>JANDKJ010000496.1:0-434158 GCA_028551335.1 Armillaria sp. CMW 4456 | reverse complement strand
ACCTTAATCCATGGGTTTGGGTTTTTGTCCATAACTGTGTCCTCAAGCCTTTCCAGCACCTGTTGGATTTTGAGATTATCTGTCTCTAGTGTGTTTACTTCACCTGAAGGTGAGACAGGATACACATCAGAGCCATCATTGCTGATGGATGATAGGGGGTTCTACAGGAAGCAGGGCTTCCAAATTCTTGACTTTCATCAGATCCATTGGTGGACTGCCAGCAATATTAGTTGTTCCTGGAAGGTGCACTTCCACACCCAAGTTCAAGCTATGGTCTCCAAGTTCATTTGAAGGGAGTGCTGTAGTACTGAGCAAGTCACCAGCCACATCTGCTTGGGTATTCTTGTTTTCTGCAGGGAGTCCAGTTTCTCCTCATAGTCCACATAGATTGTAGTGGCAAGACATAATAGGGTTATTGAAAGATATTGATTAAGCTAGAGTCAAATAAAGTGTCAAGTAAGGTTAAGAAACACCAGCCACCAGTAATGCTGGGTTGATCAGACTGCAGGGTATCCAGAGGCAACAAGCAAGAAATTAATGAAGCAAAAAGACCAATAAGTTCAAAATATGTAATGTAGGCACAAGGGTTGAGCATCTAGCATGTACACAAGATAATAATAGATAGAGATAATAGACAAGACTTGATTGATAAGCTTAGATATTGCATGAAGAGAGCTGTCTTAGGTCTTAGTTATTCCAAGGAGTCCCACCCTACTAGTTACAGGGTATCTACTTATATACTAACTATGAGAATCACATGTAACTAGAATAGGGTTAGGATAAGAGTTTAGCAAAGATAAGGGTTAAAGAATGTTTCATGTCTACTGGTGGAAAGGGGAATTAAAGGAGTGGATGAGGAGGGGCGATCATTACAGCCAGTTACAATAAAGCATAGTTTAAGGATGAAAAGAAAGATGGTAGTCTCATTGCTCTACCATATACAATAATTGTAAGGAAATTGGAACCATGCCAATATAGTGAAGATGACATTAGAGGAGTCTATGATATGCTACAAGGATAGCTATACATATATGCAGATGCTACATATTCAGGCATCTCCTATATGGAGATGGGTTTTTCCTGATGCATGCTGGTGGAACAATGATACTGTACCAAGAGTCATTTGCCATTCAAAGGACTGGAGGGTGAGTATAACAAACACCCATCCACCAACAGAGCCCCACTATGCCAGTTCTTCTAAGAAATCCCCTTTCTGTAGATAGCTGATTAGATAATGTAGATACTAGTATATAAAACAACATGTATTCAATAGGTAGCTTTTTCGAATCGAGTTCCTTTCAACTGGTCTATCAGTCAGAAAGCTCTTCTCGCATGACAGAACTGTGACTCCTCATCACCTTCTGTTACACACCCTGGGGACCAGGCTTTATATTCAGGTTACAAGTACCATGAGTACCTATAAAGCCAGCTTGCCAGGCTATGCATTATGTAGCACATTTCCCTGCGGACCGACCCAATGCATTATAAGATGTCCTACCCAGTGTAGTTACCAGTATCCAACCATCCAGCAAAATCACGTCCACCCAAGAAAATCCACCGGCCTCATATTTTTCGGAAACGGCGAGGCACCAATCATACCCGCCTGAGCCCACGCATCCACGAGATAGTTCGCCCAGAACAACAGCCAACTCATCGTCCACGCCCATCCCCAAACACCGCCTACCTTGCCCTTACCGCCCTCAACAAGCACGCCGATGGCGCTCACCAAAAACAGGCAGCCCGAGTCCCAGAATTGGGCACGGTGGCCCATGCCCCATACCCCGAGGTAGTGGATCATGGCAGACGCGGTGAAGGAACCCACGACGCGTCCAATGCGGGGCCCGGCGCTGAAGGAGGTGTAGGTGTGCTTGAGAGCCTGGTGCCACCTTTTCGCCCAGAATTGGGAGAGCGAGGTGGATAGCCATGGGTCGTCGAATAGGGGCGGCCACTCTGTTGGGTCCTGGCGGAAAAGCACGACGCCGATGAGGGTGGCAGCGTCGTATTGGCTCTGCATGGCGCAGTACATGACGATAACCGAGAGGAAGGTGATATACGTCGAGCGAAGGCTAGGGAAAGCGCCATCGAGGATTGTTCCTCCGTTGACGCTGCCGAACGTATTCGGGGAGAGCGACTGGATGTGGTAGTGGATGAGATCGAGAATGAGAGGGTGGACGAGGAGGGATATCAGGGTGACGCCAGTGAATGCAATCCTAGATGAAGTTGGCCGTCTCTCGGGAGGGATGTAGATGTTTGCACCCCAGTTCCAGTCGATGCCACGTAGACTCGTCAGGAGATGGACAAGGGTCGACTTGGACGGGTCAGATATCCTGCGTGGTGTTTCACCGAACGTCCAGATTGCTGCGCGCATGCTTCCCACTGTAGTTAACAGCTAAGTGGTAGTTGTTTCAGAGTGAATATATATCAGCACGGAGGACATACCAGGAGGAGTTGGTTCAAGTGCATCTGCGATTCGTCCCTATTGGACAAGTCGAGGGTTACAGCACAGCGATACATCGCGTACAGGGTGGCCGGTAAGGAGGCTAGGCGTATCGCGAAAGGGTAGGAACGCAGAGCGAGGAGTGCACTGATGCAGTAACACGAAAACGCTGATAGGATGTACCGCACGACATTGGAGAAATCCACAGGTTGCCTTGCTTTTGCGTCGAACCGTGGTGGGGCGAAATGGGTCCTGTTCAGTATGAGTGCTCAGTTTGTCTGAATGAGCTAGCGACGCACCAGGACATCGCTCTTCCTAACCGCTGAGGACTCTGTCTGTTCAGTCATGTCTAAATTCGGCAATCACCGCTGTGTAAAGTATCAACTTGGCAGCATATATGATAGATTTTGAACGGATTATGGACAGTCTCCTCAAGGTATGCTACCACAGTGTTCGGTCCCGATAGTATACGACGCTTATCGTGACCACCGGTGCCGGTAAGCTCACCACACCTTGTTCAGCCCGGAATAGCGGTTGTTAAGCTCTTCTATTATCTCCGCTGTGAATATTGCTGCGCCTCGGCATTCAGAGGGTCGATACGGTGATCAAACGCGACATAAGTAAGGTAAAGGCTAGTCGAGCCTCATACGCCTAGGCTGATGGAGAGGGAAAGTGAGGACACAATGAAGATCGTACGACGATCGGAATATTTTCGGTCCCACGTGACACGAAGTGGTGCGACAGGAAAATATAAAGTTGATAAAAACAAGAAATTGTTTTGGTCTTGAGCCATGGATTTCGTCCTGAGCACAGCTGACGAGCTTCTGCTTGACAAAATATGGGCGCACGTCCTCCCTCTGCATCACACCAACACATCGACGGAATATCCTATTTCCGTCCTACCGGCTACTTCATCCTGGAGCCGTGACTACATTCCTCGTCAGATCATCTCCCTCTCCGTCCTCACTCTTGTCGGTATATATGCCCTCTACTTCATTTTCGCATGGCTTTCCTACAAGTTTATCTTCAACCACGACATGATGCGCCATCCAAAGTTTCTGCCAAACCAGGTCCGACTCGAGATCATGACCAGTGTCAAGGCATTCCCTGTGATGATGCTCCTTACATTGCCGTGGTTCCAGGCCGAAGTGATGGGCTACAGCAAGCTCTATGATGGCCTTGATACCTACGGATGGCCTTATCTGTTTGCTAGTGTTCCCTTGTGCGTACCAGTCTTTGCATCACTGCCCGTACTAAGAGACCGCTAGATTCCTGTTATTTACTGACTACTGCATCTATTGGGTCCATCGATGGCTGCACGTCCCATTCATCTACAAAGCCCTCCACAAACCGCACCACAAATGGATCAGTACGTCCTTTCCACTATCCTCAACAGTCCTCTTCTAATCGACTGTCCAGTCCCGTCACCATGGTCCTCTCACGCCTTTCACCCAGTCGATGGCTACCTTCAGTCCGTCCCATACCATCTCTTTGTATTCCTCTTCCCTCTCCACCGGATGGTCTACCTCGGCCTCTTTGTCTTTGTCAACTTTTGGTCCATCTTCATTCATGACTCGGACATGATCACGGGCCACCCCCTCGAGACCGTCATAAACGGGCCGGCACACCACACCCTGCACCACATATATTTTACCGTCAACTACGGCCAGTACTTTACCTGGGCAGACAGAGTGGGCAACTCGTATCGTCAACCTGAAAAGAGCCTCGACCCGCTGCTCGAAGTGCAGTTGAAAGGCGACAAAAAGGAGCAGTAATTACTACTAATATATAGACTACTTATTGGCCGAGGGTTAATGACCTCGTGTATATTATCCTAGCGTTGCCCATACTTTTTGTGCTACGCCTTTCATCACCTCACTCCATGCCTCAGTCCGCCCAGTCAGCGCATAAGGTACTCCCGAATCACCACCCTCACTCACGCCCGGCACCAACGGAAGCTCGCCCAGTATATCCACCTCCATCAGCTTGGCAGCTTCGCGGAACCTATCCGGTGAGCCGAACAGGTAGTGTGCCGTTGAGCAGTTTCCACAGACAAAATGAGACTGGTTCAGTACCAATCCGGTGACCTGGACCCATAAGCAACCGTGCCAGTTCCTTGAACAAATACTTACAGGTACCGAAACCTTGCGGAACATTGCGATTCCCTTCTTCACGTCTGTCAGAGCGACATCTTGCGGTGTCGACACGATAACAGAACCTTGTGTTCCGTCAGATTCCTTGCCGTAGACTGGGAACGGTATACTCACCATCGACATTAACGAGTTGACCAAGCGTCAGTGGGACATCGCCCGTTCCAGGGGGCATATCCACGACCAGAACGTCGAGCCCTGTCCAATCCACGTCGAACAGCAACTGCTGCACCGCCTTTTGCACCATCAACCCACGCCATACCACTGCAGTATCCACGCCTTTCGGAAGGAGGTACCCCATGGACATTGTCGCTATCCCGTGGTTCGTTACCGGCAGTAGTGCACCAGCTACACCACTATATTCAGTAGATAACCAAAACTAAAAGTTGAATACATACATTCAGTGAGATTCGGTTCTCCAGCTTGAGACAGACCCATGAGCGTAGGCACCGAAGGCCCGAATATGTCCAGGTCGAGGATGCCCACTCGTAGCCGTCCTGGGAGCATTCCCAGTGCGAATGCCAGGTTCACTGGGAGAATAAGACGCGGCACATGCTACAACAAACTAGACGCACCAGCAACCGTGCTCTTTCCTACCCCACCTTTTCCGCTAGCCACCGCCAGGACCCTTTTGACATTCGGTATGCCTCGCTTGGCTGGAGGTGTTCGTCGGGGGATTTGCGGGGCAGTTTTCTGTCTGGGGAGACCCTTGCAAATCAGTCAAGATGTATGCAAAAGGTACAAAAATCTCTCACTAGAGGATTGTCGTGGAAATGCACGGCAGCATTGGTGAATAGGCGACGGTGCATGACTAAATAAAAATTTGCACAGCCACTGATTTTCTGTCTTTTTTTGCTACGATGAGCCGGGTTCAATCGTTTGTTTTCTGGAGCACGTCGCAGGCCCGGCAACTGGTACGAAATGTCCTGATACAAGAGCCCAAAATTGGGATGCACCACCAGCAACTGTACAACGAGATCGTGAAGCAATACCCCAACGAGAAGCTGCCCGACCATCTTGTGCCAGATTCCACTGCATCCCAACCTCCCCTTCGAGGCGGCGCCTACTCAAGACCAATGCCAGCTGCAGTCGACCACCCCGTACGCTCGATGCGATACCTAAAAAAAGTGATCCTCGAAGACATGCTACGCCTCAACCAAGTCGAAAGAGTCATCGTTACCCAGGAGCGCGAAGAGAAACGTACACGGACCAATGCCCTGTTCGTCAAGCACCCAGAGCCTATCAGCCCCCGAGCAATGTACCGATGGCGCATTGTCCCAGGATCCCCCGTTACAGACGAAGTTACCGACCCGAACCCCCAAGAGATGTTCGAAACGAAGCGCGTCGAGGCCTGGCGGAAGATGGTCAAGCTGAAGAACAAGACCCTCCCCCGTGACAAGAGGTTGCAGACACAGCATCCCCCCGTAAGTGTTGACTGTATGCCAACAAAACTCGACTTGACCATCCTGTACTAGCCTCCCAAACGCGTACTCTGGCTTCGCGAGAGAGAATGGAGTAACAATGTCCGTGTTCATTCCGTCTTGCTGCTCCCCTTTCTCACATATCATCTAGAGTCTAGCCGACCATCCCGCCGCAGTGCGTTTGTTGTATTAATTTCTCTTCACCGACGTTTACGCCCTTTGTCTTCTAGGCTCATCGCTCACCGGTCCGTCCTTTCTTCACTTTAGACACTAGCCTTCGTTGAACCATCCGTAGAGTGTCTACCAAAGGTCTACAGCTCCAAGGCGACCCCAAGACGAAAAAGACACTGAGGACGGCAACTTCGAAACTGCATCTGTATGTCCCGTCCATACCCTCAGATTATCAGACCCTCATTCCGTTTCCCAGAATGAACCCGATGCAGAGGAGCTAGAGGTCTACGATACGCTCTTTTCAGAGGATGACCACCGCATACCTGAACCCAGGTCAAGCGAGAAAATGCACGGTAGTCTGAGAAACCGTCGATATTTCTCGCTCGACGCCAGACAGGCAAGTCATGCCCTCCTCATCCCTACTCCATCTCACCCTCTCCTCAGAAAACCTTGGAAACAGAAAAACCCAAAAACCTTGGCATACCTCCCTTCCCAAAATTCACCGAGCTTGAGATCAGTGAAAGGGAGAATGATCGCCTGCAATCGTGGTACGCGAACAATGCTCATCCGCCACGGGAAGAAAATGAACAAGAGGAAAAGAAAGAGGAGGACGTTACACCAAAAAATGAGCCGGCTAAGGACGACGGCCCACAGATCGTCTTTCTCGAACACGGGCTGCACTCGTCCCGGTATACGAGGCCGGACAAACCACGAGGGCCACTCACGGTAGGTCGTCCCTCTTTGCTGAAGGAGATTCTCATCCTCGTTGCGCGTTAGGAACCTGAACCGGGACAAGACAAGGTACTCCACCCTTGGCTTTTGAAAGTTACCTCATTGATACACAACCCCTACAGATTGACGCTGATTCCTCTCGTAATGGTCATCTGAACCAGGACGACGACTTTGGACACATTTCAGATGTAGAGACATCTTTCCCTCAAAGAGACGCCTACAATAGGTCGCGGAGACCTCGAGCACCTCCCAAGGTAGGTATACTTGCTATCTTTTTTTTTTCACTTATACCCCATTCTCACACACACAGGCACCCGAACCGGAGCGCTGGGAGCGAGACCTCCCAGAGGTACATTCATCCATTCTTACCCTATCTGTATCTCAACACCGACCTTACAGGACATTCTCCCGCCTGCAATCGACTCGCGCATCGACGATTCCCCGCCCATACGCGAACTGAACATGGTATGATTTTCGCCTTTTCCCTACCCCCTACCCCTTGCACTGACCCCGGTCTAGTCTACGAGTAGAACAGTAGTGCGTACCCCCACCCTCCCACCCCCTCCTCTTTCCCTGACCAATTCCAAGCTACTCCGACATACTCGCGCGACACGGTTATACGATTCACTAGTTAAGAAATCCTCCTCAGGGCCGTTTGCGGTAGAAAAGCCGATCCCCGTCCTGCCTCAGCACCCGCCGTATCTCGTGAGTCAGGATTCCCCCCCTTTTTTTTGTCGGGAGTTTAGGGAATGGACGTTTCTTTTTCTTTTCTAGCGGTCTTCGAAACGACGTGAACCGACGAAGGATGATGATGTAGATGAATGAGTATTTATACTTAATAATAATGCTGCGTACTCTTCTGGCTTGACCGGATCCGCAACTAGAGATCATGTCCAGGACAAAATGAATCCACGAGTGATTTCACAACGACAACAATTCAGTATTATCGTATCGAGCACCTCAGCCCTACCCCTTAGCGACGTAGCGTACACAATATAATACTACTCCACTGCTTTCTTGTGGGCAGTGCTGTCCCCGCCAGGACGATGTGGTCCTCGCACTCGAATTGGAAGGTAAACGACAGGACGAGTCCGCTTTGGCCAATACAAAGCTTCTCCATTAAAGACGACGTAGTTGATAGAAGGGAGCCAACTTATACCGTTACTGGAAGAGAAATAGAATACTCCCCCACTTGATAAACTAGGGGTTTAACGGGAAAACATGCAACGGAGAGTAAACGACCAGCGCAAAAAGGCCTTGTCACCATGTCATAACTAGCTACTGAAGAATACTTACACTGCTCTGAGAACAGGTTCGTCATCGACATGGCTATTCTCTATAGAGCTGGAAAAGATAGAAAGGTTGAAGAATTGGAGTCTGGGACCTCAGATTAATCGGCAGACAGGACGGTAGTCCGCAATGACGAGGAAGACTGTTCGTTCGAGTGGGGATACAGAACGAAATTCGAGGTAAGCCAACTCATGAGATTCGAACATGTGCCATGGAATAGCCCTTGGCTTTCACACCCCTACGGCAGAGTTGTTACAGGATGGATGGGAACGATGAAAGGCAGTCGAAGGCAGATGCAAGTGCATGCTAGACCGTCACGTCAGAGCTCAGAGAATGCATGTTCCGAGGTGTTGCTATCAGTATCCCCATCCTTGTCTAGTTTAATTTGCGATTTCGCGACGCCTCGGGTAATATATTCCAATAGAAAATATCAACGAGTCTTCTACTATGATTCCTGAACCACAAATATGAGATTTAGACAAATCAACCATTTTAAGGACGCACCTTTTCCACCTCTTGGAACTGCTTCGCCCACAACATCGACGGGATCCACTTTTTCGGTGGTATGGGGCGTTGCTGTCACGTTTGTCCGTCAGCATAAATCAAACAAAAAATCCTGTTGGATGGACCTCTCTTGCAGCACTCAGTGATCCAACGAGGTAAGCGATGGCAAAAATTCCGGTCGCAACGACGGCTGTGTTTGCTTTCCAGTTGGATGGTTGAACCCACCAGCCGCCTCGAAACTGGTCAGCAACCGTGATATCCCTGTTGTTGTGATCTACTCACCAGCTGGTGAATAAACATATTTAGGATAGGGATATCGTCCACCACCACCCTGCAGAGCGTCAATAATATGCCCAGACGAGGACGAAGGGACATACCATTGTTCGATGATGATGATGGTACAAGTCGGAAGAGGCACGTGAACCACCGGGGTCCGGGGCGAAAATCGAAATAACGAAAATCACGGACTCTTGCCAGGCTGAGCAGTAAACCAAATGCTGGACGTCGCTCGACGACATTTGCCCACTCTCAAGAACACAGCTATCATACTAGGTAGTGCCTATGCTGTTCAGAGATACATCCGTGATAGACTAGAGGAGACGCGAGACGGCCTTGAAAGAGACAGAAGAGCTAGGGATAGGTGAGTACGTCGTTCACCAGATTGCCTGTATCGTGCTCATCATCGCGGGGTAGCCTGAAACGAAGATTCCGACAAACACACGAGGATATCTCGTATGCAGTGCTTGCACTAGTACCGACGCTTTCGGAGCAGATCATGGAGGGTATGGAGGTTGAGGCCCTCATCCAAGAACTGCAGAATTTCGGCAAGGCCAGACCTACACCCTCACCTCTAAACGTGGAGGATGAACACGGGAGCCCACGGAGTATGTCGTCGAGTATGAGTGCAGTGTCTGAGGCGCCGTCGGTCGTCTCACTCGGGAGCAGCACCGAGATGACTGAATCGGATATATCCTTGTCGGCCTCTGTGTCTTCGATATCGCCTTCAGAGGTGAGTCTACCCGACTCTACCGCCTCGTCAACATCGTTCTCCTCATCCAAAACCAAAGCCTCGCTATGGAACGCTGTCAAGATACTAAGTGTCACGCGTACGCTTACCCTCATTTACACCACCACCCTTCTCTCTCTGCTCACATCCCAACAACTCGCACTTCTCGGTCGTGCAAGGTATCTCTCTTCTGTGCTCGCTGCAGCTCGGGAAGAACGCCTGGCTGAGAGCATCGAGGAACAGCTATCAATAACAGGCCTACTCTTTGGGAATGCAGGGGAGCAGATGGAGGAGCTTATGTCGGGAAATATGTCTGTCCTGTTTAGCGACCTTCCCGAAGGACCCACCGAAGATACAGAGGCTGCGGTTCCTGACGATGAGCTGGTGGCTGCTCCATGTCGGTTGGAAGGATGTGGGCGAGAGGGTTAGGATGAGCGTGGAGGATGTTTTTGAAGGGTGCGTGGTCTATCTTTGCTTCATTCCCATTCTCACGAATATTGATAGGGTATCTCTCAAGACGCGGCTGACACTCCCGGACCTTCATCGACTCATTCTCGACGTACGGCGGCGTATTGATCTTGATACTGAGTACGTACACGTTTTTTTCGAAAGCACCTCTTAATATCTGTGTATTTGCGGAAAGGGTTTTCATACTTTGAAACACTTGCCTTCTCAGTGACCACGCGTTCTGATTGTTGTTGTTTCCACTAGTTTCCTACGTGCTCTTCTCCCATCCACGCCGGAGCTGACTGCCCATGTCCTTGCCCAAGGCGGGTTCGGTCCACCGACACCACCATCACCGTCGATCAGCGATACTTCCTCGCATGCATTGGCAACATCCACATCATCCGCCCAAATTTCCTTGCTACCACCTGAAGATGGATCTCTTTCACCTCTACTTGACGAACTACAAGAAATTGTGCAATCTGCGGATTTTGGTCTCGTCCTAGATCGTACCTTGGATACGGCGCTGGCGATCCTGTTTGCGGATTTGGAGAGGAGCGTCTTTCCCTCTCAGAACGTGGAGGAAGAACCACGGGTAAGACTAGCAAGTCTGCTCCCTGCACTACAGCATTGGAGTCAGGACGCACTGAAGGGCCTGCCGTGTGTTCTAGTTGATGTGAGTTTTACTTCTGCAGTTGACAAGAATTGATGTTGATGGGTTTGTTAGAATATTCTTTCAACTCGGGAAGTGGGGTCTTTGGAGGCGATTGTCTTTGCTAGGTTTGAGGATGATGTGAGGGGGAGATAGTTATATTTATCTCAATGCAATATGCAAACGGGGTTGACGATTTCACTGAGAGCTTTGCTGAGAAGGGATGAGAGAAGCTACTGTTCATTGATCTACACAACAACAACTAACCAGCAGCCTCGTGAAGACACAGATTCAAATGCAGGACTATCAACATATACCAGACTGTACCAGCTCTCCTTGTCCAAGGGGTACTAAGGTAGTATCTGTACGACGAAACCTCCTTTTCCCAGTTCTTGTCACTTTGAACTGGGACTTGCAATGCGGATAAGGGCAGGCGATCAACGCATCGGTCGACATCCAGTCATTTGGATCGGTGGCGCGTTGCTTGGCCGCTAACAATGGCATCAGAGCTCCTGTTCAAATTCAAGTGGGTCATCGTATGAGTAATTCTTGGTAACATACCAAGGGAGTAGATGGAGAACCCTTGATGAATATGACTGATGCCCTGACGATTATTACACGGCAAGTAGAGCGTCTCGCCTTGCAGGGTAAAGTACTCGCCCGGCTTCGCACCACAAAGGATCCGTTCGCCGGGGGGACAAATTACTTCGACTCGGAGGTCGTACAGTTCGAATGTATCAGACACGGACATGGGAAGAATGAAGATGAAGAAAGACAAAGCACCTGCAACGAGGCGGGGAAATCATTGATTACCGGAGACATGCCAATACCACAAGGCTTGTAGTATCCTTCCGACCCCCATATTGTTTTGGCAACGGTACAGAGTTTCCCAAGTCGAGCCCTTCGCATTACGGATACCCACTGTCTAGAAACTCGGATATCATTGACGAAATCCAAAAATTCGAATCTCTGCTGTAGAGGCCTTGGCTAGAACCTGTAGGTAAAAAAGAAGCTCTATCGGATCAACAGTGCAGCGGACCCGTTCCGTGTGCACATATAGTATCAAGGCAGTAGTCTCAGGTTCACGAGGCCTGCAGTGAAGTTTGAAGCACTGGGTATTTTGGGTATCCCTGTCGATCTTTCCAGTTTTTCAAGTCCCGCCGACTGGTCCCGCGTTTCACGGGAGACACGGTCCTTATGTTTCCGATACCTGGCTGCAGTCCGTTTTCTGATATACAGTTTATGTATATATTCACAAAACCGTGATCCCTAATATCGCACAAAGTCCGCTTCACGTATCGAACGAAGTCTTTTCTTGGAATTGGAAGTTGGTTGCATTCCAGCCCTCATTCTTGCATTCCGTGATACATATGTATAAGAAGCTTGAGACTCAGCGGCGGGCTGCGGCTTCTTTTCATACGGATGACTGTTAGTTCCCGAAAGCCTATTGCGGTCGTGGTATTCTTGCGCAAGAAGCGCTCCCTCAGGCTCCCACTTTTGCCGTAGTACTAGTTTCATGTCAAACCGTATGCGGTAGGCGCCTGTCACTAGCCGGCTTATAGAAAATAAGCGTTGCTATAGATTCGTGATACCGAAATAGCTGGGAATCAATGAGATCGCACCTTCAGTTCCCTTAGAGCCCGTGTAACCTTAACCAGACCGGCGCTCAAAAATTGCACACTAACAGAGCCATACGCAATTGATATTTGTTTCATGCATATCGGGTTCAAGCAATTGATGAGACCAGCGGTCCCTTCTTGTTATCTAGGACAGAATTGGCAATTGGTGCAAGACTTCTCGAAAGCGAACCCTCCAAGAATCTGACTACCAGGGCTACTGTTTCATCTACCATACGGTGTGGGAAATAAATAGTTCCCGCACCTTAATTAAAGACAGCATGTGGCTTGAGAATTCCTTCTCGCGATATGCCGTGCTTCTCCAAGTACAGCTACATGCCTACTATGATGGGGAACAGCAGAAGACTTTTTTTTGGTCGTGTGTTTATCTCCTAGGGTCAAAAGAATAGTCCACATAAGCCCACGCGGCCCCATCGACTAGTGGAGATATTTGTCCTCTTGTTAGTACCCAAGAGAATGGGCTCGTGTTATCCCTTCAAGTTGATTAATAACCTTGCGAGATCAGGCTAGAGTCCGGTAACCATTTAAATCTCTTGTAACAGCTGCTTATGTTGATGAATGCATACACGCATTGTAATTAATTGCATTTAGTTCAACCAAATATGACATCTCCCGCCTTTTTGCTTCCTGCGTTGCTCTCACTGATATCACATTCCATGTTACATCATCGTCGTTACCCTAATATCACACGAATCTGCTCGGTCTACAAATTAATTATGTATCATTACTATGCTGTTACGATGGTATGAGCTGCTGTATTCGATTAAATATGAAAACGGTTGTATGGTATTGCCTCCATCCTCCTATAGAACTTTGTATTAAACGCGCCCGTCCCACATGTATAGACGGAATATATTTCAGTGTCTATATTCATGTCCACAATCACCAATCTTGTCGTAGAGGCCTTGCAGATGGGAGCCCAGTGCCACGGCCTCGATTCGAGCGGTATCCTCCGGTGTCAGCTTGAAGGAAAAAGCTTTCAGGTTAGAGTCGGCATTAGACGAGACCCCCAACCGCGTGCCCACGATGACAGCACCCACTTCGGGGTTATCCAGTACCCACCGTGTAGCAACGTTAGTTAGTTCGACACCATGTGAGTCAGCAATTGACTTTAAGGTTCGTAGGAGGTGTTGCAAGTCGGACCATGAGCCCCATGTCATGATCATATCAAAGTACTACAGGTACTATCAAGTTAATAACGGGTAGATAATCAGCTATAAGGCGTAACTCGCTCACCTTTCTTTGGGACGGCGTCAAAGCTACAGCCTCAGAGTAAACATCCGGCGACTTGACTCCTAGCCATTTCTCCGATAAAAACCCACCACACTTCCCGATACATCAATTAACGCTGGGTATGAATGACCATTGACTTACGAAGGAACCATATGTCAACAGCCGAATCCCATACTTTTGGCAGACCGAAGCCATCTTGATCCTTGGCCGGCTATCGATTAAAGAGTACTACCAGGAATGTTAGCAACCTTTGAATGACACCCATTCATACCAAATGGTTACCTGAACTTGATTGGAAACAACTCCCACATTACCCGTCTTGGCAATCAAGTATTCGCAGGCTTCTTCAGTGTGTTCCGCATCGAAATTGCATAACCCGATGGCCGATACAAGATGGGGATGCGATTTAGTTAGAGCGACCAATTTTTCCAAAATGATAAGGTATTCCTTCGCGTTGTACTATTACGCGAGATGAGCATGCGGGAATAGAATACAATGGAATGAGAGCTTACGTCGAACCAGTGGAACTGAAATGTTAACTCAAGATGAATACGGCGTCATAGCGGGGGAGAAGGAGAGAAGCTGTTTACCTGAAGGAGCTCTACCCGTCCGCCCAACCTCCGTGATCGCTCTTTCACTGCGGCCAGAACGAAATCTGTGGTTACTGGACCGTCCAATGGCCTGAAGACACACCATTTGGTCCCAGCGAAAACGGCTCTACCCACCTCTTCAGGAAGACGATTACGAAAAGACCCGTACATGAGCTCAGCATCGCCCTAAAACAGACACTTCAGCCTGAGTGACTCGCAGATTTCTTCATTATACTCACATAGTGATCCGCCATGTCTGTTGCAACTAAGCCTCGCCGGACTAGCTCGCAAAGCGCTGCATTTTGTTTGGCGCTGGAAGCGGAACCCCAAGCAGGCGAAGACATCTGCCATAGTCCGTTGAAAAGCCTTGGTACTTTTGCCGGACCGAGCTGAAAATACTCGATTTTATCTGCTATGGTGCGGTCAACGGAGATGTCGATTCTGGGGTCGATTTTATTGATATGTTTGAATTTTGATGAAGGATAGAGAAGGGCGAGAACGTCCTCGAGTTGAAGTAAGGATCGCGTGAAAGGATAGGAGAGATTATTCGAGTAGCAGTATGATTGGCATGCAGTTAGAGCTGATCGCAGTCTACGGAGCAAGTTTTCTAGGTCGTGTGTGGGCTCGGGTCTCAATTCCTTGAGGGCTTGGACAGCTTGAACGATATCCCCGCAAGCTTTTTCAAGGGTGAGCTCGAGAGTGTCATTGCTGTTCCAACGTATTTTTGCTTCTGGAATGCACCGGAGAAAGTGCGCAAGACTGCATGATATCAAATTTGTGCCCGCCTTTATCCTACGTTGAAACTCACTGGAGTAACGAGTCCTGCACCATCTTACTTGAGAAAAGACAACGAGTAGACGACAAGTACGCGGCAGAACTGGCTTGATCTTTGAATAAGTCTTTAGCTGGTGGAAATGCCGGCGTAGACTCCCTCAAGCGCGCTCGGACATGTTCAACAAATGTTTTCTGAGCTGCAGAACCTTGCGAGACTAGCGCCCGAAGTGCAGACCGTAACAAGGGCGTGGGGACTTGTCACAGGTCAGTGTTGTGAAGCCGATTGATGTCAGTTGAAGGCGTACGCTGGGAAATAAGAACATCGTCCATCATATTGCTGTAGATTCCGGTGAGAATTGGTTCAAGAGGAGGCTTGCATAGACATACACATGACCAGACATCATGGACTAGGGTTGAAGTGAGGAGTTGGAGATCGGGAAAGGGGTGTTGACTGAAACCTAGCAAAGGTATTTGTCACAAGGGAATAAGCCGGTATATAGATGAATGACGAGGCAGCCAGTCTCACCTCGGAAGGATCATTCCGTGTGCAAAAAATGGAAATGGGACGGCATGTATTGAAGAAACCGCGCGCCGAATATCGGTCCTCAGGGCTATTCCGAATCAAAGCACCAAGGCACTTTCAAGATCGCATGATCGTGGATCTCTGATAGGCGTTGAAAGAAGCCCGACAGATACTCGAACAAGAAAGCTACGGCAAGTAAGAAATTTGCCGATGCCTACACTGAGATTGAGTCTGATATGAGGCTAAGGTTTAATAGCATACCTTGACACTGAAAAAATGCACAGTTGTCATGAATTCGATATGGTGAGCGTGTGCAACGTGATGCACCTTGATCACTAAGATACACAGTTCAGACTGTGCAGCAGCGCTCCGGAACCGCTTGGATCTCCATAAATCTCTGGCCCTGCAACATCTTATATTAGCACTATGAGATAATGTCATGAACATATTGACGCGCTGTTCCTGCTCCGTGTATTGTTACCGGCCTTGTGGCTCATCATACAACGGCTTTTTTCTTCAGCGAAGCTAACGGAGGGTAACAAATGAGGCATAGGCAACAGCATAGGAAGCTCACGTACGTTCGACGGCAACCAAAAGTTCGATATGTGAATGACCTCTAAGAATCATGAGCAACCTGAAATAGGAATCAACGGTGATGAAGCGGAGTGTTTCACGATTATCGGTGATTCGGCCGCGATGAGCACTTGCAGAGCTCGACTTTAGGAGGAGAGCGTACAACGTGAACCGTAACAGAGGAATCCACGGGTCTGTCGGGTTTCAGCAAGACCCAGCCTTGGTGAAGAACTTGGCATTGAGACAAGTTGCATATGGTTGTGGGAAACAGGTTAGTGAACTACGGGCGTCGGCTGAGCAGGGCGGTCTGCACGGCCCTCGACACTAGTGGGACCCTGAGTACCTCTGAGCGGTACCGAGGGTAGACAGGTTCTATGAAACTAGATTGAGATTTCATACAAAGTTTTTCAAAAAAGGTGAAAATGTAAATTTTGCTTACCCCTGAAGCCTTGGCGGCGCGACACCGACGATCCTGGGCCCGCTAAATCCATGTTTCACTTGGTCGTTCCTGGTTTGCACAGGCAAGCGGACAGAAAGTAACAGACCGGACTATCCCGCGGCGGTACCGCAGATTCCAACTCAGAATCTCAATTTCGACAGGCACAGCTAAAATGAAATGGGGTCAAATAGGCCCAAAAATTTAGCATAGGACAGCAATAAAAGCCTGAGCCATAATCTTCAGTCTACACGCAGTGACTTGCCCGCCATCACTAGTGCCCAGAACGCTGAAAAGGTATCAATGCAACAAGCATCTGCACCATTGCTGAGTTAACAAATAAGGACTTGCTGAGCATGTGAGCCGACTGCATGAAAGACAGCAAAGGTCTGTAAGGCAAATTATACAGCGAGGTCATGGCTCTCACTTGGTAAGTCGCAGTTCGCGATCACGGAAAAAGCGTGATCATTGCGCGATCGGCCTGCCGGTAGTCCCGGCACTTGCCAACCCCTCGGCAAGGATATCAATTCAAACTCCGACTAATGCTGCTGACTGCTGCTAGCTTCCTCCTTTCCTTCACCATACCCGCCTTTCGAGTCTTGGAAGGAGAGGTCTTCTGTAAGTGTAAGAATTCTTTTATCAAGTACGAAAGATCAATGAAATTGTTCCACAAGAGACTCAACAGCTCCGAATCGGGACAGGCCGAACGGCTTACCAAGGGTTCGGTGCCGCTGACAAATGACATACTCGTGACCCTTTTTACTCTGCGTGACCCATTGCTCAGCCTGCTGGCAAATTTACTTAAAGGCCTTCAGTTATCACTATTATCAGAACGACGTTCTCAAGACTCATACCCAGGTTGTGCTACGGTGTTGCGGCTATACCAATCTCACTACAGCAAAAGCAAACATTCACTACAATGACTCCAGTAACGAACGGAAAGGTCGAGAAGAGCTCAAAGATGCATTCAAAAGTTGTGCGTAGATCTGTTTGGGATTTGGTGTCTGTTAACCCACAAAACTACAGGTCATCATTGGATCTGGACCTGCTGGACATACTGCTGCCATCTACCTTGCCAGGGCCAATCTAAGCCCAGTGTTATTCGAGGGCTTCATGGCCAACGGATTTGCAGCCGGAGGACAGCTCACAACGACAACAGATGGTTCTGATATACTCTCATTTTCCCCTCTTTTCACCAACTAACTCGTATACTACAGTCGAAAACTTCCCCGGTTTCCCAACAGGCATATTAGGACCTGAACTGATGGACAAATTCCGCGAGCAGTCGGTCAGATTTGGGACCAACATCATCACCGAGACCGTTTCCAAGATTGACTTGTCTGCACGGCCATTCCGGTATTGGAGAGAAATGCAAGAGGATGAGGAACCCGAAACGGCAGACACGGTCATCATCGCTACCGGTGCTAGCGCGAAACGCCTTGGTCTTAAGGGCGAGTCTACATACTGGCAAAGTGGCATCAGTGCCTGTGCTGTCTGTGATGGCGCCGTTCCTATTTTCCGGTCAGATTTTTTGAATGTTTTCCACTTCAGGAACGACCCTAACCTTTTGCTTGGAATCTAGGAACAAACCTCTTGCTGTCATTGGCGGCGGTGATTCAGCAGCGGAAGAGGCAACTTGTAAGTCCTTAAAAAGTCTACTTTCTATGTACTAATCAGTGTGCAGATCTTACCAAGTATGGGTCCCATGTATACGTGCTTGTCCGCCGCGACGAGCTCCGTGCATCCAAAATCATGGCAAAACGGCTTCTGAACAACCCTAAAGTGGTGCGTTTCATGTGCTCTCCTTACCGTTCTATCATTCACACGATCACTGTAGACCGTACTCTGGAACACCGTTGCTGTCGAGTGCCAAGGTGACGGCGACCTATTGAACAACTTGCGCATCAAGAATGTCTTGACAAACGAAGAGAAAGACCTGCCCGTTAATGGCCTATTCTATGCCATAGGTTGGTCCTTTACCCCGGGTACCTTCGCGGTTCTGTCCTCTGACCTCTTATCTTGTCCAGGCCACGAACCAGCCACGTCGATTGTCCGCTCTCAGCTGCAAACTGACCCCGATGGCTACATCATCACCGTACCTGGAACTACCCAGACCTCCGTAAAAGGTGTCTTCGCTGCTGGTGACGTGCAAGACAAGCGATACCGGCAGGCCATCACCAGCGCTGGTAGCGGATGTATGGCTGCTCTCGAAGTGGAGAAACTTATCTCGGAAGAAGAAGAATTCGGAGAGTAGTTGAGGGACGATCGACATAGAAATGCCATCATATGTACTTTTAACAAGGTCTTAGAACTTCATCACTCTTATCTATGTATCCTCTGCAGCGCTGAATCACTGTCATGAGTGTGATATTCTTCTCCAGGTTCGGTGTCCTCAGACTCTGACAAGTCGTCAATCCCAGTTTTCTTTTATCACTTGATTGTCGTTCATCCTTTCGATGGCAGGCAAAAAGATGGGTGGATTGACCACTTTGGTTCCTCGTTTGGTGAGACACATGGAACAACTGTTGGCATAGGCGTGGACATTATTGTAACAAATTACCACAGTGCATACCATGGTAGTGTGCAGACGCTGGATTGGGTTGTACCTTAGGGCGTCGTGGTCGCAGATGCTTCCATACCAGACTGCACCAGTGAGGAGCAAACGTCAACAAGAGATCAGTAAGCAAAATCAGTTTTCCAATCTACACGTACGTTCGATACTGGCATTGCTCGTGAATAACGTCGTTAATAGAGCTTCTAGTAGAAAGAGAAGGTCGGCTGTTTTCCAGGGAGTCTCCCAATGACTATTGTAGGTAAGTAAACCTGATAAGTTGGTTTGTAGCCTACAAGGGAAAGGTATGCATACTATTCATTCAGCTATTCTACCCGTAAACTGGCGAGTTTGCGTGTATCGGAAGACGCATCGTCGATACTAATGAAGTACGTACCCTCATCACGGTATTCACCACAGGCATTTCATAACATATCGGGCAACGATAGATGCCTCCTTTGTCTCATAATCCCTCAGCTCAATTGACATATTTACGTTCTAAAGGTTCAGGCGATGGAGGAGATCAGCAAGGGAAGATCAGTTTTCCAATCTATCCTCGTGAATAACGTCGTTAATATAGCTTCTAGTGAGACGGAAAGGTCGGCTCTGTTCCAAAGAGTCCCCAAATTACTATGTAGGTAAGTAAACCCGATAAGTTGCTGGTCTGTAGCCTACAATGGAAACAAATATCATTCATTCCGCCATTCTACCCATAATTTGGTGAGTATGCGTGTATCAGGAGAGACGTCGTCGATAATATCGAGGTAAGTAACCTCATCACGGTATTTACCATTCTATAAGGTATCGGGCAACAGTAGACGCCTCCTTTGCCTCATAATTACTTTCTAAAGGTTAAGACGACGGAGGAGATCATCCAGGGAAAATCAGTTTTCCAATCTATACGTACGTTTGATATTGGCATTCCTCGTGAATAACGTCGTTAATATAGCTTCTGGTAGGAAGAGAAGGTCGGCTCTGTTCTGAAGAATCCCCAGATTACTATGTAAGTAAACCTGATAGGTTGCTGGTCTGTAGCCTACAATGGAAAGGCACACATATCATTCATTCCGCTATTCTACCTGTAAATTGGTGAGTTTGCGTGTATCAGAAGACGCATCGTCGATACTTATATCGAGGTACATACCCCAAACATACCCTCATCAGGGTATTCACCATTGCACAACATATCGGGCAACAATAGACGCCTCCTTTGCCTCATAACCCCCCGGCTCAATTCACATAGTTACTTTCTAGAGGTTGAGGCGACAGGTTCGGTAATGTTAAGGTATTATCACACGAAACGGCTCTATTCGGGCTTCTAGGGAACACTGGCCATGTAAAGTTAGTCTTGCTGCAAAATGTGTTGTTTCGGTACATATTGAACACGAAAGAGCCCAGGAGCTGTGGAGTATCTATTAAATTGACTTACCAACGTTTCGCCGTCCCTCTCCGCCCTGACAAAGCTCCACTTGTTGCCATGGAGTGTTGATTTTGGAACAACCCATAGCGGTCGGAAAGTCGAAAGCCGATACCTTCACGATATGCTCTTGGAAAAATCCCTACACACTGAAATATGCGGCCATCATGTCCCCCAACGTAGAACATTGCGAAAAGCAGCGACAGAAACCATTCATCTGGCCCGAGGTTCACCTTCGAGCATGAACGAGGGTGATCCATTCTGTTTCATGTGAGTATAGCATAAGACGGATCCGCATGCAAAAATAAGATGTTCACTGTTAGGGATAAACGATTCTTCTATACACGACATGGATTCGTTCGACTAGGATAGAACAAGCAGAGGTACCAAACAATAAAAGCCCCTCAGTCACCAACAGTATTGCCGATACAGGTTTCTACAAGAAAAGACAAACGCTCTCAAAAACCGCTACCATTCGTCAGCTCATGAATCTGCAAATACCTTCTCAATATAACTATCTCTCGTAGAAAAGAGGATACCTACCAGATTCTGTCGACCGCTGTGATTGTTGTGACGAATCCGTAGCAACGTCCAGAAATGTTAACGCCGGTTCGTACAGATTTGTGGCAGCCGCAAGTCCATGCATCGAGGGGTTGACATTCACAGGAATGGGATATGGCAGAGGATTTCCGGAATAGGTTGGAGCACTCGGGGCATCGGCAGTTGGCGATGCAACCAGATACGATGGGACAGGCTTCTCGCCAGTGTCAACGTCAGGATCGCCTGCAAATGAATTGGTATCCGCTCTCCAACGCAGATTAGGTTCCCGTTTGCGCAGCCGGACCCCTCGAGTAGGGTTGATGCTGATTCGTTTCATTGCTGCGTCTTCGCGGGGATTCGTGGCTGCTTCGTTAAGCAGGCTAATGACTTCTGCTATCTTCGACCTAGCATGACAATCGGGATGGTGGATTTCATCCATAATAGCTTTGGCTTTAAGGATCGTAGTGAGCTCGTCTGGGCGCCGAGACCGGTAGTAGGTGTGGTACTAGTAATATGCATTAGCCTTCAACGTGATCAATTTGTAGGCCCCTCATACCAAGATTACGCAACAGATGAACAAGCAATAGAGGGAAAAGTTCCAGGCTTGGAGTTGGTCAAGGTGGTGTTCGCTCCAGAGAATCTATAGCAGAGCATATTTCAAAAATGAGAATCAAATCAAGATGTGGTAAACGTACACCGTATCTTGCTCGGGCTACAAGAGCCTGCCAGTCAGAGACAGTAATCCCAAAGCTAAGGGAATCAGCTGTATGACTTATTCGCATGAATGGACGGACAAAGAAGAACTACACAAACATGTTAGTCCAATACAACATAGAAAAAGTCTCACAAGAACTTCTTGACCTGGACGGCGACATAGCAGAGATTTAATAATCCAACAGAAATTGGAGCGCGCTCCGGCGGATGATTGACACAAGATAAAGTCGGCGGTAGAGCAAATAACCAGCTCTGTATTTCGTTTGCCAGATCCTGCGCCTGTTCGTCCTTTACATTAATGACCCCAGTCGGAGTATAGCACAACTTGACTACACGTCCCAAGAGGATTGATAACTCTATGAGGGACTTGAAACCTTCGTCTTTGGGGTAAATTCGATCGCAATCACCCAGATCTATCATCATAGGAAGACCATCTATAACAAGGTGAGAATATGCTCCTTGAATTCCTCAGATCACCAACAGAATGCAGATATCCAGCGATCAGCAACGATCAGTCCTCCCCAAGTATTACGTCGAGCTTCTACATGATCATCTGGATCATTCGAGGCCGTTTCTCGGTGTAGACCCAATTCTTGGGCCTGTCTGATTGCCTGGAGGAAAGTGACATTAACGGAGCCATGCATGCTCCTTATATCCCGTAACTCACCATTCCCAGCGAGTTCCATACAGCTGTGCCAACACTACCCTGCTCCATCTCCATTGTCAAGGCAAAGAGAAGATGGCCCTGAATCTCGTGCAGGGTACTCCGGCTGAGAAAGTCCTTTTCTAATTAAGCTGAAGGGCTGCGAGTTGAGGATTAAAAAATGAGGAACGTACCTCCGTCCGTCGAAGGGCAGCCATGTTCGTCTGAACTGCTTTGAGTGTGCCTTTAGGTGCACGGGAAGAAAGTGTCATCGCAGATATCCCAACCATGGCATAGATGAGCACTGGAGGCAGTGGCGCGGAAGATATGAAGACGTCCTTAGAGATGACAGGAAAACTTGGAGAATGAACATCGAAATAAAATCTGATAAGACGTTCTATGAGCGCAGGTTCCATGTGTGCCGGTGTAGGTAAGTTAGAGACGGAGTCTATTTCGCGGAGGCTCGGAGAAGAAGGATGGGATCCGCTGTTGAGATCTAGACTTGCGACTCGGATTATGGCGTCTCCAGTATGCTGCTGCATCTCTGTATAAGTGCGATGTTTCTTGTCATGGGCGTCTAGTAGTTCAGTCGCTGGATTGTATCAGTGTCATTGTTCTGCTGTGCAATGGACGGTATTGTATCCACTTACGAAAAGTGGAAGTCGAATGCATTATATGGGTTATATTAGTGGGACCGCGAAGTTTTGTTTCGCTGAGAGCATAGCCAAAAGAAGGTTTCGGCGAAGCTATTGATGAAACCATTGAGAAGAGATTGCCGCCAAGAATTGCAGGAGAATCTTGTCGCAGGAGGGGATGACGTGGCCGTTTGAGGCTTTGCGGACTATCAGAGTCATCACCTGGTGGAGAATTTTGAACATGGGCTCGTCGTCTGCAGTCAAGGTTAGAACCAGTGAAGTCTTGTGGACAACCACAGCACACTTATGACGCGTCTCAGAGATGGGTAGTACCTAAACAAGATCATTCACTTGATCTATCCGCGAGTGAAAATAACGGATATACCCAAGTGCACTCCTGTTTTCCCTGTAGACACTGTAAACCCAACGAAAACTTGAGAAATATGATCAATGCACTCGAAGACCCACAGACCTGTTTGCAAACATTCTTTTTAGGAATTGGTTCACATCTACAACACGATTCAACGATTTACAGTCTTCTCGCGATGGGAAAAACTTACCGTCGTCTCTTACGCCTGCACCTGCAGCGAGGGCCCGTCAGTCTTGACGTGGGCCTGTAGGCAGCAGACAACAAACACTTACAAATCGCACGCTCTTGCGGCCTTCATTCGAACGACAAAGGCTTCCGACTCTGTTTCGGGCTGCTCACCTTGAGGATCCAACATCGCGGTTCGAAATCTCGCAGCATAGACTCAGTTAACCGAGCTCAAAAGCTCCCAAATCAGGGCTATTTATGGTATTATCTTATCTCTACGACCATGGGCGGTCTGGTGATTTAACACCATAGGGCAATCTGCATATTGAATTCAAGGGACGCAGGATCGTGCTGGATATTCAAAAAAAACTTCATTTTTACAGTGAAATCGCCGGTCAAGCGGTGTCAAGGTCGACTACACTTTTTGAGTAATTAGGTTGAAACATTTATGCTACCTTTTCAGCTATAGAACCTGTACCTTCACTGCCGGCAATGGATTTGTGTTCCGAGTCATTACCGAAACTGTTTTCGATAAACTGGGCATCTTTGTTGCGGATACAATATTCCTCAGAAGCCCATAGAAGATCGATCTCTTCCAATGTTCGGCCTTTGGTCTCCTTAACGACTTGTAGGAGGCCATCAGGTCATTCAGAATCTCGAGAGGAGGCAGCACTCACACATGGCGACAAGCACAGTGACGATTGATCCACCTGTGGACACATTAATACGAATACTTACAGCAAAGGCTGATAAATACCAAGGATGAATAAGATGAAGAACTTTATCCCAACCCTCTGGATAGCGATAGGACCACTGTAAACGAACACAACTGAATCGAAGCCCTGCTCGTCACGCTAGAGTCATCAGAGTAGATAGAGTCTCACAGGCCATTGTCCAGACACCGACGTTGCCTAGTACGTAATGAGCATATAAAATCTAGCAGGGAAAAGGCCGACAATCCCCATTACCTATTGCACCTGCCTGACCTCTATAACGTGTGGGAACAATCTCAATGGCATATAGGTACACCTGCAGGGAGATCTCAGTAAATCGTTGGGACAGGCATAAGTATAAAACATCATATTACCATCCAGACTAAGTGCGAGGTATGGAATCAGAAATAAACATAACAGAAAATAGAACGGCCACTCACTCCATGACAACCCGGAGCCCGCTTCAAACCTGGAAAAGGGTCGTCGAATACGTTCTCTCCATTCAGATTTACAGGAATGATGCCCGTACCAAAATAACATAGCAATTTGAGCCCAACGAGTTGCATTTGTTGTCATGCTATCGGGCAGATCTGGATCATCAAGCTTAAGCCATTGAATAGCAAAAGAGAGTACGTACTTCCAAGTACAGTGAAAATCAAGATAGCGGAGACTTGAACAACGGAACCAAAAAGAAGTATATCTTTCCGACCAAATCTTCGAACTGTCCAGAAGCTTATGACTGGATATATAGTTAGCAAAATAAAGGGATATGTTAGAGAACGCTGTACTTACTGACACCCAGGGTGACCACTGCCAAAGAAACGTGCATGTGAAATCAGTAGCTATATAAAAATTTATGACTTACTTGAGTTAAGGGCCGCCGTCACGATCGCTGTTATGTCTGCAGAAAAGTGCAAGGTGGATATAATTGACTTGCCATCTGACAGGCACACGAATTATAGTTGAAGCGATTTCACCTATTGAAGGACTTACAGTACGTCTGTATGCCAATTCATTAGTAAGAGTTGGGACGGAAAGCATAATATGATACTTACAATCAGATTTCCGCCGAAGAAAGGCTTTCCGACCTGAAGCAACCAAGAAATCCAGATGCGTTTGATGACTTTGGTCTGAAAATAGAACCATGTAAGCATGGAAGGAGTTGAAAGGCCCTGAAGTTGATTACAACATGCCTCGGTTTTGTCCTTTTGAAAAAAGGAAACTGTTGTAATCTTACGAGTATCCGCCTCTTCCAAGCGTATGGCAGCCAGGATCTCGTCCCGCTGTGCCTTGACAGTTGGATCCGAAACGGACTTCCCACAAAGACGTTCCAGGGACGCATCACCTTCCAGAACTCGGCCTTTCGCGTACAACCAACGAGGACTTTCAAGAACACCTGGGGTTGCTTAGTCGGATCATAAGAAGGCATAGGAATCTTACCATGGAAAATGACAATGGGTATCAGAACAAAGATAGCTTGAGACGATAGTAATACTCTCCATCCATTATAGAACGCTGGAACGGAACAAGGTGAGATCTAGATTAGATGATCATACCTTGGAAATACTTACGGCTCTTGTACACACCCAGTCCAAGCCAAGCTACCACAGAAATCGCGGCAACGGCTTTACAAAATATTAGTATTCAATCTATGACATTCAGAGGCCAGACGCACATAGCCCTATATTCCACATAACTTGAGTGGTCCGTTCATCCTGTCCCGGTAATGTCAAGAATGAGATGCGCAGAAAGTGTAGGTATCGCCTATCAACTTACGACATTACGTGTGTTTTTTCCCACCGAATTCTCATGAACAAAAACAGGGACAGCAGCTGAAATAGCGCCGTTTCCCAGACCCTGGTGACCCTTTTACAAAAAAATTTCTTTGCACACTGTTGATGAACTGACGAGGATGGTGCGGCCGATAATCATCATGGTAGAGTTCACCGCAGCAGTTTGAATGATGATTCCAATCAAAGCGACCCAGCACTGCAAAAATAAACGTCCCAATAAGTGCTCCGATCAGTGACAAAAGGTGAGAATGAGCGTACAGAAAGTAAGATTGAGACCCGACGACCGACGGACCAACTGAAACCGATCTTAATGAAAAAATGAACCAGAAAAAATTTACAGACGTACGACAGAGGCGCGATGATTGCGGATCCAAAAATATCGCCTACAGGAGGGTCGGCATGGCGTGGCTTCAACGCTATTGAAACGGCGGCAAACCTAATATAATTCCACTGGATATAAAGCTAGTCACTTCGGTATTGGCGGCATAAATTTGGCCATCAAATTGAGGACTATTGACTCGCATTAGAAAGTGGTAACAGAGAGGTGAGAATAAAACCTCACGTATTCAAGATTCTGCATAAAACGAAAAATGAAGGGGTAAGATGCAGGAGTCCTCTTGCACCTAGATCATCTTACCCTCCCATTATCCCAGCATCCCTGGCAAAAAACAACGCGTGTCAGGACTATTGGCATACAGAACACTGAAAGGAGAACACATTCTTACCACCCATAGAGAGCAAGAGCAGAAATGGATGCAATCTGGAGCAGTAGAGTGTATCTCTTGCCCGTTGCTGACCACGTCATGGTAAGTAATAGAGAAAGGGGCACAGGAATGAGTGCTATGGGAGCAAGCCCGCGAGAAACAGCAGCCTAGAATTTTCCCAGGCATTGGAACATTCGTTCTATTCATGAATAGAAGTAGAATTCATCGGCGGTCCTGACTGTGCGGACTGCGTAGTGACTGGCGGCCATCAAGAAACAGATCGGCCAGCCGCAAGCCGCTATTGCAGGGTCACGTTTCTAAACGTACGTCTATTTCCTACTTGATGCCATGTTTGTCGCCGCTTCTGGATATTATTTAAGCCCTATCATGACTTGTCGAAAAGAGCCGAAAACTCAACCATATGGTGGCTGGAAACAAGGGCGGACATACCAACGCTGTTCTCAGGGAAGATTGGACATCAAATCCGAGAGGATACTCGGTAGATGAACATCCTGCTCGTACGCCAGAGAGGCGTATTAAAATCATCGGGATCGGTGCTGGCCTAACGTGATTGACATTATCCTTTGACTAAAGGCACAGAACTTGATGAAGTCCACAGAGGGATTCGCCTAGCTGAACAAGTCCAGACATATCATCTTGACTTGGCAGACCTCACTATTTACGAGCAGGCAGATCAAGCTGGCGGCTGTTGGCATTGGAATAGGTATGTCTATCCCGATTGCTTGGGCGATTATTGGGTTACATTAAGATCGACAGATATCCAGGTGTTGCTTGTGTGCGTTCGTCAGTGATCCAGTGCTTGACAAGAAAATTTATGACAACAGGACGTCCCAGGATCTAACTATCAATACATCAAGGAACCTAAGACAGGTGCGTCATTGAACCATTTCCAAGACGGGTCCTTGATATTCCATGATACACCAGATTGGTCAACCTTCTACGGCAAGTACTTTGGCATTATCTCGCGAAAAAATTTTGCCGACGTTTTGAATGTCAAGTTTCGGGTGCAGAAATCCGACAGTACTATCAAGACCACGCCAAGAAGCATGATCTTAACAAATACATTATTTATAACCATGAAGTCGTTGGCGCTAGATGGTGCGATGAGACTGGAGAATGGACGGTTACTGTGCGAGATCAGTCTGGGAAGGAAATACTCGACACCTGCAACGTGCTCATCTCTATGAGGGGAAGTTTGGATCGCCCCAAATGGCCGGAACTGAAGGGATTATTGCTCTACAAAGGTATGCTAAATTACCGAAATGTTGACAGTCTTACTTCAGCTGTTCAGGTGTCTTAGTGCACAGTGCAAGATATCCCGAAGGGCTCAACCTGGAAGGAAAACGTGTCGCTGTTCTAGGATCGGGGTCTTCGGGTGAGCTTCAATGCCATCCGCGTTCTTAAACACTCGAGTCCTTAGGAACTACTACCTCCAGGACTGCAGATCGTTCCCTCTATTCTGGATAGCGTGGTATGCGGATTCAATGTACCGACACAATTTAGACTTGACCCAGTCCCTTTCTATAGGAACATCTCTATCATTGGATTCGATCTCCTACATGGATTGTCCCAAGGTTTGCATAGACATTGTCAATCTATCAAATTTTCACATATATTTCAGTGTTGGTGCAATGTTCGCAGGGCCTGGAGGTACAAACTTTAAATGTACGTTATGAAGTGCATCCAATTAATTCGTCATCCTGACCGCGTAAAACAATAGACACGGAGGAAAAGAAAGCACAGTTCGCTCGAGATCCGGGCCATTATCTCTTGTATCGCAAGGCAATGGAAAGTGAACTCAAGTAAGCTCACCTTCGCTAGTGGAGTTGTGATTGAGCTCTTTCCCTCAGCAAGAGATTCCGATTCGTAATCTCAGGGTCAGAAGAATCGAAAGCTGCGCGTGTCAATTGCGAGGAGACAATGCGACAGAAACTTGCCAATGTCCCACACATCGCAAACAAAATCATCCCGACGGACTTTGATGTCGGATGTCGTCGTCCCACCCCTGCGCCGGGCTATCTTGAAGCCCTCTCTAATCCCAAAGTTACAGTTTTTACCGACGAACTGAGGGAAATGACGGAGAGAGGGTTTATAGATGCTGAAGGGGTCGAACACGAGGTAGACGTTTTCATTTGCGTGAGTGATACATTCTCCCTCGGACTAAGACCAATAGTGTCTTTCAGGCTACCGGTTTCGACACGACCTGGATACCCCAGTTTCCCATTATTTCTCGAGGCGAGAACCTCCAGGATCGCTGGGCAGTGGAACCTGACTCGTACATCTCATATGCTGTTCCCAACTATCCCAACTTCCTCATCGCTGTAGGCCCGTTTGGTCCTACTGGTCACGGTTCTGCGGTGCCTATCACCGAAATCATGATCGATACCTTCTTGAAAATAGTACGTTGGTAAATCTTGTCTGTTTTTGGGCTCTCCATTTCTTTTCAGGTTCGGAAGCTAGGGGAAGAACATATCACTTCTATGGAACCAACCCAGGAGGCGACAAGGGATTACATGGAACATACAGCATTGTATCTGCAGCGGACCGTGTGGACTGGAAAGTGCAGCTCATGGTTTAAGAAGGGTTTGAACGGTATGTCTTCCCAAGTATTCAATGTAATAGAAAGATTCTCAATCCGCTAGGCATTCCACACCAGTATCCTGGGTCCCGAGTACATTTCATGGAAGAAGCTCTTTCATTCCGCCCAGAAGATTGGAAATATACCTATGCGTCAGGAAATCGTTTCCGGTTCTGGGGAAATGGTTTTGCTCAGCGTGAGTTCGACGGGAGGGACAATACTTGGTATTACGGCCTTTTGGATGGCAAGGATGAGATGCCAGATTATACGGAGATTTTTGCCGAATACGTCAGGAAGGACTAATGAATGTTCATCAGCAGTAGATCCCTGACTGTCAGTTCTATTGGCCTTATCACATCTTCATGTTCAGTTGTGGCTCACCTAAGAGCCTCCCAACTAAATTCTGAAATCATATACTTGCAAATTTGGTGCTTTCATCGAGAAATTGTCATTTAGAAGTCAATCAGAAGAAGGGCAGAGGTTGACGTTTATGATAGGTGCGGGTATGAAGGTCAAAGAGAAATCGGAACTTGAAGTTGCCACCACGTGACTAAGTGTGGACCGTTAAGCCCCGCTTGCACAACCTTGATTCCATGACGCATGCACATTCTAATCCGACTTTATCGTGGATATACAGCACTGCTTCCGATATCCCCCAAAAGAACTCTAGTATTGAGTAGGCGGTATCTATCAGTCTTCTCATGCCAAGATCAAGCTCAAACCTCAGAGACGATTCTACCAAGCTTGATGACAATTGACTTGTACCCCAATGTGGTTCGCGTGCAGTTCAAGATCACTGTGGTTTATTCTCAGCCTAACAGCCAGAGTATCTTAAGTCCTGAATGCATGGGAGAATTTCCTCGGCTCTCGGCTGTTGATACTCATGCTCCGGTAGAAGCTCGTCATTCACTGTTGAAAGAACATGAGATTTGCGGCCGGCCATGCTGTCGGTATCGATCGTTGCCGGCTACAGTCTTCTTTAGTGCCACACGGCGTGCCACCCTCTGTGAATACACAATGAATACGACAAATATTCCGGCTGTGCTGACATATTTATTCTGTACAAGAATGTAACTCTTGTAGTTCATTCTTATCCTGTCACTTCCTGCGAATATGGCTGCTACTCTCATTTCTCACACTGTCAGTGGACCAGTAGAGGGATTTATTGACACTCATCCTGTCTCTGAATATTCATCGGCGACTCAGAACCCCGGTATGTCACTTCGGGCTAGCTAAGCAACTTGAATCGTCCTCACCTTGTCTCCAATTTTAGGTCCTCTTAGTCCAATCACGAAATGGCTTGGAATTCCTTATGCCCAAGCCCAACGTTGGCAGCGTCCTCAACCTCTCACACCATGGACCAAACCGCTCCAATGTTTTGAATTCGGGCCTTCGTTTCCTCAGCCAAAATCCAAATTCGATGAGATGTACACTGGAAAGAAAGGATGGTTTAACCGAGATTTCCTGGGGCAATCTGAGGATGCATTTTCACTCAATGTATTTGGCCCAGTGACCGAAAGACGTAGTAAACTACCGGTCATGGTGGATGACACCTATGTTCTTGTGACTGACACTGAATGCTTACCAGTTGCTTGAAGGTGTGGGTGTACGGAGGCAATCTCACTACCGGATCTTCTAATATGCCTATTTATGACCCGTCGGAATTCGTACGCGCGCAAGCCTCGAGTGAAACGCCTTGTATCGTTGTTACAGGAAATTACAGGTAGGATTTTTTATTGCATAATCTATAGGTCCTTGGCTCGGGCTAATGCATATATCAGAGTGAACGTCTTTGGCTGGTTAGCAACCGACAACCTATCCAAAGTCAACGGACACGTCGGAAATTTTGGTATGTTCGAACCCAACGAATCTCATGTAACTCAACACCATCAGGCCTTCACGACGTCATCGCTATCTTTGAATGGGTACACGACAATATCATGGCGTTTGGAGGGGACCCCAATAACGTGACTGCTTTCGGAGAGTCTGCTGGTGCATTTCTCCTTGGGACTTTGCTCAAATCCAGAAGGCGGTTATTCAACCGCTTAATCCTTCAATCCGGTAGTTATGAGCTAATGGCATGTAGTACCACCACGTGTATTGCTGTTGTACTCCTCACTCACAGAAATTCGGACAGGGTGTCAACCAAAAGCCGTCTTTTGCTCCGTATGATCAACTCATCAGTCAGCTAGTCCCTGAGTCGATGTCACTTTCTACGAGGGGTCAGATACATCGATTGAGATTCGTGCCTACGACTGCACTTCTTGCCGCTGCACAGACTTTATATCGTCCCGGTATATGGTGTCTGACACAGGATCCTCATGAACCTGGCTGGGCAAATACAGTTTGGGATCTTGTCAACAGAGGTACTAGTCATCTCGACATTTGCAGGTGTCACTCGGTTGCTGATCTTGCGGTAGGCGATTACGATCCATGGATAGAAAGCATCATTATCGGCATTAACCGTGATGAAGGCACGTTTTTCAATCACCGTAGTCAAGTTCGCCTATCATTTGCCTTCATGATGTCAAGGTTGACGTAGGCCTAGTTGTGGATTCCTGAGAATGCCTTGAAGTTCGTCAAGGACAGAATGAGCTTTGACGATGAAGCATGTGCCCGGTTGTTAGCCTTGTATCCCCCCCAGCAGCGTCCTGCTCCTGATCTTTCCGACCTTCGGATATTGCCTTCAACTATGGTCTACTGTAAGTGTACCCACTGTGCTTCGTTCACACTGACTCACGATTTCCAGCCGATTCTTGTTACCTGATGCCCATGCTCCACGCAGGGGACAAACTCACCACGGTTCCAAATTCAACAACTGGTAAAACTGCCCGAGTGTACATGTATCTATGCTGCACAATTCCATCACGCCTCTTAGAAGGGTATGAAAACTTTGGTGTATTGTGAATAATTCATCTTTTCCAAAAAAAAAAATCTACGGCTGACTCGGGTTCCTTCAAGACATACAGCGGAAATACCTTTTATCTTCAAGTGTTGCTCTCTCGTAGGTCATACACCTGATTCTCAAATTATATTAACCGCCCTATATACAGTGGAAGGACTTGGACAATGGAAAAGATGCACAGACCTCTGATACTTTTGGCAAGCTTTGGTCATCATTCGCCACTTTCGGAACTCCAGGTACTTTCCGAAACTCGAATCTTTTTCTTCGCCTACAGCTTGGAAACTTACATCAGTGACCTACAGGGAAAGATTGGCCCGTGTTTACAAAGGAAGGTGGAGAGATCTTGATATTTGATGACGGTGGAAAGGTTTCAGTGGGTAATGCATGGCGAATCAGGCCTACAGAGCGTCTGGCCTGGATGAAAGCTACTGAAAAGAGCATCATGTTGAAGAAGACGCTGGTAACCTAGCGTTGAAAGTTACAGCTAGCGTTACTTATTTTATAAAGCAGACAGCTGCCGTCCCAAGCATGGTTCATTCATCTGCTTCAAGGACTAGCCAGCTCTCGAGTCTCCCAACGTTTACAAGTTTAACACTAGTCAACAAAAGATATACATATAACAACACACCGCTCTTCAATCAGCAGAAAGTTAAGAGATAAAATTTACAAGAATCTTTCATCACCGCTACCAAACGTACGCCCAACACACCTTCCCATCAAGCACTAAAAACAGGGAACTCACTTATCCTCAACTTGGTCGACTGCCGCAGACTCGATAATCAGCACTGCCATAACAACAAGACGAGAGATCTCACCCCATAGGGATTGAGCACAATAGTCTCGACTCCCCCAACACATGCCGGTTTCGTCGGCGGGGAAGTAACAAACGTATTACCTGCGAGCCCCCACTTAATAGCGCACGCCGACACAGTAATCGAACCAGGCGGCAATTTCTCGTCAAAGATCGGCGACGGGAGAACACCCCCAGCTGGAGGAGCATAAACGTATTTAGCTGTCGACGGGTCGATGGCGTAGGCCCAAGATGAAGTCGCATCAAGCTCGTAGTCAGCCGCCCGGGGTTCGATAGTATTTGCCTTGATGATCGTTTTGTTGAAGGTTACTAGATACACCAAAATTAGATTGTGGATGGAGGTAGAGGAGAGAATGGCTTGCTGTCGAGTGCGTAGTGAAGGGGGCCTCGGTGCAGAGCGACAGCACCGTGGAGACGACTTTCTGTAGTCAGGTTCCAGGTTCCATGGAATCGCATTAGCCTCAAGATATATGAGCTCACCTGTTGTTATCTCAGCGGGAAGGTTCAATACGAATTTCGTTGACCCAGAAGGAATGTTAATTGCGAGCAAACCATTACTGGGAGACACTGTTTTGGACGAGCCTCCATTCATCGCAATTGTTCCGCCGACAACCCAGCTCGGTATCCGTACATAGAAGGTGAATGCCTTGGATGCGGTGACAGTGTAGGATAGCGCATCACCGAACGGATATAACGTATCAATGCTGACGGTCACTGCATTGTCTAAAAAGGATTTAGATATAGGTAAGGCCGACGTGTATCAAAAAACTCACTCCCGGATAAGGTTGTAGATGTTTTCAGTGGACCGAGATAAGCCTGGACAAGGGAAGATTGATCCGCTGTGGTCAAGAAGGAATTGGTTATGAATTTCGGATAGCCTTGAGGGTGGTTGACGGTGCAGCATCTATAAAGTTCTGTAAATACCCAGTTGAACTTATGTTTTCCAAAAGCGAAAAGCTCACGGATAGTAAGGTTCCAACCCAAAAACGTTCGAGTACCCGCTTCAAGTTTCGTCAATATTGGAACATAGATGAAGGTTGGGTGCGTACGAGTTTACAGCAAAGGGATCTCTGAGCTATGTAAGTCAGGAAATCGACATGGCATTGTAAGAAAACCAACGGTGACATGTTCTTCGATGCGATTTGATTTTGCTGCTGGTCATATTGTCTTGCCCACATGTCTGCAGTTAAATTAGTATAACAACTCAGATGAATTTTCAGGCCTGCTCACCTCCTGTCAGTGTTCCAGGTAAGGCATTGTAAGCAATTCTTTCGACCTAGTTTCAAAAGCTAGAGATTTGGAAGAATAGAAAGGAAATGGTCAAACCCTATCCAGAAATTTTGTATCCCCAATCATTTGGTACATATATGACCCGCTGAACATGGTCTCTACAACTGCGCATAATTCTGTTCTGCAGAATTGGGTTAGAGGTGAGCGCACCGCGAATGTGAATGAAGAGCTCACCCTCGTGTGGCTTCCATCCCTGCAAGATATTCGTCTGCTCCGTAAATCCCTGATGGTCGTCCATGGTACTGGAACAAAAGATCCCAACCGGATGATGCGAGGTTCAAATCTAGAGTTTCTTAGCACCAAACAAAGAAAAGGAAGGAAGGGAAGACGGCGATACCAGATTGATTGTGGGAAAAGCGGTACGAAGCGGGAAGTGCTTTCATACCCTCCGCCATGTTCACGCCGTGCCACTGTCAAAAAGATTGATCAGCAAGATGAGCGGACCAACCAGTCAGATACAACTTACGCTCAGAACATATCCAGTAGGATTCTCCAAATTCTCCACGGGCCCATGCGGGAAGTTCTATAGGTTAGAAATGAATACCGGAGCGGGTCCCGTCAGATGACGCCAACCTCTGCTGCAAACACTTCCTCCCAAGGCACACCACTCCACTTGAGCTGGAGCATAGTATCCAAAAGAAGGGCCTCGTTTCCATTGGGGTGATAGTCGTACAGCCATTGGAGGGTCATTACGAAGTCCTCCCACCTCGTGTTCGTCCAAATCTCCAAACCCTCTCCTTTCCTGATCATCTCATTCGCGAGAGGGACGAACTTGTGCATGGCGGAAACAACGCGGTCCGTAAGAGACGAATTGTATTCGACCATCTGGATTGCACCGAAGAAGAATGGATAACGGCCCCAGAGGTACCTGGTGCGGTTGTTACCTGCCTCGGGTCCGAGCCAGCCGGCAGCCTCTTGATGAGTGAGAACATAATCAAGGAATTGGTATGTCTGGGCCTGGATATTGGAATTGGAGGTTAGGACGCCGTGGGGTACCATCCCATTGAACCAGTAGCTTCCCGCTAGAAAGATAAGGCTGAGCTGGAAACGACTGTGCGAAAGAAGGATAATTACCTTCTTCAAGACTGGAATAGGCAGAGTTACCGCCGATCCAGTCGCTATCCTTGACATAGTTGTAAAAGTCGTGTAGATGACCGGCCATACCATTGGTCTGGACGTCGAGCTGATTCGCCATGATCTTAGAAATACTTTCATAGAATGTTGTTCAAGAGACTCACCTGATCACTCAACCATCCAAGAGGCCGTACCTCGCCGAGCGGAAGGGTAAGATATTTCTTGGGAGAGACTGAACTTGTGAAGTGAATGTATGTCAATAGAGAAAACTTGAGCACGTACGCTGTGCAGTGACCCCAGTGAAGGAGATCAAAGAAATACCCAAGATCAGGAGGAGATGCATTGCTGGAATTGAAAACGCGCCAGTCACTAGTGCTCAAGAGACGGAGCTTTATGTATACTGACTCGGAACCGTATCAAAATAGATAGAAGATGTGCCGCATGCAGTGGAAGAGTTGAAAGCATGGTCAAGATACAAATAGGAATATCCTCGGTACGAGACTATACGAAAGCCTTCCAAGAAGGATTTACTGAGAGGAACCACGGCAAGAACCTGCCGTTAGCCTGCGATGTGGTGTACGACTATCAAGGCAAGCTAAACCGGCCCGGAGGACAAATCGGACTTGGAAATGCGCGTTGCCCATTTCTCTCAATGTACGCCAGCAAGGACTGCCCATTCCCTCTACATTTCTCTCCTTACAGCACGACGTTTCAAGCATAGTTCACTACAACTCTCAATCTTGGCAATTGGCAGGTGTTCTGGTCAGTCTGTTAGCTGCATGCTACTCAAGTCCTATAATCAGCTTTCTCTAGGTACCATGATACTTGGCATATTTCTCGGAACAGATCATGCGACAAGTGTAGACCGGGTCGGCGGCCCCCAGTACAAGATATCGCTTCGTCACTATCTTCAAACAAGCACATGTACGATGGATCATTACTGGCCGGCCTGAGAACTTGGAAGGGACATTTGTCTGGACGGGTCTCGTTACTTGTCAAGGTACGTGTTCTACTGTAAACTTGTTCTTATCTCAATCAGAGTTAGGATAATGACGCCGACAATGATTGCGATACTACTGGCCTTGTTGTATCCCATGGCAGTCCTCTCGGCGGATACCCTAGCTATCGAATTTACAAACCCTCAATACCGGGACGTTCACCATGAAACTTGTCAAAGGCTCTCAAACCCTCTGTTTTTTTGATGCTGAACTTGGATTCAATTCAATCCTGACACGGTTAGTCGACGACGGGATTGTATAATTACAGTCTACCGTTTCAAACCCGCAAAGCCAGGCAGTCGATATAGGTGCCTTTGGTGCACCTCATCCCTTTACAACATCCAAGATCTCGACGAACTTGCTATATACATTAGCGCAACGCATTCCACCCGACGTTCTATAGGCTGTGTAGACACCCGCACACCCGTTTTCGTTGTCTCGTTTTCACGAATCTTGTTCCTTGGCTTGAAGGACAGTTTCGGATCAAAAATGAATAGTTCGTTCGAGCCGAAGCTTTTGGTGTCCTGGCGTACGTCGTCACAATCTGTGAAGATAATACTGCTGTCCAGAATATGCGGATATCATTTGCAAATGGCGACGAAGAAGCTAATGTCTTCAACAACATCCAGCACGTCCAGATACATTGAAGATCTAGAGGACTTTGATACCTAGTCAATCAATACGACGAGTCTCGCGAGTACTCTCAGTCCGGTTCCTCGTAGCGCAAGTCGAATAGTCATGTGACGTCATTCTACGGGCCTCACAAGGATCACTACCTAGCCTTACACAGGTTGCTTCTCGTTGGCGTATTGCAGACTGCAGCTCTATCCCACACTCCTGCCATTTTGCAGGATGTACAGAGGTCGGCGGTGATTCGATGGGACACAAATCTCTAAAGTCACACACGTCTTTCCCGGCCTGACTTTGAAACCCGGTACCGTCGTGGCAGGAAAGCGTCACGCTGTTTCTCTTTTGTATTCCTGGGTCATGGCCCCATTCGCCAGCCCCGTCCACGCTCCCGTAGACTTCGATTCCTTCTCGGTATTTTCAAAGTCCAGCATGTTCGACATCTCAAAGGCAGACGTCAATATCTAGACAAGGCGCCGAGTCTGCAGTCAGTGACAAGATCTGTTTTATATCGGGAAATGTTTCGTTCTTTCGCGTCACCATTTCATGGGGAAACCGAACCGAAAATGACGGATCTACTGTCAGTTTAAACGGTGCTGACGAGCCAGAAAATCCCGAGGAAATATTGAAGCCAGATAACCTTCTACCTTGGTCATTTTCGAAGCTTTCGTGTCAGGTCAGATCCGCACATATCACTCGCCGGAACAGGTACTTTTATAGAAGCATTATACAACTGTATCTACGATTAACGAATCTTCTCTAGCCCGATTGGTACCCTGTCCGCCTTCAGATATTTTGCCGCAATACCCTCTTCATTCGAATCCAAAGAACTCGAGATGTTCCTCGTGCATATCCTGTCGCCTGGTATAGAATCATAGACGATACGATTCGTGTTCAAGAAATGGCCATGTTTGAAAGTAGTAATCTAAGTTTTCTTGTTCCGAGCACGTTTGGCTGGTTTCTCGTAACCATACTCTGGGGTCGATGTTGCTTTACGCTTATGGTGTGTCCCTGTCATTCGAATCCTAGGTCTTCGCGCCGTCTTGCTCGCATTGTCTTCTTTTCTTGCTCGGATCCATTCATGCCGCTCATCGTCATCCGAATCTGACTCATACTTTTGGATTTCAACGAATTTAAGGACTCTGCATCGATGTCAAACATTCAAAAACTCACCTCAAATTCGGAGTCTGTATCTTCTTCTACACCTTTATCATCATCCGCTCTTCCCCAAGAATCCCAGTACCCTGAATCTTCAATCTCAGAGAATTCTGCCTCCTTTGTATTGGACATGTGCATCACGTGGGTGAAACGGGAATGGTTATGAAGCCCTCCATTAATGTATCGATAGCCGCCTTTCCATTGTATAAGGTACGATCGTGACGCGCAGTCAAAGTACTTGAGTTCCAAACCACATATGCAGCGTTCCTCCAGCTGCCGCTCACGCGCCTGTGGTGTAACTCGAGGACGATAACCAGCTTCACAGCGGGGATCATCACATCGGATGATCCCCATACATCGTTTGTTGGTAATTTTGCCACCAAACACGGTGGGAGAGGTTTTAGAGCCAAGCATATCGCCGCCATTGCTTTTGGTAGACCAATGTACCTTCAATCCCTTGGTCGCACGTAGAATTCTTCTGTTGAAATATCCATCGCAAATAAACCTGAAGGCCAGCCGTTCCAGCCGCCCTCAATTTTCTCCAGGGATGTAAAGGTAACTGTATTTTCAATTTTGGGTATTGCTGGTTCTGGGCGCTCAACGGAGCAAAAGTCGGTCCAAGGCGCTGGATTAAATAGATCGGCAAGCCAAAGAGTATTATAATAACCGCCTGGTAAATGTTTTCTTGAAGACTTTCGATATAGCTTTCGTTCTACTGTCGCAGGGGCGTCCATTGTGCTGGGCCGAGGAGGAGGGGAAGCATCAGCCTGAGCCTGGGACAAAACATGGGCAGGATTAATTTGAACGGACCCCATATTCTCCTTGATCGGAACATAATATCCATCCTTGAGACAGCAAGGGACAATGGGGTCTGCGTGCTTAGAAGTTATTTGAATAACAGGTATGGATGATTTATCCCCCAGACCGTCGGCGGAGATGAGAAATGCCTTAATTCGACCTGAAAAGTAGATAAGTTCTGGGGCCTTGACAAGTTATGTGGTAACACACCATCAGAATGATATACTGAGAAGAGATTATCAACATTCGCAAGAAAGGTCGGCTCCAGATGCCCTGATTTCTGCTCCGTCACAGTGTCACTTTCGTTGGCTATAGTTTCAGCAACAGATTGTTGTGTCGGAACTTGAGCATCTGCATCAGGCATTAACCACCTTGCTACGGCACGTCTGAAATTATTCTTTTTGGATTAAAGTAAGCTCGAGGCAGTAAGGTAAGAGTAGAAACATTGACTGACCAGCATTTAGGGAAGACTGTGTTGAGCTTCGTGGGTCGCTCCTGCAAAGTACCAACCGGACTTGAAACTGAGTTTTAAACTCTTTCAATTCTGTCCGCCACAAGTCTTCAGGCTGCCCGTCACTTGTGCAAGTTCCGTACGTCAAGTCAACAGTCGCAGCGATCAGTCGGAATACTTTATATTCAACCAATTCCCCCATTTTGATGTCAGGAGTCAGATGTAGACAAGTCGCTTCCACTTTCCATTAAGCAGATACTAGATATTGTCTGGTTAGCTGGAAACACGCGATGGACCGGCAGTCGACGCGACTTGTGGTCCCGGTTAACGCGATGACGACCACGTGTTTTTCTTGGACATGGACCTCCTTCGTCAATGCCAAGTTGTACAGCACCTCTTCGTTTCCTTGGCTGACTGGTGAGGTACTCGTTACCATAGCGTGACAATAGCTTCAAGTTGACTGCAACACTCTAGCCAAGCCCCGAGTTTTTCAATTACAGCCGAGGCAGAACAAAAGGGTAAAGGTAAGCCATCGGGTTGCACTCCGGACAACGCCACCTGAATATTTTATTGTAGGACCGACTGCAAGAAGGGGTAGCAACAGAATACAGCGACTTTCGTCTGACTTTATCATGTCCTTCCTAGCCGCGCCGACTATCAGCCATATTCTCCTGGGTACGCAAGTTTATCCAGCATGTTCCTGCTATCATTTATCGCTATCTAGAAATCCTTTGAAATTATTGGTTTCCACCACAAGAAAAGTTGCCCGTCGGCAAAATACACTTTTTCTGATGGATATTCGATACCAACCCCCGCTGCCTATAAGATTTTGACCAAGTATATTGACACGGACGGAGATGTTGCCCCGCAATGTTGCTCTTCAAATCGTCTCTGCATTTTCTGCCATTCTTCATGCTTTGGCCTATGGCCCTCCATCTGGGATCGACGCGCTTCCTGTCGCCAATATGACTTCCTCGTTTTGGCTCAACAGCCCTGCTAATCCCAATCCCCTTCGTAACACGGGTAGTGACGGCCCACTCACCCCCGAAGCTGATGTGTGCATCATTGGCTCTGGCTTGACCGGTGTCAGCGCGGCGTATCATTTATCCCAGTCGGAGATCGCTTCCCAACTCAAGGTGGTTGTTCTGGAAGCCAGGGAGTTTTGTGGGTCGTCTTGATACAATCTTGTAGTGTGTGCTGACTTTGAAACTCGAAGGCTCGGGTGCTACTGGTTGGCTCAGTAACTGTGATATCATTATTTGGCGCTCATCATGTCACCTCAGGACGCAATGGCGGCTTTCTCTCTGCAGCCTCGTGCACTGATTTTGTTGACCTGCAAGCAGAGTATGGTACTAACGAAGCGCTGCGTGGATTGTTGTTGGAACACCACAGTTACAATTTCACCATAGGCGCGCTGGAAAGGCATGGTCTTCTTGAACAAGCTAGCATTCTGTTTGGCGACAGCATCCATTTATTCGAGGCAGAAGACGAATATGCATCTAACAAGGCCGACTGTGATGCCGCTGAGGCTGCAGGGATGGATATGACTGGGATCAATTGGTGGACTGCGGACTATGTAGCAAAAGTACGAGTCTTTCTCTGACGATCGTTCTCATGACCAACGTGTACTCACCCACAGCGATTCAATACTTCTTCACATGGTGCCTATACCAATCCATTCGCAGCAAGTTGGCCTCAGAAGATTGCCACACAAATGTATCTCTTGGCTGAACGAGATTTCGACCTTTCTCTTCACACCCACACACCTGTCCTTCACGTCAACGACACCGGTCGCGACGTCTGGTCACTGATTACACCTCGTGGTTCCGTCGAATGCAGCTATGTCATTCATGCTACCAACGGATATGCGGCAAGCCTCATCCCGCACATGTGGGGATACGGGGGCATAATGCCGGAGCGCGGACAGATGATTGCTATTCGCGCTGGTGTAGACCTCGACGAACTGAGCACAGACGGATGGTCTAGCGATACAGGATACTGGATTCCACAGTTGGATGGTGGAAAGCTTCCTATAGTACTATTTGGTGCTGACAGCAGTGCCTTTAATGGGACAGGACACGTCCATAATACCACGGATGATTCGGAAGTGGTTCAGAACACCCTTGACCTGGAGGTCGCTTATCTTCCGTGGCTTCAGCCTGAATTGTACGTTGAGGGTACTCCAGCCGAGTATGCATGGGTCCGTCCTAGTTGTCATCTTAAAAAACACATCTCCCTTATCGTGTTTTCGTATAGACGGGTATTATGGGCTACACGGCCACTGGTGATCCCTTTGTAAGTCTTCTTGGATGCTCTTTGTTCGTTCTAACACCTCGCAAAGGTCGGCCCTGTCATCGACAACGTTAATCACGCCAAGTATGTCAACCAATACATCTCAGCCGGTTATAATGGTCATGGAATGCCACGCACTGGTGCCTGGTATGTCCTCTCTTTTGCTCCGGAACATTGACTTATGTTGTCGCGTTCAGTGCTGAAGCCGTTGTTCAAATGATCATAGCAAATATGACAGGCAAAGAATGGATCCAGCCTGACTGGTTTCCAAGCAGGTATTTGACGTGGAATAGAATTTGATGAATAGAACGAGTACACCCACCGAGTCACCTGCCGGCAGATCACAAGTCACGAATGACGTCTTTATTGCTTGGATATGTTATACACACTTGAGCTTCTCACTTGTCGCAGCCATGCCTTTGCGTTATATTCGCCACGATAATGAAGCACTAGGGCATAACGACTTGCCATATATACAGAAAGAGATACTCTCGGCCCTCGAACGTGGTGTGACCAAGATTGAGGAAATGGGCAACTCCAAGCTGCATCATACCGGCGTCTACGTCGGGTTAGCTGGTAATACGTATAGTAGTCTGATTGCATTCATCGGCTAACGGACTGTCATCAGGGATTTACATGATGTTTTCCCATCTGTCTTCATTGGAACCCGGCGATGCTCGTTTGCATACCCATTCCGATAAGACACTACTTTCATTATCCAAGTCCAGCCTCACGGTTATCACCTCACCGTCAAGGGCTTCATTTATGGAAACTCCTGTCGGTATCGCTTGTTTGATCCTTACATCAAAGTCCCAAGACAAAGCTGCCATCTCATCATGCCTCACCATCATACACAGTGCCATCCAGTCGGTCGTGACAGAGTCCTCCCGTGACACCTGGGACGACGATGGGTGCGAAGTTCTTTACGGTCGCGCGGGCTTATTGTATAGCCTTTTACGCCTGCGAAAGACTCGGAACGAGCTAGTCTCTGCTAGAGACATCGAACTCGTCGTTTCTTCTATCATCACCAGGGGTAGATTCGGAGCGTCTGCTTATCGGGACAGCATACCAAACCAGCAACCATCTCCGGCACTTATGTGGTCATGGCATGGCAAGCGATACCTAGGGGCTGCTCACGGTGTCGGTAAGCCCTTTTCTACGCAGGTACATACAATATTAATCGTAAGAATCCTGACATTCCTGAATCTACTAGCTGGGATTCTTCAGATGCTTCTGTCTTGCCCTCTGGATGTGTTGAATCCATATATTCCTGACGTATTGAGGACCGTAGAGTGGCTGATTGACTGTCAAGACGAGGATGGCAACTGGCCTACGAAAGCACCTAGGTGTGGTAAAGCGTCAAAGGGCGAAACCAACGACTTGGTCCAGTGAGTGACAAAGATCACATACATCTCCTCCTGTTGATAGTCATACCGTACTAGGTGGTGTCATGGTGCAACGGGAATTGTCATCCTCCTGTCTACGTTACTCAAATTGATCATCGCGAAACCCACAAGAATTCCCAGTCCCTACCCGTCTTATCGACAAAGCGGCGACTTCTATCCGCAAAGGCGCCTCTCTTGTCTATCGTCATGGGTTCCTGCGAAAGGGGGTCGGTCTTTGCCATGGAGTCAGTGGTTCTGTTTACGCCTTGCTTTCCGTTTCGGACGCTTCGGCGGGAGACAGTGACCATAAGCGCAATTCCCTATACTACTCTGCGGCGAGCTATTCATCTTGCATATCTCGCTACTTCGTATGAAGAGCTGACTGGGAATGGGAGGATGGGAGTACCCGATCGACCGGGTAGTCTATACGAGGGACTGGCTGGGATGTGCTGTGCATGGTCAGAAATCGCACAGCGAATGGCGGCAATGCGCGTTGAGGGAGAGTTTGCGGAGCATAGTTCAAGTTATATGCGACCTTTATCCCTTGTCAGCGGATTTCCCGGCTACGATGATTTATAGGCTTCAGATGCAGCGTGACATTTTCGTACTAGCTGGCGGTACTGCGAAGGAACAAAGGAGCAATCCACGGCGAAGAACTTAATCTGAGTTGAAGGAATAGCCGACTGAATTTGCGGCTCAGTTATCATGACTTAGGTGAAGGCGTCCTCGCTATCCTAAGAGAATGACATCGGCAAGTCTCTAAGAAAACTTCGGAATCGGACAAAATTAAGGAAGCGAAAGCAGCGCACGCAATGATAGCACCACTATCCAACCGAGTCCTGCTGTAAATATTGACCATCCGGTAGTTATGGGAAAATGACCCGTGCGGGGCGCTAGGAGAAGACTTGCTTTCCAACAATGCTCTCATCTTGATCGTCTTCGGCATGCCAAAAAAAATATTCAGCAGTTACAGGAAGAGCTCAAATGCCCCTTGAAGAGTAGGTTCAGCCGCTGGGACCCCCAAAAGCAGCGGAAAAACTTGTATCTTTAGTCCTTCAGTCGCCATCATGATGAGCGGACGGTATGCTGGCCTGGTTGCTTGTTTTCGATTCGATGACATGTATAGTAGGGTCGTTAGAGGATTCATAACAGTCTAGAGCATCGTCTTCGATAAAGACGTCCAAAAACCTGCCTATGATTGCAACTTGCTGCTAAGTCATCAAGATTGAAAATATCCATGTCATGCCGCAGAAAATCAGAATAGAATAAAGTCGTCAAAAGTACATATATCCGTAAAAAACCTATAGAATAACTCATAACATGTCATTTAGTCTGACGCCTTGTCGTCCACGGAATGCTTTTCCGTTGGCTACAACAATGCTTGAGCAAAAAATTCTTCCCGAATGACGGAACAAACTTGCCTCGATTCCTTTCGACTTTTCCACCACCTCCGCCAGTGTTTTTCTCCCAACATCTTTCTTGATCTTCCAAGCCGTGAAAACGTGCCCTTGTTCAAAGATCTCTTCGACCTCTTCAAGGGACCGACCGACGGTCTCTGGGTACATAAAGAAGATGTGTATGAACGCCGCAAAGTTGAATGTTCCGAAGATGAAGTAGGTCTTCCAGGCGATGTTGCTCAGACCCGGGGGGACGGCCCAGGCGAGGGCGAAGTTGAATGCCCAATTAGTCGCTGTGGAGAGAGAGACGGCCTTGGCGCGTACTTTGAGAGGGAACTAAGTAGACGAAGATATGAGATAAGATGATGATATATTTTCGAGGGACGCACCAGTTCAGCGGGGTAAGTCCAAGAAACAGGGCCCATTGTGATAGCAAAGCTGCACACGAAGAAGTAAGAGCATACGATCACTCCATTAGTTACCGAGCTATGGCCTTCGATGACCCAGATGCCTAAAGGCTTCAAATTAATTCGTGTCACGATGAGGGACTGGAAGGCTACTTACGTGCACCATCAACTATACCCCAATGACCGAAATGTCCCTGCAGACCGCCGACGAGGAAGAGGAAGAAGCCCATGAACAACGTTCCGAACAGAAGCATCGGACGGCGACCCCACTTGTCAATATAAATGATGGCTGGGACAGTGAGGGCCACATTGAGAACGTATTGGACGGACTAAGACTTTGGTGTTAAAGCCACGCGTGGACTTTGAAGTAACATTACATACCGCTGAGATGAGATTTCCGCGACGACCAGTTATACCAGCACCTTGGAAGACATAGACGATGTAGTACCTGTTGAAACTTTTGTCAGAGATGCATTGCACGGCGATATTGAACAACATACATCATGACATTCATGCCCGTGAGTTGAGACCACATCTGAAGAGCCATACCAAGACCAACACGGCGAGGCATGCCAGGTTTTAGAAGATCAAAGTACGACTTGGCGCCCTCGGTCCTCTCGAAAAGAACCTGCTGCTTTATTTCCTCGTATTCCAGCATAACGAGCTCGTTATTGGGGTCGCCACCTCCATGCAGATCCGCGAGAACCTGCAGGGCCTCCTTTTCCCTAGTCGGAACGATTCAGCGGACCGGCAATCAAGTGTAGAGTGATGTGAGATGACAGACCTGCCATGATCGAACAACCACCGAGGGCTTTCGGGGAAAACGAGCATACCCAAGCTGAGGACTATGGCTGGAATCATTTGAAGACCCCATGGAATGCGGAACGACGCGACACCATTGATGTAGGAGCAGCCGAACTGTATGAAGTATTGGATTAAGATACCCCAAGTTATGGACCATTGCTGGAGGGAGACAAGACGCCCACGAATGCGGGGCTCCGTAATCTCCGACTGATAGATGGGAACCACGGCACTGGCAATACCAACAGAGATACCAGAGATGATACGCCCCACTACAAGCATTCCTCGGTTCTGTTATATATAAATAAGTCAATCATTTACGTTACCGAATGAATTGGGAAACGCCCAAATGACTTACGACAGATGCACATTGTAAGATAGACCCGATTACCCAAACCAAACCAGAGAGAATGACGGTGTTCTTGCGTCCAAGGCGGTCTGCGAGCTGGGTGACCAATAGTGCGCCCACGAAAGAACCAGCAGGCATTGAAGCAACGATTGCACCTTGGGCATTGGATCCAGGCTAGAGAAAATTAATACTTGATACACAAATGGTAAATTTTGCGTACATGAGAGAACGTATTCTTGTACGAGTCGTTCTGTCCGACAATTCAGCTTTGCGCGGGAGATAACAATAGACAGGGCTTACACTCAAGACTCCGGACATGGACGAGATGTCCAAGCCAAAAAGGCCGCCACCGATGCATGCGAAAGAACCTACAATGTACTAACGTCGCTTTGTAGGTTAGTTTGAAGATAGATATCAGCTGAACGTACAGGATTCGAAGCAATACGAGCACTATACTGTATTGAAGACATCAGATAATCATTCGACCATGAAGAAAGAGAAAAATACAAACTCCCTTCCCCATGGTAAATCTCCAGAGCTCCAATCACTAGCAAAGTAAAGAGGGCTGGGAAAGGACGGTAATTGCGAGCCCGACGAAATTATAAGAGAGCGTGTCGTGGGAATACAAACGATCATGGGGACGCTCCGCATCATGTTAATAGTCACGGCATTCATTGACCCTGATGTATCCGCGTGTAAAATGGAGATTTTTTGGGAGCTACACCATCCGAATTGAGCTAAAGTCGCGGGATGGACGCCGACTGATCAAAATTTGAAATCAAAGAGCGGTGATCGGCGGCCCGGCCGTTCTTGGCACAGAGTAAACCATGATGGCAACATGCATCGAATTCTTATTCGTTCCGCGACAGTGGCCGCCGTGAAGTACTTATCACTTGTCCACTGAGCTCGACAAGCTCTACTACTCTTACTTTATCCCTGGTCTTGATCCTGTACGTCTCATCAAGTTCCCATGATGGCCGGACATTACAAAGATAACTCAATTGCCATGAGGCAAATACTTCACAGTTTCAAAGAGAAGCTGATGCGTTCAATAGGAATCTACGTCTAGATCCATTCCTACCCTCCAGCCTTCTATGTCTAGTACGTACCTCGGTCAATCACCGCCATTGTCATCGACGAGCAACATTCACACGGAACGGAACTTCCTGAGGATTCTTCCCGAAATCGACTGTGCCTGCTTCGTCCACCTCCGAAATTGTGCATAGGCGCTTCTTTAATCTAAAGCTGTGTCTCTTCTCTGTTCCTAGCCCTGTTGGCCTTGCTCGAGTCTAATGGCAACCATGCTCCATAGGCATTGAAACGAGCATATGCATCCTTCTCACGGGACCGCCCTGCTGCCAGGGATCGGTGCTTTTGACTTCCCGCAGTTTAGTGACGTGTGCTAAGTTTGTCTTCAGATTGCCCTTACATTCTTGAAATTCTCGACTTCTATGAGGTGTGATACAAGCAAATGTACAGCCTGCCAGAGTTCTTCGAGCTTCTTCAGGCTATCTTGAGACTACCGGCTGTGATACATTGCCGCAAACTATTCAAAAGGCCGTCATACAAGCTCAAGTTCCGATCTAACATCTGAATGTACAGAAGACATGTGGCGCCTCACGGGGTGCTCGCTGGTGACAGTGGGTGATAGTGATATCCAGCGCATCTCATTTAACCTCTTACCGTAACTGACCTATATCTAGATTGTCTTTGAAAGACCTAATACATTGTTATACGACAATGTCCCGCACACTGTTCGATCCTATACTACTTTCTGTCAAGTCCCATCACCAGAGAAGATGAACTCAAATTTTATAAGCCTCCTTTTGTTTCACCGCCAAGGATCACAAGATACCCCACACTGTGTAAGAAGCACCTAGTGGCCTAAATGTAGATTGTGGAATGATAACGGGCGCCACTACAACTGGCTACGCTCGCCTATATGCTTCTTTTTTTCAATTGATACCTTTCGTGTTGTTCTCAAAGATGAGAAACATCATAGAGTCTTACGTGCCGACCTGTAAGCTTCAAGTAGCAGAGATCAAATGGTCATCACGGGGTTGGGGTATTCTTAGGCAATGAGGCTACTTGCCAAACGACCGCTGCGAAAAGAACATCTGGAACATGTCGCTTGATTTCATTTCACTGACTGGGAGGGTTCTAGTGTCGGCTCACTGCAGGCAGTAGTGGGCGGCCTTCATATAACTCCGCTATTTTTGGACGGATACTACAACACTGCACGGTCGATCATCCCGCTATGAGTCGGCATGTTAAGATCGGCACCAACGTACTGGTATAAACGGAAACCTGCTGTCATAAATAGCATTTCAGTGGTGGGCACTAACCAGTCAAATAGATTGGCTTATGACTGACGAAATAATAGCCGACACTCCCATACTGCATTAAATATATCTCATGGTTGATGTAATAGGAACACAACGAAAGTTTCGTAAATGTATTCAGCACCTCTGATGGCAGGCTCAGAATGAACGGCAGGCTCGGAATAAAGAGCACCGGCACCATGAATGGCGCGGTGGGACTTCAAAATGATTTGATGATTTAATATTAGAAAGAAATGCGGCCTCGTTTCTAGCGGGGCAGTATCACATATCCGTCCCAATGGGTTCGAGACGGCCATTCTTTCCCTAAACAACTGTTGGTCCCTACATCAATGCCGTTCAGCAATCCTTCGTCCTGCTAAAGACTGATCAAGTTGCTTTGAACCTGGGTTGCAATAAGGGTTTGGAAAGCTTCAAAGAACTCGACAGCGGTAAGCACCCGATCGAACGAAAACACGATACTGGACCAAAATAGAATGCTCAGCGCCGAGATGAAATACTTACCAGGAGAACCATAGATATATAAATTGTCTTCGGAAAAAACCCGAAGTTGAGCAAAGCGACAGACTGTGTCAACTATAGACACTAAAGTGTAACATAGCTGAACCACTAACCACTGCCACCAGCAGTATAAGTGTAGATTTCAACCAACTCACCTCCAAACTGCTCCATTCCCACGATCCTAAACATCTGACCGTTTCCCCATTCGCTGCCCTCGCCGAATTCCCTCTTCCATGCCTTGCTCATGCCGCCTTCCCAGGCATACAACTCCACCTTCCATCCCTTCTTCAACGCAGTTCGCACAGTACCTAGAAACCCATCTTCGTTAAACTGCCCAGCGTTACCATCTCCGGTAGCTAGAATGATCGTGCTTCCGGGTGGAGGCGGACCATCAATCGACGCCAGCGCTTGGTGGAGTTTGAGTTGCAGCAGTTCGTCCACACCCTGCTCTCGATAGCGAATCCGCGCGGGAGGTGTATTTCCCTGCGGATTCGACATGGCCAGAGATATACGGCCAGGTGGCGAAATAGACACGCCATTTGTTCCAATAGCCCTCAACAAAGCTCGCGATAATGTGCCTGCACTCCCTCCACCGCCTTGCTCGCTTTCAGCCGACATGCTCCCTGAAATCCTCCTCAAATGTCCCTTCTTCTCTCTGTCATCTGTCTTGGCTGCATTCACACTCCCAGACCTCAACCTCGATGGTCTTGATGACGCATTCTGGCCGGTAATGATCCCGCTGGGCACAGAAGCCGGCGTTCCACCGACAATGCCAGAAGAACCGCTCTGACTTCGTATGTGCCCGGACTTCGCCCGTGAATCTGCGTTCCTATCCGCTCCATCACCCATGTCAGGTACACGAGCAAGTGTTCTAACCTCATAACCCAACTGATGAGCGCCTTCTAAGCGCTGATACAAAGGCGAGGATGCAACGAGGACACGGCGAGATACCGGACGACCACGTTCAAGAATAAGTGATAAAGCCGAATGTGAGAGATGTCGACGGAGTTTAGTTATTGCGAGTCGTGTTTGGGGGTGTCGGTTGGGGTAACGTTTCAGAAAACTCAATAATCCTATGAGAATGTTGGAACTTTCAATGCGTAAGTCAAGTATACGGTAAGGATGCCGCCGAATAACTCACTGATCTACAAATACATGAATTAACCGTTCATTGGTTTGTTGGGGTGGAGGTCCCCGCGTATCAACAAATCCTCCAAGAAGATCTTCGACGCCATCATGATCTATTGGTCCGGAAGAAATGATCTCCGGCGGCTCCATTGTCTTTAAGCTCACTTGCTTCAAGTACTCCCGGTCTTCAGGAAACAATTGACACAACTTCCTCATCAAACTCTTCATCTGTCTCACACGAAGCCCATCCTGCTCATCAAGGAAGAGTCTATGCATTCCTAACCCCTTATCATCTGGTCTCTCAGCAGGGATCCTCAACTGAGGTGTCGATTTGGTACTCCGAAGGCGGCTCTGCCGTTGTCGTCCACGGCGAGCAGGCGTTCCAGGAGTAGATTTGTAAGCGCTTTCATTAGGATTGCTTGTGGTGCTGTAGTATCGATCATAAGAAGAAGACGACTCATCCGCATCCTGGTCTGGATCATGATCCGCAGTCGTACTTGTTACTTCATTGGGTGTCGGGCTGGTAATGGTTGTGGAAAGAGTGGAAGGCCCTGTGGATCGGGCTCGAGGTGTTTTCGTTCTCCTACGACGGCGTTTCCTACGGGGTTCTGTGAAAGGTTACAGTTCGGCAGTACTTAGAATACAAAGAAGCACACACCTGCTGCTGCGGCCAGAGAGACCAGTCTCCCGTTGTATTGGCCTGTGGCTCCTGCGTCACGCTGGGCAGTCAGCTTCTCCCGCTCATCAGCCAGGAAGTTGAGCGTTTCTTGAAAACCTAATGTGGGCATCACTTCTTCCTCCTCCTCGTCTGCGTCTTGGGCCATGTTGACACCGCTGTCGTCGTTTGTGGATTCAAAATCTAGGTCTGAGCCATCCTCGATATATACGGTCCTAGACTGTGGATCGCCTTCGGTATCAGACGAATAGTAGTCTTGCTCATCAGATGCGTCTGAATATGTTTTCACTTCAGAGTCAGTGGGTACACGCGAGCTCGTATGCGGTGAAGGCGCATGCGCAGAGTTGCGTGCTGGATACGCAGCAAGAGATTGTGGGTCGAGATAGTCTGAGTCCATACCATAGTACTCGTCGAAATCCTGGTCGGTTTCCGTCGCGGTTTCTTCGAGTTTAAGATAGGATGCTATAGGCTTGTGAGACCATACGGTAGAGCCATCTGGTCTGAGGTCGCTGTCGTACTCAAGTTCTGAATGAGAGAATTCGGAAGGAGTGATATAAGATTGTGCTTGTGAGGTGGTCGTCGAAGTGGTTGTTGTGGACGTTTGACGTACAGCGGTTACCGGATTCATTCTTCTCGGAGGTTGAAGGTAATTCCATTCGCGAAGTACTGTCGTAAAAGCGCCAAGATTAGGCTGTTCTGTGGAGAAGATAAGAGGTAATAAGTGACTTAATGTAAGTAATCCAGTCAAATTACCACTCGCCATCTGAAGTAGGCTCCGAAGGCACGGAATCGTTAGAGAAAAGACTGATTGGAGTTGGAGAGTTGACACTGGTATCTGAGCTAGACTGGAACATTATATGAGTGGTACAAAGGTAATAATACAAGAAAGTGAGGAAGATAAAGCGAAAAGTAAGAGGAAAACAGTGTAATGACCACGAGATATCCACGAGGCGATTACCTTTGGGTGTAAATAGATACAATTACCGGTCCGAGGTTCCGAACGGAGGATGTCAACAATCGATCCTTCGACCTATCCCTGGACCCTGGCCTTGTGCTCGACGGCGAAGGAACGAGAAGCTGCGAAGACAAGAAGAGCACCTTAAAAATGTCTTACTTGTTACTATCTTCCTACGGTTGCACTACTATATGCTTATTTTGTACAAATACTAATGCATGCTTACCACTATGTAGTAAACGACCACTGACTGCGTACTATAGAATGATATCACTACACATTGAACAAGCAGGCACAACAGGATTAACACGATCGATAATCATTATCTGAACAACACGTTGAGGGATTATAACTTCACACAGGCGATCTCAATTGCAGTGTGTCCGTCCTTGACCCCATCTCGACACCAGTCCTCACGAGCCCCGCGCTGACTCCATGAACATGATACTGCTCCCCTACAATTTCCTTTACAGCCACCATCAACCTGTCCAACCTCGACACAATGCTAAACGCGGTCGACACACCTACCGAAAACATCCTAAACACCACAACTCAGTTCTGATCAATTCACTCATCCACAACACTCACAGGTATTGCTCATCTTTCAGCGTCTCCATCGTGAGTGTCCTTGGCAAACCAAAATCCTCTTCTGCCTCTTTGTGTATCACACTGAACCCATGAGATTTCAGCATAAACCGATCCAGTAACGGACAAGGTGTGATCTGAGGTAAAGGCTCTCCTGTACGAAGGGACGTAGCTATCATGCCTACCTCATTGCGTAAGCCGGACACTCTAAGGGCCGCAATTAAAAAAACGTACTGATAACAGCTAACATGTCTCCTTGAAAAGTAGGATCCAAAAACCGTGTCCGAGTCAAAAACGCTCGTGTCCAAGCAGGATCCATGTTTGAAATGACCGACATGAGGTGCGACAGGCAATAAGCAGTTGTTCTGCAGTCCTGAGAGTCAAATGGAGGATAGCACACGATAGATTTAGGCTTACAGTTGTAACTCTAGAATTTTATGATATCTCTGCGCTGGCCACCGGCCCCGTAACGAAAACTGAGCGAAATCAGTCCATCACATCGAATCCATGCAAGCACAGACGTACTTCGTAAATGACATTCGTCTTCAAAACAGCCGACCTGTTCAATTTGCTTCGGATGGCAATCAAGCTCGTTATGACCTGTTGGCTATCTGTATCTCTCCGCATAGTAGCATAGGAAACTATGGAGCAATATATAGCCCCGAGCTCCGATGAAGTGGTCGCCAGTGTCGTCCGCTGGTACCGACGGATCGTCGTTGACGGAGGAAGGAAAGAAAACAGACTAAGAACATACTCAATCAATTGATTTCGCTTGACAACAAGGAAAAGACATACAAGGCTGCCGTAACACCTGCTGTAACAAGAACAAACCGACGCTAGAATTCATAATGAGATGACTCTGGGAGGGAAAGTAGAACGCAAACGAACCCATGCAACATCAATACCATATCCAGGATTGGCAGGAAGCACGAGTACTGTATCTTGATATGAATATCCCACAACCTATTTCGAGAGTCAGGTCAGTGCAACAAGAAAGCCATAAGGATACATACCAACATTGTGGTAACGAAGAATATTATATTTGTCATCGGTGGGACAGGCCAATACAATCTCGCATAGAAAAAGAATGGGAAACAGACTCCCAGTACTGCGGCTAATCCGTAGGCATTACCATGGCCGCTGCCAGTTGACATGTACCTGATAAATCGTCATAGGCACGTACCATCAGACAGCTTGCACTTGACTTACCAGATAACGGCACCTGTCAATCCACCAAAGAATGTACTAAAGATACGAGCGACCAGACCAAATGTGGTATCCCCTCTGAAGCGCGCTAATGTTAGCTGCCCCATGATACTACCAAACAGTTAGTAGAGTGAAATAGATCAGTCAGGAGGAAGCACATACACCCCCCAGACAAATCGGTTAGCTAGTTGGAGGCCCGTCAGTTCAATCATATATTTACGTGCGGTTAAACTCACAATAAGAAAATTGCGCAGAAGAACTCAAGAATATCGGTAAACACAAAATAACTGCAAGATCCCATCAGCATTATGTTCCCGTGTGGCAAACCCAGAGAACTCACTCGTAAAGATCCCCGCTTTTATGGCATAAAGTACATTACCGCCTCCCAAACCCGTTACAAACCCATAAAGCTTATTCATTGCCCATTCGAACGCATTACGAGGCGGAAGTCGGTCTGGATCACGCTTTCGTGCTATACCCAAATCGTCCAAAACAGTCGGCTCCAATCCTTGGACAGTTTCAGGATCTTCTTCGTCGTCGTGAACGTCGGACAAGTTCCAGTTACTCCAGCTGAAGAACCTCTGAACAGGTGTCCAGATACGATTTTCGGGACGCTCTTTCTCAAGACGAATAATTTCGTCAAGCTACGTTGAGGCAATCATTGATGAGCCTAATGTACAGTGTACAAAGATCCACTCACCGTTTCTATCACCTGCGTTGAAAACCGCATTAAATGATACTGATATACATAACAGTGGAACAGATATCGATGCGAAGGGACCTCTACCTCCCCGTTGCCTTCAAAGGCAGGACGGTATGGCTCCAGAACAGCATGCCTTTTCTTCGATCGGTACGACTCCAGAGTCGTGTTCAAAGATTCCCTCAATTGTTGAAACTCCTCCAGTTTTCCCTCTCTCTTTCTTTTCTTCTCACTCTTGCTGATCCAAAACGACAATCGACCTCCGCGCACGGTGCCCAGCCAGTCAGAAACTGCTGTCACAGCCCCGTGGCACCCGTCAAGTAACTCATCAGCGCTGTGCAATAGCAGTTCCGTTGTCCGCTGAGTGTAAACATCGACCTCAGGATCGTGAAAGAACGTCGCCTCCAAATCCATATACCTGTGGGACTCAAAGACGCCGACAGCCTGTTCATTTTTTTGTACTCTGGGCAATGAAAGATGTAAAAGCGATTCACGGAGAAGGTTATGGAATCCATGGTGGTGGTGGTGGTGGTGGTGGTGATGCGAACGTGAACGAGAGTGTGTTCTGCTCGGACCGCGGCTGCGCCGATTAGTGAATACGGATTCTGTAGGTGTTCCGGGTTCTGTGACCGGTTCCGCACCGTCTTCGGTGTCTGATTCTCCGCCGTCGCGTTCAACTGATGACTGCCTCGATGCACGTACAGGAGTCAAAGTGCCCGGAGTACCAGGTCGAGACGGGGCTGGTGTCACGGGAAACCTTTCTCGCATTGGGTCAATGATAGAAAAGTAGATAGTAAGCCCATTAGCCCGGACCGCCATTCGTCTCGCAATCGCTTGTAAGACCTTGAAATCAGTGGGCGCAAATCGGGCATAGATAAGATCGCTGGGGAGAAGACGAGCAGAAATCGCGAGGGGAATTAGACCACTTTCAGCTTGCTTAACAGCGGCTTTGATAGATTCGGCCGTAGTCGCGAACTCTGGGGAAGTAGTAGGAATATCCCTGAGCGAACGATGAAGTTCCAATGATTTGATCAATGGACCAAGGACGCCTTGCAGACGGGTCGTAAACTGGGCGGATACCGTCTGTGGAAATACGGCAATAGATGTGAGCAGTGCGATGCAAGAATGGAAGCCTAAGGGAATGAGTACGGCTTGACCGATCTGTACAGGAATGATAATAAGTGCCGTCGGCCCGCGCACATGGATTGACTTACTCGGTAGTATGGGTACGGGAATAGAACACTGGTTGTTAGGGTGATATCAAGGCATATACAAGAGAGGATGCACGCAAATAGGTACGGGCCCGGACCTTGACGTACACGGATATAGAGGAGGAACACACTACCAAAGAAGATGAAAACGGCGATGATAACAGTAGGAGCTGCTTCAATATATTGTCCTGTGACTACGCTTGCAAAGGTAGCATTCGGAACACTGTTGGTGCGAGCCAAACTTGCCAGCTTCATACCAAGACATGACCACCTGAAATTTAAGTGTCAGGAAAAGATTTGTGCAGGTATATTGTGAAGCTTACGCCCAGGATAGTGAGACTAGACCGATGATGAGTATCTCACGTTCGAGGACGGCCATGAAGGGGTCACTTGGAGGCGACATAAAAGCAGCTAAGTACATGATAAGTTAACGACTGACGCTAGAAAGGATGACTTGCAGATAAGGATGAGAAAGTTAGCCTTGAGGGAAGCTTAGCGACATGCTGGAGAGGGGAGATGTGAATACTTACCTGCCCCATGAACCTTTCCACCGCCGGAATAACGAATAGAACAGTCGATAGCCATGCAGCGACTGCGCACCGAACTACTGGTTTGACTTTGGGCCAACTCCAATTAGCTGGAATCCATTGCAGGTTGGAAGGCAGCTTGAAGTGAATTCGTTTCTTTTCCCGTCCCTCTTTCGCTGGCGCCTGCTTCAAGCTTGTTCCAGAAGAATCACTCCCGCCGAGTTTGTCTGGCTCAATTTTCAGCCTCAAGTCCCTGCCTCTACGCGACTCGCTAGGCGATTCCATAATATCACAATCCAATCACTGATAGCTTCCTGGTTATCGAGGCGGGTTTCTCTTTGCAGTAGAAAAATCAAGGAAATCTTGTCATGGCGAGATGCAGATGAGCGTTGAGGGGGAAAAGCGGGCCTGTCACTGTTGTTCCGATGATTCATTTGTGGGGAAATGTTATTGGAAATATAGTTTTAAAACTATGACGTATTTTCGAAGCTGCCCGCCGGGCTCTCTCGGAGTTACTTTGATAGCACGAGGGAGATGATTGCTAAGCAGCCATCCATTTCGATATTTTTATTTCACGCATTTATGGGAGTCTTGCATGCGATATGTCCAAGATCAATGGAATCTTGGCGTTGCTGTAATGGAGCTCAGTTACGCCATAGAGTCGGTTCTCTCTTCAAGGTGACAGGGTCGGACTAGTAGGAGGTGCGACATCAACCATTCCAGAAGCTCGTTAGTCTCAAAACTATTTTCAAGGGGCGTACACCGTACATCAGAATCTGCATCACGTATCCCACCTGCCTGACGGGGCTAGTTGTCCCTTTCAAACGGCACACCTTAGTACCCCAAATGCCCTGATGCAAGCGCTATGATACCAACCGCCGTACTCACCATCGTAGTGATTTTTTTCCTACTGGTCTGACCCCGAAGACGTCGAAAGAGATGCGATCCTGATTCCAAGGCCTCTACCGTATCTCATGCCTCGAAGCTACCTTGTCTACAATCTTTGGCAACCTCTTGACTGTTCCCAGTGATTTTCCGCATTCCACCACCAGCTCTGACCTGGAATCGTTCAGTGACAACAAAGCGCTTAGCTCTGGGGAAGATTTCAGTGCACATTTCCTCTGTCAAACTTCGTGCTTACACTGTCACACCCGAGCTTCTCCACCAATACTGGCTCCGTTCTGATAATACTGCCAATTCAATGATCGATCCATTTTTGCTATCAGGCGCCTATCAACCCGCGGCCCTGTAGTTCTTTCTCACAGTATCTGCGTCAACTCTCTTTTTGTTGATTCACATTCCCTAAACAACGGTTCTTACTTTCAACACACCGTTCCATCAGTGAAGATGTGGCTGCAGTCTCTTCCTTGTTTTTCTTTGCCATACAGAAACCCATGTCCCACACACAGTTTTTCCTGCTGGCTGCTTTCTTGAGCCATTTTCCTGGTATATGGGTGCCTGACTATAACCGTCTGCCACTAGAAATTCATCGAATCATTCTTGATCTCCCTTTGAGTCTATTAGATATTCTTCTCTTGATGTTAATCTTCTTTACTTCTCAGCTATCACTGATGTGTGGAAGCGCCTTTAGCGCAGGCAACGATGTACCGGAAAACTCAAGGCCCGTTCATTGGCGCTCAGTAAATGTATCTCTGCCTTCGAGCAGAGGCAGAGGAAAGCCCTAAATTGACTTCGGTTCAGTATTCGGTCAAGATAGCTGCATACCAGGAAGGGAGTTAGCACTCAGATGGCGGCAGCTGGGCATATACACGAGTTTTTTCTGTATTGTATATGGCGATTGGCGCTCATGATATGTCTTATATTGCAGTTCCTTCTTCGTGCTTCATTACACCTTAAATAAGGGGACCTTTCGTAAGGTGCCCCCTTTGGTATGCATCTTGTGACTTCTCATAGGTTCGACTGTACTAATTTGAGCTTTGAGCTGACTCTCAGGACCATATTAAGCTTTTTGAATAGTCTTACAATAGCCAAGCAGGCGCCTATTATTTTCCGTGCTGGCTGTCTACCAAAATGGATTCATTATCTATCCAATTCATGTCCTTGAGGCTTACAAACAAGGGCGCTAACTTCTCCGCGATTTTAAACGCACGTAGAATGGTCTTCCTTGCTCACTCCTCCTTCCCTCTCTCCGTCTTCTAAGCTTCAGGTGGATTCTCGCACATACGATCCCATTTCACTTCTACGTTCTGCAGGTTCTCAATGACCAGCTCCTTGCAACTTCCAGGTAAGTAAATTTACACCATACATTTTAGTTGACTTACTCAACATACAACCCGAAGACAAAATTATACAGTCTCCGCAATCAAACAACGCTGGGAGTTGTGAATCTCCAGGACGCAAAAGAGCACTTTGTGTAACGTCTTTTTCTTCATTCAATGACTCAGTCACCAACCCTGATATCATTTCCCCCAGATTGGAATCGATTACCGTCGTAAAAGCAGCAAACTCGAAGGCTGTATAAAAGATGCTAAGAACATTAGAAGCTTCCTAGAAGGTAAACGTCTTTTTACCACTCTTGGTAGCATTTCAGTCACACTTCTTTTTACAAGGACACGGTTATCAGACCCAAGATATCACAATGCTTACGGACGAGACGGACGATACTGAGCCCACGAGAGAGAATGTATTGGGTGCCCTGTCTTCTCTTGTCAACGGTGCTCAGCCAAATGATTCACTCTTTCTTCACTGTAAGCTTGACTGCTTACTTCCTACTTTTGCCAAGACCTATCGTTCATACTCAGACTCTGGGCACGGAGGCCAAGTTACCGATAAAGATGGCGACGAGTCTGACGGTGAAGATGAAGGTTTTTACATTGAATTGTTCTACTCATTGGACATTCTGCTAACTGTGCGCATACTTGAAGATATTGAATGTTCAAACTCGCCTGTTATTGACGATGTGAGCTCATGTCTCAATCATCGCCCATGAGCGCGTCAACTCTTTCGTTACTCAGGAGATACACAAAATATTACAGTCTCTGCCTGCCGGGTGCCGGCTTACGGTATGCATCAGGCTATGTATTTTCATGATTAGTCTGACACGTACTGCCATTCTACTAGGCCCTCTTCGATGTAAGTAAACGCAGATGTTTCAAACACTCTCTGTCACCATCTCAACTATATAGAGCTGCCATGCTGGGACAATCTTGGGTAAGTGTCCCAGCTGCAAGCTACATCGAACACTACCGATTCCATTTCTATTAGATCTTCCTTATGCTGTGATTATCCCACCTTTAGTAACTATCGCAGGTCTGACTAGTATATCATAGTATGACTGTCTTGGTAATTGTCACAACTTGAAGACGCAGTCAGAGTTGAAGAAAATCACCGCCAATGTAGTAAGTTTTTCCTCAGGTCTGTTTCTATCAGATGACCGGAATAATGTTCAGGTATGCTGGTCTGGAGCCTGGGATAATCAGCTAAGCGCTGATACATCCCGTGGAGGTCTCATGACCTGTGTGAGTGATATAATTTTGTGGTCATGACACAAGACTAACAGGCAAGCTTGGGTCTGCAAGGCATTCATCGAGTCTCTTCAAGATAAACCAACGCAGTCGTATAATGAATTCCTTCACTCGATAAGGTCAGTTCCCATTTTGCAGATAGCCAAAGCCTGTCTGTGAAGTCAGTCGTCTTCCTTTTCAGAACGATTGTCGACAGTAAGAAGGGAAATCAGACCCCTCAATTATCCTCCTCGAACAAGTTTGTAAGAGTTTCTATTCGCTGCATCTAATCACCGAATAACTGACAATCTATGTCTCTTGATGGACAGGATGCTAAACAACAGTTTATTTTCTGAAAAGTCCTCGAGTCTCTTGCCCGTCTGTAAATTGTAAAATCTTCCCCAGTTTTCCTCTCAGAAGAATACCCAGTACTGGAGGAAAGACCGTCTGCCTCAGAATGTATTCCATAAATTGTTCTCAGAAAAAGATTCTTTCACTTTTTGCCTCTCGTATGTATGTATGTAAGGAGATCTTTCAACAATATTACTGCTTCTTGCCTCAAATTCCCGACCCTTGCATAGTGTCCCGATGTCCCAACGCCTAGTCGCGGCTGCTGCTGATGTACTTGACAGGACACACATGACCATGTTCTGTGACCTTGTGGTCGATGGATTCTTCTGGAATGTAACTGCTCACCGCCAGTTGCTGACGCATGTGTATCCAGTTCTGCACTCCAAACACCTAGCACGGTGTCACTCTGTCAACCCGAGTCTTGGTCTCAGAAGTCAAAGGCGCCTAATTGAATCTATTTTCCCTCCTTAGCCGATGAATATAATGCATTCTATTACTCAGGATGCAACAACGGAGTGTCTGTTGGCATGAACAGAGATTCGTATAGGTAGATAACGCCGAACAGTAGAAATAGAAATGCCCAAGCTTGTTCCAGAAGAATCACTCCCGCTGAGTTTGCCTGGCTCAATCTTGAGCCTCAAGTCCCTGCCTCTACGCGACTCGCTGGGCGATTCCATAATATCACAATCCAATCGCTGATAGCTTCCTGGTTATCGATGCGGGTTTCTCTTTGCAGTAGAAAAACCAAGGAAAACTTGTCATGGCGAGACGCAGATGAGCGTTGAGGGGGGAAAGCGGGCCTGTCACTGTTGTTCCGATGATTCATTTGTGGAGAAATGATGTTATTGGAAATACGGTTTTAAAACTATGACGTCTTTTCGAAGCTGCCTGCCGGGCTCTCTCAAGCAGCCATCCATTCCAATATTTTTATTTCACGCATTTATGTCCAAGACCGATGGAATCTTGGGGTCGCTGTAACGGAGCTCAGTTACGCCATAGAGTCGGTCCTTTCTTCAAGGTGACAGGGTCAGACCAGCAGGAGGTGCGACATCAACCATTCCAGAAGCTCGTTAATCTTAAAACTATTTTCAAGGGGCGTATACCGTATATCAGAATCTGCATCACTTATCCCATCTTCCTGACGGAGCTAATTGTCCCTTTCAAACGGCACATCTTAGTACCCCAAATGCCATGGTGCAAGCGCTATGATACTAACCGCCGTACTCACCATCGCAGTGATTTTTTCTACTGGTCTGACCCCGAAGACGTTGACAGAAATTCGATCCTGATTCCAAGGCTTCTACCGTACCTCATACCTCGAAGCCACCTTGTCTATAATCTTTGGCGACCTCTTGGCTGTTCTCGGCGATTTTCCGCATTCCACTACCAACTCTGACCTGGAATCGTTCAGTGACAACAGAGTGCTAAGCGCTGAAGAAGATTTCAGTGTACATCTACTCTGTCAAATTCCGTGCTTACACTGTCATACTCGAGCTTCTCCACCAATAACGGATCCGTTCTAATAACACAGCCAATTCAATGATAGATCCATTTTTACTATCAGGTGCCTATCGAGCTGCGAGCCTGTATCTCTTTCTCACAGTATCTGAGTCAAGTCTCTTTTTGTTGATTCGGATTCCCTAAACAACGGTTCTTGCATTTAACATACTGTAAGCGCTGTTTCATCGGTTAAGACGTGGTTATATTTTGCTTTGATATATCTGGCTTCTCCATACAGAAACCCGTCACGGTTTTAGTTGTTGGCTGCATTCTTGAGCCGTTTTCCTGGCATATGGGTGCCTGCCCATAGCCGTCGAATCATCCTTGATCCCCCTTTGAGTTCGTTAAAAATTTCTCTCTCGATGTTAGTCTTTGTTCCTTCTTAGTCATCACTAATACGTGGAAGTGCTCTAAATCAGGCAATGAGGTACCGGAAAACCGAAGGCCCGCTCGTTGGCACTCAGTAATTGTATCTCTGATTTCGAGCGGATGCAGAGAAAGCCCTACATTGACTTCGGTTCAACATTCAGTCAAGATAGCTTACATACCTGGAAGGGAGTTAGCACTCAGGTGGCGGCAGCTGGCTATGCACATGAGTTGTTTCTGTGTTATGTATGGTGATTGGCGCTCATGAGATGTCTTCTTATATTGCAGTTTCTTGTTCATCGTTCATTACACCGTAAATAAGAAGACCTTTCGTAAGGTGCACCCTTTGATATACATCTCGTGACGACTTCTCATAGGTTCGATTACTAAGTTGAGCTTTGAGCTGACTCTCAGGCCATGTTAAGCTTTGCGAATAGTCTTACAATAGCCAAGCAGGCGCCTATTATTTTCCATGCTGGCTGTCTACCAAAATGGATTCATCATCTATCCAATTCATAACGCCCAAGGCTTACAAACAAGGCCACTAACTTCGCCATGGTTTTAAACGCACGTAGAATGGTCTTCGCTACTCATTCCTCCTTCCCCCTCTACACCTTCCGAGATTCAGGTGGATTCTCACAGACACGATCGTATTTCGCTTCAACGTTCGGCTGGTTCTCATTGACGAGCGTCTCCCACCTTGCAGGCAAGTACATCTACACCATGCATGGCAGCTGACTTATTCGACCTATAACCCGAAGACAAAACTATGCAGTCTCCACAATCAAACAACGTTGGAAGCCGTGAATCACCAGGGCGCAAAAGAGCACTCTGTGTAATGTCTTTTTTCTCGTTCAATGATCCAGTCACCAACCCTGATATAATTTCTTCCAGATTGGAATCGATTACCGTCATGAAAGCAACCAACCCCAACTCAATGGCTGTAGGAAAGATGCTAATAGCATTAAGCACTTCTTAGTAGGTAAACATCTTTTTACCTTCCTTGATAGCAGCATTGTCCTGACCCCCCTTTTACCAGAACACGGCGGTTATCAGGCCCAAGATATTACGTTGATTACGGACGATACGAACGTTAAACCCAAGAAAAATAATGTATTGGATGCCTTGTCTTCTCTTGTCGAAGGTGCTCAGCCAAATGATTCGCTTTTTCTTTACTGTAAGCTTGACTTCTTACTTCCTGTTTCTTTCTAAGACCTATCATTCATACTCAGACTCTGGGCACGGAGACCAAGTCCCCGATGAGAATGGCGATGAGGATGACGGTCAAGATGAAGGTTTTTACATTGCATTGTTCTACTCGTTGGATACTCTGCTAACTGTGCACATACTTGAAGATATCGTGTGTTTAGACTCGCCCATTATTGACGATGTGAGTTCATGTCTCAATCATCACCTATAAGCACGTCAACTCTTTCGTTCCTCAGGATATACACAAAATACTACTGCATCTGCCTAGCAAATGCCGGCTTACGGTATGTCCTTTCTTCAAGCTAGGTGTTTTGATGGTTAGTCTGACATATAGTGCCATACTACTAGGCCCTGTTCGACGTAAGTAAATACCGATGGTTCAAACACTCTCAGTGATCATCTCAACTATGTCTCAACTACATAGAGCTGCCATGCTGGGACAATTTTGGGTAAGCGTACCAGCTGCAAGTTATATCGAACACTACCGATTCTGTTTCTATTAGATCTTCCTTATGCTGTGATTACCCCACCTTCTGGAACTCCATCGTCAATCTGACTAGGATATCATAGTACGACAGTGATGGTAATTGGTGCAAGACGCAGTCAGACTCAAAGTCGGATAACATTTCTGCCGATGTGGTAAGTTTCTCTTTAGGTCTGTTTCTATCAGATGACTGGAATAATGCTCAGGTATGCTGGTCTGGTGCCATGGATAATCAGTCAAGCGGCGATACACCCCGTGGAGGTCTCATGACCTGTGTGAGTGATATAATTTTGTGGTCATGACACACAAGACTAACAGGCAAGCTTGGGTCTGCAAGGCATTCATCGAGTCTCTTCAAGATAAACCAACGCAGTCGTATAATGAATTCCTTCACTCGATAAGGTCAGTTCCCATTTTGCAGATAGCCAAAGCTTGTCTGTGAAGCCAATCGTTTTCCTTTTCAGCACGATTGTCAACCGTAAGGATGGAAATCAGACACCACAGTTATGCTCCTCGAACGAGTTTGTAAGAGTTTCTATTCGCTGCATCTAATCACCAAATAACTGACAATCTATGTCTCTTGATGGACAGGATGCTAAACAACAGTTTATTTTCTGAAAGGTCCTCGAGTCTCTTGCCCGTCTGTAAATTGTAAAATCTTCCCCAGCTTTCCTCTCAGAAGAATACCCAGTACTGGAGAAAAGACCGTCTGCCTCAGAATGTATTCCATAAATTGTTCTCAGAAAAAGATTCTTTCACTTTTGCCTCTCGTATGTATGTATGTAAGGAGATCTTTCAACAATATTACTGCTTCTCGCCTCAAATTCCCGACCCTTGCGTAGTGTCCCGACGTCCCAAGTCCTAGTCGCGGCCGCTGCAAAGCCCTCTGATGTACTTGACAGGACACACATGACCGTGTTCTGTGACCTTGTGGTCGATGGGTTCTTCTGGAATGTAACTGCTCACCGCCAGTTGCCGACGCATGCGTATCCAGTTCTGCACTCCCAAACACCTAGTGCGGTGTCTGTGCGTCAACCCGAGTTTTGGTCTCAGAAGTCCAAGGCGCCTAATTGAATCTATTTTCCCTCCTTAGTCGATGAATATAATGCATTCTATTACTCAGGATGCAACAACGGAGTGTCCGTTGGCATGAACAGAGATTCGTATAGGTAGATGACGCCGAATAGTAGAAATAGAAATGCCCCTCCTAAAGTAACTGCACGATAATACTAAGCCAGAGGATACATAGAAAGAGATATCCACGCACTATGCTTCACTGATAACTTGTTGGAAATATATCGACCGCCAACAACAGCGAGAGCGGTACAGCAAGAGTGCCCGATAATGGTCCCCATTGCAACGAGCCATACATTCTATAAAGAACACATCAGCAAGGCACAGTACAAGAGATTGAAACGTACATGTGCTGCACCCAATGCAATGGTCGCAATTTGACTGCGGTCTCCCCATTCGCCAAGAAAAGTCAGGGCGAACGCCTGCACGAATACAGGGCCAAGAAAGAAGCTACAGAAATTCCGGGCGCCTTCAACGAGCCGTGATCGCTTTGGCGGTCGTGGTGCAGAAGTTGCCCGACCACCAGCCTCTATTGCCTCCAACGGTATTCCATGTCCATTCGCTGTCCCATCATGGGCAGCGTCATCGTCCTCAATCTCCTCCTCTGCCTCCCGCATCTCCTCACTGATCTTGTCAGTTCCAGCCTTCATGTTCCGTGCCTCTATGAGCATTTTAGTGCCGAATATTAGAAACAGCACGCCTGCGGCTATTTGTGTCCAGCGTTTTGGAATTAGGTGGGGTAGGACGTGGCCCATGGCGGCGGAGAGAATGGACATGACGACGAGGGAGCCAAATGCTCCTGCGAACACGACAAGCCGTGGATGGCGCATGGCGAGGATAGCAGCGATGAGGAAGGTTTTGTCGCCAATTTCTGAGAGAATAATCATGGCGAAGGATTGGAGGGCAGCCTGAAGGGATTCTTCTGCTGCATTGGTACTGTCCGACATGGCAGTAAGAAAGGAAGAGAAGAACAGCCTTTAAGTTTGATTGTCCATGAGCAACAAAAAAAATATCAGAATATAAGCCAACCTCGTCGGAGCTGCGCCTGCGTTTGTTCGCAAGTGACTGGCAGGGTCAGAGTAGCCTGCATGGGGTTAGGGTTACTTTTTCTCCGCGGAGCCAATCAACGACGAGCAGTATCATTCTACACCCTAGTATTTTATAGGCGTGACACCGGTTGACAGCTCTAGACTTTGCAGTATAGAGCACATTTTAACAGTACTAGATATTCTACTAAAGTCTTTCTCGCCTCTATCTTCTGCGCCTATCCTAATCGAGTCACGGAAATTCGTCGACATGTTCGCATGCCAAGGTCGAGAGAACACATGTTCAATACATTGCCAATGATTCCTCCTCGTATGCATTACAGCGCCTCCGCAGCAGAGATATACAGCACTATCAGCGAATCAGAAAAGCAAATCCTGCAATCACGCAGAGACACACCGTTGTTCCCTCGGATAAAAGCATCCCCATAACGATTCGTCACGCGTCCATTGGCATGCTCTTCCGTCTGCTCCAATGCAATATTCATGTATCCATCCAGACACGATAGAATGCCTGCGGTGGGAAATTTTCAATAAATACCGCCGCAAGGCCAAGAGATGCGACGCACCGCGGTAATCCACCCCAGATGTTAACCTGACAATTACCCGTTTCCCTACGACACCTTTCAGAAATTCAGTGGGAGATCCAGTATGTGTTGGTGGTGGTGCAGGTGGTGGTGACTGTTCTTCAGGCGGTGGTGGAGGAGGGGACGGCTCTGAACCGTCCATTTGACTTGGTAGTCACAAGTAAAGCAAGTATTGTTCTTTATTTGGCTCTCTGCTTGTTATGGCAATGAACATCCGGCATTTATGGTCCGATATGCCGGCCCATCATTGAAATTTGTAGGTATGTAGTTCTCCACGGATAAGTCGCTGGTGTCATGATATCATTTTCAACGTCAAGTATTAACATACAAGTAAGCAGTGTCAGGGCAATATAATGACAAGGCCAGAGAATGAAAAGCATCACCTGTAACTTCCCTTGGCTTGTTTCCATTCGGAGAATATAGCAGCTACACAAGATGCAGGACCGACCAAAGTGTCAGTTACAAGTTCCAATACAGAGACTGAGACGAGTCCATATCAGCACGGTAGATTCGGCTTGAATCTTCGATCGTAGGCTGTAGTAGAGGTACTTGCGGGAAGGAAAATCCGCGCTGCGCAAATGTATTGCCGTCAATAAGCATGCCAGTGCCAGGTATCTGAGGTAGGAGAGTATACGGTGGCGGATTCGTGCTGTATGGGAAAGAAGGAACTTGTATGATAAATGGAGGGTTTGACGGGAGAGCCATAGGGATCATGGATGTCATGGGCATGTTCGGCGCTTGCGGCAGATAGAATGGATATAAAGCTCGCGACACATCAGATCCAGCAAAGGATACGCCGTTGTAGTTAGGGTAGAAAACCTGAGCAGTAGAATTAGGAACAGCAGGGACGACTTGGTTGCAGGAAACTGGTATAGCGGCGTTGCGCTGGGATTCTGCGATAACCTGAGGAGCAAGAGAAGTAGCAGTGATTTCTTGAGGAGGGAGGACTGGAGCAGACGAAGCATCGATAGTCGGAGCAGCTGAGTTCTGGGACGATGGCGCAGGAGAGGCTTGAGGATCTACACACTGGTAAGATTTTTTTACGCGAAGTGATGGAGAATACAGTACCAGTCGAAAGGGGACGAAGTGAGCAGGAATCACAAGTAATGTCAGGATTATGACGTCCTCGGCACGAATCCATCCCGTCGAAAGACGGTAGCACGAGATCTGAGACGTTGGCACAAGGAGGAGAAAGGTCTTTAGTTCCAGGAACGAAGCTGACGGTCTTTCGGGCAATCTGAGGGGTATATGCGCCACGAGCTGGAGACGACGAGTTTTTGAGGTTGCGAGAAGACGACCTATCACTTCTTCGGACCGAGGGTGACGAGGGAATGGTGAAAGATTGATCAGAGTTAGGAGCTGTCATCCTACATTTCCTCGTAAGAGATGCGGGCGTCGTCGGAGCATGGTATTCAGTCACGCGAGTCTCTTCCGCCTCGCTTTCGACTTCTGTCTCCTCTTCCTCCTCCATGATTTCTGGGGGCGTTCCAACAGGGAGCTCGTACATCTCACTTACGAGAGTGTATCCTTCCTTCACGGCTGCAGATCTTCTCCTCCACCACCACCTGTTGATAAACTTGTAGTCAAGGTTCCTAGCTTTGCACCATGCCTGTCGGGACGTTGCTGACGGCAATCGTTGATCCTTTTCGAAGATCGCTAGAAGCTCCTCCAAGTTGGCGCGTGGGATCCCATTGACATAGTTGATGCGCTTCACTGTAGTTCGAGCCATTGAGTGTCAGCGTTGAGCAGAAAGAATCAGGGAGGGAAGCGGGGAAGGAAGGATTGAATTCCGGAGATCCCTTGACATCGACATTTTTAAAGGGGACTATCACGTGAGACGCGTCGCGTGTAACTGTCACGGACATGTGATGTATCACGCCTGTGTGATGATTCCGGCCTGGGTTATATCCATCTCTTTCTCAAGCCTTCTTTCATTTTGCAAATAAACAGAGAACACACGTCTACTGGCGCGAACAATGCATATAGTATACACAATTTTGACTATTTCAACGGACTGATACCTCTTTCTAGATTTCTCACCGCTACTATAGCGCTCGAATGCCACATTAGGGACGAAGCGGTCCCTCAAACGAGACGCTAACTTGCGCCGTCTTAGTAAACTCTAGGTGCAGGCACGCCGGACGTTTTCATACATACAACATGGCAGGTCAGTATCGCCTTCGTCGGTTCAGATTCTACGGAATTCGCCTGATTATATATCCTCTTTCTGACCACGATTCCTAGTCAAATCACGTGCCTAACCGATGTGGGACATGGGAGGGATCACACCATAACTTGGTGGTACATTCATGGCATTTCCTCAATAGCTGACGAAAATCTTGCCTGTGGACTGAAGACAACGGCATTGTCCTTTCCATAAGAACACCCCCAAATCCTCTGATCGTTGCTTTATCGGTCATTGTGAGTTAGCACACAAGAGATTCGATTCATCAGCCATATCTACGCACGACAGTCGATATCGCAAAATGGTTAGTTTCGTTTCGATGATAGAACAGCTCTGACGTTTACGTCTAGTCGGATGATCAAGGGTACACCGGCCAGATAGTGACCGCCTCCGCCGTATTCCATTGGACTACAGCTCCGAATCCTGCAGCCCTGTCCTCCTTCGTAAGCTATACGCCACTTGAAGATGGATCCTGACTCAGGGTCCTATGATTTCGCGTGAGTACGCACTGTATCATGATGCTCTAACGAATTAATCACGGTCCTGTCTATGCCATAGCAGATAGGTACTGTCATCTTCATTTTTGTATCGTTTATACATGTATGACTGCGACCCAGAAATTCCGGCTGCTGTCGTTGGCCATAAGGACATGAACTCGAAGATGCGGCAGCTAAATTCCTTCATAGTTGCCAATGGAACCGCAGGATCTTATCGTCGCGATGACAGTAGCCATCTCAGCCTTCTGACCATCCGAGTTGTGCTTCCTAGACCCATGAAATCTAGGGGGTTAGTCTCCGGCGTTCGCCATGGCCTCTTCATAGAAGTCATCGTGCTTCCACAGTAATTGGGAAATCGCAAGAATACGGTAAGCGGGAAATCGCGAATTCATTCTTACGTGGCTTCCTTGCGCGTCGTGGGTCTGTGGCTTCTTCGAGCTGTTTCTAGCACCCGTAATCCTTCCACATTATACGCGTTTTCCCGGACGACCGGAAAGTTGTTCCTCATTTGTCTCCCTTAGGTTTCCTACTTCCCAGGGCGTAAAGAGAGAAATACATTCGGGCGTAGTATTGCTTCGCTTTGTACGCGCCCTAGCATATATCTGACGTCTTTCGATTGAAGACCCTCTTTCTAGGGAAAACCCTTTGGCGAACAACCACTTTTTTATTCAAGGGTTAAAGAAGTATGTCCATGCGGTCTTTTGTCGTGAAAATACTGCTGCTACCGAAAAAGGGGGTTGATGGGATTGAAAATACGTATTGACCGAGTACCCCAATCTGAAACAGACATCATATGCTGAGTCTACAATCCCATCTCGGGGGTGGTGCATCAAGGATGCTCCTTGTGATCTCAAGGCATATCCCTACGTGAGTACTGATGCCATAGAGCTCTTTTCTCGTCGGGTTAAATTGCTGATGTTATGATTATCATTTCGAGCGCGTCAATCACGCGAACTGGGAGAAGGCGCTCGCCAACCTGCTCGTCACGACGACGCTCATGAAACCTGCGTTATCGAGTCCTGCCCTTCTTTGGTCTCGGGCCCACTAGAATCACGTCCCGTCGTTCCCTTAGTGCTCTTCTCGAACCACAGGACCTCTTGCAGCCCGGAGGCTACCATCATGTCACTGGAAATGAGCTTACCTAAACCTCCGTGCAAAGCTCATCTCAAGGTACACGCTCAGCTCTCAACCCAGCCAAAAACTGTATTTTCCCGTGTATTTCACGTATTTTTGGTCTTTCTGGGATATTTGGCTGCTGTAAACACCGTGCTGGTCGGCTTCTGACCGCGTCATACCTTCTAGTATATCAAATTTCTCTGGCGTCCCTGGGAGTGGTGCTGTACTTGGACCGTAGGCCCTGTTTTCCTATCGAATCGGGAACTATCGCTTATACCTCCATCTCCCATCGTTCCGGTGGTATAAAAAGATTGAGGGGGGTGCTCCAAAGCTCCAGGAACTTTCTTTCCTTCCCCCCGTTTACCTGTCTTTACGCTGAACTACGATCTATTCCGAATTTCTCTACAGATGGATGTTGACTTCTACGGCTATCCCTACTACCCCTCACTGTCGACAGCGCCTAGTTCGAAGGGAGATCGGCTGCGCGGTCGTTGACACCCAGACGGCCTGGTCATCTTCGTCAAGTCGCTTGTCGGTAGTGAAGGCAACTAGGATGGTATAGGACTGGACATTCTCTTTGTGATCGTTTATGCTGTCTCAACGACGCCCTGCCGCCGCCATATACTCTCACGGAGCCTATTAACTCTAATCCTCACTTGTAATATTTATTCAATACGTATTATATGTTGAATTGGTTCGGCTACCTCGTCTTGTCAGTTTTTCTCTCAACTACATCTTCATAACCTCATAATAGTATCGCCTCTTTTGTATTTCCGTCATTTGAATAAAAATGAGCTCTGCAGGAATACTGTCTCTGCGACTCGGTACAATCCAACTGGACTATTCAGTGAGCCTTACAGAGTTTCCATGATCGGACCCGGGGACGAAGGGGTCCAGAGGCGCGCAATGCCGTAATCTTAGAATACGGCAATCTTCCATGCAGCGGAATGGTCGATCCATTTAAAGACACTGTTTGTTCTCCTCTCACCTCTGGAATCTAACACAACAAATCATGATCTCACGAGTCGGCTCAAAGCAAAAATCAATGAAAGTGTAAAGCTGACGATAACAGATAGGTTACAGGAATCTAGAGGGGCATCCAGCTGCATGACTATCTTTATAAAATATATATCTCCAAGTGCATTTTAGCTAACCAGGCGTCATGAAAAATACAACTTTTCTGGGTCCACCGGGCCCAGTGACTGGGGATGGATTGAAAGCCTTGTCAAAGGATACAAAACAATTGGTGAAGAGCAAGATGAGTGAAAGTGGTATAGTGTGGGGTAGTAACAACGGTCACGAAACGAGGCGATGAGACGACCCGCAAATCACGCCTCGAAAAACACGAAGACGGACTGGGATTAGAGCTCATCACACCAGGGGAGGTCATCATCATCGCCGTCATCATCATCACCGTCGTCGTCATCATCCCCGTCGTCAGTAGAAGCAGCGGAAGTGGCGGCGGAAGCCGCAGAGGAGGAAGAAGTTGTTGCGTAAGTTACAGTCGTAACCGGAGCAGCGGCAGAAGTTGAGACGGGAATTACGGTAGAAGATGTGACAATAGTTGCGGAAGGGGACGGAGTGGGAGTTGCGATAGAAACTGTGGAGGAAGTCACAGCGGAAATTGCAGCAGTAGCGGTGGACGGGATGGCTGTAGCTGCAACAGATGTTCCTGCTGGCGGTACTGCAATCGTAGAGGCCACGCAAAGAACCTAGAGATGATCAGGTCCATTAAAGCCAATTAATATTGCGAGAGGAAGATAAAATACCTCGCCAACGTAAATGTTGGTACATTTGTCGTTGATGTTGGGGTTATTGTTGTAAAGGGTAGCCTCGTCGATGGAGAATTGACCAGTGATTTTCTCACATGTATCTTCAGCTTCAACGACATATGTGTCTGAACAATCTTCGTTCAGATATCCAAGGCAGATGGTAGCACCGATTTGCAGGTTTGAACATGTGCTATCAATGTAGCCTGTGTTGATGGTGGCCAGCTGGTATCTGGGTGCGGCGATGTCAGCCCGGAGATCGATAACTAGGGAGCGACTGGCTCACGTAGAGACATTATTTGCTGCAGAGATGCTGTCGCAAATATCGCCCTCTTGGATAGTGTACTGGCGGTTACAGTGGGCAACCACAGCTATGTTGCAAGGCAAGAAATCAGCGTTCAGGCCAATGTCAAAATCGAGATGAATATCAACTCACACCGTGCAACGAAAGGAAGGGCCACCACGGCAAAGGAGAGTGCCTTGTAAGAGAACATGGCGAATATTTGTAAAGAACGGGAAGGAAAAAAGAGAGACAGGGAACGAGGTGGTGGTCAAGGGAAGAGGACTGGGAGGGTGAGAATTTTGCTGCCAGAAAGTGCCAGATGTCTGTTCGGCTATTTCCCGACTTGGTCATGTTACGGGCCGTTGTCCTGGCGACCTCAGCGAACCTCGCTCAACGTCAAGATTTTCGCGTAGCAAGATGAATCCGGAGCTGCGAGAATATTTGGTGTCCAGTGCAATCTGCTCTCCAACCTTCTGGTCTTTCCTTCTGTTGTTTCCTTGAAGATGCATGTATGAGTGACCACTACGGCTGAACAGTTACGGCATTGACTATGAATCCGCGGGTACCTGAACTTGATATTCTCCTTTACAAGGTGACTTTAAGGGGGCTGTTTTAGCTGGAGATGACGCGGCTCTGTCTCATCATCAAGGGGCATATACCTCGTACACCATCGCAATATCTTTCCCATCTTCCAGGTCATATATCATGATGAGCCGTGACACAGAACAACATAACCTGTTAATTCAATTACGGCGAGTTCTAAAAGAGGCAGAAATCTCAATACAGGACGTTATGGCTAAGAGTAAAAGTATATATATTCAAGCGAAAAGCGGAGAGGTCATGTTAGCTGGCCAAGCTGATCCAAGTGCGGCGTTCCACGTAAAGCGTCGGTTGAGCGGTACCAAATTGTCAGGAATTCAAAAAAGGGGACAAAATCATCAATATTTATTCTGAGCTCGCGATGACAGTTGAACTTTTGTTCCGACCAGCGGTGCTTCTTGGTCAATCAGCAAATCAGTACGATCATCTTCCATGCAGCGATGTACTTCTTGCGATGTGTTGTGTCCTTTCCAAACTAGGGCTCGTCGCGAGCGTGACTTTGCTTGATGAAAGAGATGTTGATCTGACATCACATATAGCTGTAATGGAATGTTGATGGTACTGAAGTCGTACGATGACGCCCACTATGCCAGTCCGAATGCCCGAAAATGATCCATATAGATTTGATTGAAACGTTTGTAAAGCGAAGGGAGCCTGCCTGGGCATACTACACTACAGCCTTTAAAGCGGGTGCCTGTGGGGGGATGGGGCCAAGCCGACAGATAATCGATTTCATTGTTTTTTGAGGTTACGATTTTCGGAGATATTGTGGGTTCGTGTTGCGAGAGAAGTATCATTGAAAAACTTTTAGAAGCAATGAGAGCGAACAAGCTACGCGCTGCTACGCGTAGTACTTGGCGATATCCTTCTTCGAAAATACAGTCTTCGGTCTCGGCACAAGGAAGGACACCACCCTATCTAGGAAGAAGAAATATTCAAGCAGAGTTAGACGAACCCCCGTTTGAGAAGCGGATACTTGAACATCGTCAAAACAAGGGATCTTCCCACGCCTGAACAAAGCAGGACAGTTGTCCTACATGAAACGTCTTCCTGGCGCCATTACGACGCGACGACAGTATCTTTGTAGTTAGTCCACATACACCCTGAGGAGTAGAAGATGACACTTTCGCACATCGCAGAGGAGGCTAGGGACCAATGATTAACTGATGCGTTTGAGCTGGGCTACATTTTAAGTACAACGTGTATCTGTCGAATATACATGAGTGAGCAAAAAGATAAGGTTAAGAAGTAACTTTACAAGGCATTGAAGAATGGTACTATTTTGCAGAGAAATTAATCGCCTAGTGCGATGCTGATTGTGTTTTAGTCGAGTCTCCATTGATATCATGACACGCGGCTGGTCCGGCCTTGCCTCCCCATCCAAACATACCACCCAGACTAGACCTCAGTGTGTCATATACAGCCAGATGAGGAGAAGGTTCAATGGAATTAATCGAGTGGATATGAATCAAACCCGATAATGGCGAAAATGTGTAAGTCGAGTGCCTAGCTCGGATGTCAACCACGCGTCACGGCAAAGCAAGGCGAAAACGACTCACACATCCCACACGCCCTCGCTCCCACTGACTCTCGCTATTCCGCTGACACGAAACAAGACGGTAAGGCGCTTGTCGCGGTCCTTCGTAAGCTGAGCAGAGGGTTCGCTATTAGGTCCACTAGCGTGTGGGTCGTTGACGGCGAACTTTTGCAAAGTGAGCTCGAGGTCGGAATACAACGCGTTGAGAGTATGTCGAACAAAGGCCGATGAAGCAAGGTAAAGAGGAAGACCTAAGAGGAGTATATATACACAACGTTCAAATGGACAACAACTAACCTTCTACATGGAGAGTCTGTGGAAAAGGCGAAGGCAGTTGCACTGGTGGAGTGTACGACAGCCGTATCTTTGGACTGTAGATAGACTGCTGCTCCGAGTGCAGGGGAGACGCAATCAGACCTCCCGTGTCTTCATTGATAGATGTGATGAGTCCTGTCTTGAAAAATTCTGGCAAGGTCTGCTGGATAATATTGATGGCGCGACCTGTTCTGAAGGTAGTATCAGTGTGCTTGATAGCTGTAAGCCGGTACAGTCGACCCACCCGTCCGTAAATCCCACTCTTGGTCAGATAGCTCACCCTTCTGGGGCGGCCTGTGCTCCGGCCCAGAACTGGAATCCGGAGGCAACGCTCGTCGAAGGCCTAGGTCGGTCGACGCATTACGGAGCTGGTTTCGGTAGAAGAATGCTGGATTTCTCAATACAGAGTGTCTTGGCGCAGCGGCTAGCCTCAATAACATGTATTGGATGGAGTTCGTTGGAGAAAGGAAGGATCAGAGGGTTCGATTCACGATGCCGTGGAAATTCGTTATGTAAGTGAATTCGGCCCGATATTCCCTTCAAGTGCAGTATTCTGCGCAATTGGCTCAAGCCTCTGAGGCGGATTTTCAGGCTTAGTACCAACCCAATATCACAAATGACATGAATCGACGAGCATGCATACTGAAAGCTGAATAAATAATGTAATGCGGTATAAATATGTCCGTACAAATGAATGGATGCAAATAATAGACATAGAAAAGCTACTGTAACAATGAAACGCCATGAAAAAAAATACATAACAGCACAAAGCAAGAGATCAATGCGGGAAGACATTAGCCTTAATTTTCGGAATATGCAGGTGGAGGCAGCGTTTCCGCGACGACCTTACTCTGTGCTCTCTTCTCATCTGCGTAGCGCTTTGACGGCCGCGAGGACGTCGATGCCGTGCTGCCGCTAGCAACGGGCTCTGTGGCCATTCCAGTGCCCAATCCTGCAAAGTTGACATCGCCTGTTGACGATGCATACAGGGATTCGTGGTAAGGATTGAAGGGAGTGTCATCATGACCAGGATTGGACACCATTAAAGGATATGAGGACGACGCCACCGCACTAGAGACAGACCCACTGCCGGCATGTCCTCTGTAGCTGGAATTCGCGGCGGCCAGTAGTGGGAACGCGGAAGACGCCGCTGTCGCGGGTGGGGAAGAAGATAGTCCGCTCAAACTGTTGTTAGAGACGTGAGAGTACCTGAAGTCTTGGGACATCGCGGGTTGGGAGAGGGTAGGGGAGAATAGTCCTGCCCCAGCATCGTGCCAGGGCTTATCGAGGACGGACTGGGATGCGTTTCGGCGGCGTCGATAACAGAAGAAGAAGATACCGATGGCTGTCAGCAGGGTGACGGCACCGAGTGAAGCACCGAGGGCAATACCCAAAACGTTGGATCCCGAACCGCCGCCGCCATTACCGCCAGTTCCTGTTCCTGTTCCTGTTCCTGTTGCAGAAGCAGAAGCAGAAGATACGGCGGACGACGTGACGGTCTCAGAGCCATCATCAACAGTGTAACTATCTGAGCGGTGAGTAAAACCACACGCAAGAGATCGCAGATACGCACTTAAATCCATCCACGACTATCCACCGGCCTGAAGGCGCCATCGAGACGACGACTTCATGCGAAGAGTTGGACAGCCCAGTCCTGCTCCACCGTACATTGTACATTGATGATTCCGAACCGCCAGAATCAGTCGTTGAAGCGACTGGATCCGTGAGGTTGACGGTTGTCTGGTCGCTGCCATCGATTGTAATCGTTGAATTAACCCAATAGGGCCACAAAGGGGACAGGAAATATACAGCAACACCTTGTGAAAGAGAAAAGACGCGTCAGAAGGCCAGTATGAAATTAGGCGCTGGGTGACGCACCTGTGAATGTGAAAGTAGCGGAAGCTGAGCTGTCGCTGCTCAATGTATGGCTACCATTGTAGTCCAACGAGGAGCGGAGATTCCTTTCATCCCAGTTCCCTTTGTAGTTGATCATGCTGAAGTTGGTATCGTCGATCGATATATTCCTGAGGGCCCATGACAGAGACGGATAGAGAAAGAAGAATAGAAAAGACAAGCACTTCATCGTGAAGGCCGGCGAAAAGAAAAGGTACACTTGGACGTCAAAGGTCCTTGCGGGGGACGAAAAGGTTGGAAGAAGGAGCTTAGGCGGTGCTGTAACAAGTTTAGCCGAGGCACCTGGCAGCCTCAGGCTTGCTTTGTCTTAATTGGCTCCATCCATCACTTTATGTGGTTTGTTTACCTCGTCAAGGAGACCATAGACGCCGAACGAATTTAGAATGAATAGGGCACCATCGAGGACATCAGCAGTATCGAGGTTAGAAAAGCAGAAAATCTTGCTTGCAGGAAACATCGTCCAAGGTAGCGTACAGGACAAATTGGTTTTTGATAAGCGTTTCATGATGCTGAGCCGAGCCGTACAGCCTAAGGGGGAGACAGGATTAGACTAGTAGATCAAACTTGATGTATCTTTTGAATACCTGTTTCAGCCTTGGCTGGAAGAGACACGACAACTACATGAAGAGGTGCTGAAACGGTGCCCTTGGTCAGAAATAAGCGGCTCTGCTCCAACTGAACCTGGGTAGGGCTACGTCGTCGGGTTCTACGGTATTAGCAGCACTGGCCTTGTAGAAGATGCTTATCACCACGAGTATCCATGCTGCAGTGTGGTGTTCTGGACCTGCATAAGCCTGTGGTAATGGACAAGTTTGCCAGATCACGTTCTTCGATCAGGACGTCAATGAGTCACCGCTTTAGCTTCACTGGTGTGACCTGCACCAAACGGACCGTCATGCCAAATAGTTAAAGCTAAAGAAGCTCTTCTGGGTCAGTTTTGTTCCCCATGGGAGACTCTATTTTAGGCGTGCACTCGATGCCTTAATTTTAGCGTTCCGTTGGAATACGTACCTCAATGTCTTTCTCCCATACGAGGTCACCGGCTCTCCGCAGGACAATCTTTGAGGATTGGAAGAGAATAAAATATCTCCTCAGAACTCAGGCATGAAGGCTTCCAGGGATGCATCTTCTTCCGTCTCTTGTGTTCCTATCGCTGGCTGCGGCAAGCCTAGCTGGCGTCTATAACGATGTTAGCGAGCTGCCTCAAAACTTGGACTTGGACTTTATAGTCGTAGGTGGTACGTATCTTTCATTCTCCAGTCAGTAACCTTCCAATTTTTCCTTGACTAGGTGGAACCGCTGGAAACGTCGTAGCTAATCGACTGACCGAAAATCCATCCTTCTCCGTCCTTGTGCTAGAAGCCGGTCCCTCGTTTGTGACATTTATATATACAGAGCGACAACTCATAGGCGACTTCTACAGACCCGAGGGCCTACTTAATCACACATTACCTTTTTTCAGCATCTTTCTTCGAGACCAAAGCCCATTCGACTGGAATTATACAACCGTGCCCCAAGTTGGGTTCAATGGTCGCGCCTTGCAGTATCCAAGGGGAAGGATTCTCGGCGGTTGTTCTTCCATGAGTAACTTGTCCTCCCTTTTGCATCGCTTGAACTCATCTTTATTTAGACCGGTTGGCTTATGTGCGAGGGTCGTCTGAGGACTACGATCGATATGCGAATATCACGGGTGACCGTGGTTGGTCGTAAGCTACTCTTTCTTCGCATATCACGACTTTTTGAGAACTACAATTCGCAGATGGAACGAAATTCAGCCCCTCATTCGAAAAGTGATCCATACCTCGGAAGGTTTATGATGTTGTACTGATATACTTTTAGAATGAACGCTGGACCTCACCTACTGACAACCATGATACATCTGGCCAGTTTGACCCAGCAGTGCATGGTTTTCATGGAATAAATTCCGTCAGCCTGGCAGGCTTTCCTTCGCCTATCCAAGATCGTGTGATACAAGTCACCAAGGAGCTTTCGGACGAATTCCCATTCAATTTAGATTACAATTCGGGATTCCAGCTTGGTGTTGGTCTGTGAATGTTTTGTAATATTTATTCTACTGCTGATCGAGTCATAGGTTGGGCACAGTCAACCATCAATCATGGAAAACGCAGCAGCTCCTTCACCTCATACCTGGGAGCAGAATTCATCAAACGCCCGAACCTTCATGTACTACTCAACTCACAAGTAACCAGGTTATTACAGACCAACACCGCGCCCGCAGAATTTCTTACAGTTGAATTTGCACATAGCCGTGAATGTACGTTGGTAAAAGTGTCATGTTCAATTCCTTCTGAATGTCTTGTATCATTAGCTTCTCGTCACCGAATCACGGCGACCAAGGAAGTCATTGTCTCCACTGGCTCCCTGGAGACTCCGAAACTTCTGTTAAATTCAGGCATCGGTGATCCAGAAGAGCTCTCACAATTCGGTATCAAGCCTCTCGTCGACATACCTGATGTCGGAAAGAATCTCTCTGTTCAGCCTATGCTCACACTCTCTTACTTCGTCAACTCCACAAATACCTTTGATGATATAATTCGCAACCTGACCTTCAGAAGCGAACTTATCCGTCTGTGGAATGAGACAGACGGTGGTGGTCCCCTGGGAATCGGACCGTATGGCACTCATCAGATCTTCACGCGACTCTCGAAAAACTCGACTGCCCTCGAGACGTCCCCTGACCCGGCTGCCGGGCCTAATACGGCACATATTCAATCTGGGACTCAGGTGAGCCCAAATTCTATCAGCGTACGTTAATCAACTGACTCGAACAGAACGGCAATATTTCTCCTCCCCCTGAAGGTCACTTCATGACCATAAGCCTCAGTCTCAACACTCCCACTTCGAGTAAGCACTTCATGTACGCCGTGTGCTTGGATAACTAAAACAAAAACACGTTCAGGAGGAAGCATCAAACTCAATACTACTGACGCTTTTGACCAGCCTCTGATTGACTTGGGCTGCCTTACCACCGATTTTGACGTGTTAGCTCTCAGGGAAGGTATCGCGCTTGCCCAAAAGTTCGTTGCCGCGCCTGCATGGGATGGATACGTATTAGGGCCTCTCAACAATATCACCACTAGTACGAGCGATGCGGAGCTAGAGGCATTCATTCGGGCCAATGCGTCTCCGAATGGCCATATCGTTTCAACGGCTAGTATGTCACCACAGGGAGCGCAGCATGGCGTGGTAGACCCTGACCTCAGAGTGAAGGGCATCGAGAGGCTTCGCATTGTAGACGCATCGATCTTGGTAAGGCGCAACCTGATGCAGAACATTTCGATGCTGATGACTTTCAGCCATTTGTTCCGTCCGCCAATACGCAATTCGCGGTGTATATGATTGGTGAGAGAGGTGCGGACTTGATTAAAGCTGCGTGGTAACTGGTAAGGGTCGAATATTCGGCCGTAATATGGATGGTCATGAATCTCATGCCTTCAACCATACGGATCCAACGTCAGACATTAACTAGTCTTTCGCGCCCAGCCGTGTTTGCCTGCGGCACGGTAGGCCATTTTTTATGTAAGATTATCCCGGTCTCCAAACTATCTCATCCGCTTTCACAAGTGATAACTAGTTTTGAGCTCATCACAACCAGAAAAATGTCTAGATCGGCAGCAAACATGAAGCATTGCAAGCGAAACGCTCGTAGCCTCTAACATCCTTTGGATTCCTTGACATCGTCAGGGCTGGAGGACAAGTGACTTCAGGTTCACGGTGGTAATGAACTGATGACGTCTTAGGCACTGGATGGTTACTACTAATAATGAACGAGTTCCCTTGGCGTCTTTTCTTGGCTCTTACGAAAGGACGGGTACTATTCTGTCAGGTGTACTGAATTCTCCGGTCAGAATCAGCCGCTTCTAATTTTCTTATAGGATACGTCCCCTGCTTTTTAAGACTACTTCTGAGGCTTCCTTGTTAACAAAACCGTTCGTACAGTTGCCGTCGAGGACCCGCAATCAAAGACACTTTTGAAATGCGCTTTCGGAAAGCACTTTGGGCTTTGTTATTTGCCACGCCGGGTCTGTGCGCCATCTACAACAACTTTGCGGAACTACCGCAGAACATAACGTTCGACTTCGTCGTTGTGGGTGGTACGTATTCATAGTCGGTATGCCGTGAATCTACAGCTAGTACTCCTCTTAGGAGGGACTGCAGGAAATGTTGTCGCAAATCGGCTCACAGAAAACCCAGAATTTTCCGTCTTGGTTTTGGAGGCCGGACCATCGTGTGTCATGCTCATATTGTCAGTGACACGGCCTAAAGATGCATTGAACAGGCCCGAAGGTTTGATCAACCATACAGTGCCATTCTTCAACTTTTTTCTCCGAGGTGAGAACCCATGGGACTGGAATTATACGGCCATTCCGCAGACGGGACTTGATGGACGCGCACTCCATTATCCCAGGGGAAGGATTCTAGGCGGCTGTTCCTCAATGAGTAAGTAGTCTGTAGTATCTGGCTGAAGAGAAATACGTGCGCTGATAACTCTTTAGACGGAATGATTTACCTTCGAGGTTCATCTGAAGATTATGATCGATATGCGGATGTGACTCAAGACCCGGGTTGGTCGTGAGTTTTGCCACACAACTTTGCGTGCATAATGATGACTTGCTCTGATCAACTTGTAGATGGAACGGAATTCAACCGTATATTCGTAAGGTGAGTGAACGTGTTAAAATTACTCGCCGCAAGATAATTAGGACCTAGAATGAACGCTGGATAGCCCCGAGTGACCATCACAACACAACGGGGCAATTCGATCCTGCCGTACATGGATTTCATGGCATAAATGCTGTTAGCTTACCAGGTTTCCCTTCTGCCATTCAAAACCGGGTCATAGAAACGACCCAAGAGTTAGCCGAGGAATTCCCTTTCAACCTTGACAGTAATTCTGGATATCAACTCGGAGTTGGTTCGTCATATTCTGCCATTTTTGAGAATTATGAGATATGCACTTCGGTCATAGGATGGGAACAATCAACTATAAACCGCGGTAAACGAAGCAGCTCATACACGTCATACTTGGGACCAGAGTTCATTGGACGGCCAAACCTACATGTGCTGCTGAACGCACAAGTAACCCGGTTATTGCAGACCGCTTCCAATCCACCGGAGTTTCTCGCAGTCGAATTTGCGGAAAGTGCAGACGGTTTGTATGATTCATACTTTGTTTGGATTCTTTTAATGCTGTCCCTAGCACTGCGTCGCCAAGTTACAGCGTCCAAAGAAGTTATCATTTCCGCCGGTTCTTTGGAAACTCCGAAACTGTTGCTCAATTCTGGTATTGGCGATGCAACTGACCTTGCAGCTTTGGGCTTGGAGACCATAGTCAACCTCCCAGACGTTGGGAAGAATCTTTCCGTTATGATAATACTCAATCTTGCATACTTTGTGAACTCGACGGATACCTTTGATGACGTCTTCCGAAACTTGACGCTCCGGGAAGAGCTCTTCCTTCAGTGGAACGAGACAGGTGGGACTGGACCGTTGGGGACAGGCTCCGGAAGTCACAACATATACACAAGACTTTCAAACAATTCAACAATATTCAGGAACACTCCCGATCCTGCTGCAGGTCCCAATACAGCTCATATTCAACTTGGCATAGGCGTAAGTGAATCTGTCATCGTTCCAGTGTGTGTAGTGATTTTTGTCTATGGTAGAATGGTAAAATCTCACCTCCACCGGACGGTCATTTTATGACTATGGGCGTCACTTTGAACACGCCGACGTCTAGTAAGTTGGTCTCATTTTGCAGTCAAATTATTCTCACTCCACCTTAGGAGGACGTATCAGACTCAATACCACGAATGGATTCGACCAGCCCCTGATTGATTTTGGTGCCCTCACCACGGATTTCGACATATTTGCCCTCAGAGAGGGTATCAGAAGCGTCCAGCGATTTCTTAGTGCACCCGCATGGGACGGATATGTCCTTGACTCGTTGAACAACCTCACGACTGAATCTACAGATGCTGAGCTGGAAGCCTTCATACGTGCGAATTCTGCTCCAGATGGTCACATTGTTGCAACAGCGAGTATGTCGCCCAACGGAGCCACACACGGAGTTGTCGATGCAGATTTGAGAGTAAAAGGGACAAGAAAACTTCGGGTTGTTGACGGGTCTATTTTGGTGTGATATTCTTTCTTTCAATTATGCTTTATTAATCATATATTTGCTGCAGCCATTTGTACCTTCGGCGAATACACAATTCGTGACGTATATCGTTGGTGAGAGGGGAGCTGATTTAATCAAGGCGGCATGGTAGTGAGAGATTATATATAATCTGCCTCACAAATCCACATACTGCACTTCAATAGCAAGTAGTCTTTGATAAACTAGCGCTTAAATGAAGCAGATCTTTTCTATAGTAAGCATACGCAGGTATAGTTCCCATTGGAACTGTTCCCACGAGTCAAGATAAGATAACATACATAAGGCACAGCCACATAGTCACACCTGTCTCCTTCCCTCATTTCTAAGAACCAGGTTCCTTATCTCGTCATCGCCTCTCTTTTCCTTTTCTGTGATATTCCTTGAGCAGGAGAAGCTACTGTCTTTCAGAACACTCGAACGTTACGATGTCGATATCAGAATCGCCGGAGATCATCACTAGGTGAGTAAACTTACTAATTGCAGTTCGCGTGAATGCTAAGGCCCTGCAGCGCTCAACCTGACAGCAAAACTCGTCGTTATGACCGCCAGCTCAGGTTATGGGCGTCTTCTGGTCAAACTCTGCTGGAAGAGTCGCGAATTTTGGTCTTGTCGTCGTCAGCTACCTCAACATCGATTCTCAAGAATCTGGTTCTGCCAGGAATTGGCCATTTTACGATTCTCGATGATACCATTACCAGCGCTGCTGATGCTGGTAACAACTTCTTCCTTGAAGGTCCTTCTTCGATAGGGAAACACCGTGCATCCGAGGCCGTACGTCTCCTTGGCGAGCTCAATGATGGTGTTACGGGAGAGGCGGTGACTTCGATACCCGTGGCCAGTGTGGTGTCATCGCTCGACTTTCTCAGTAAATTCACCCTTATTATCACTCATAATTTGCCTCCGAGTCAACTGGAGATACTGTCCGACACATTGTGGTCATCACCAATAGCACCTGCTCTATTGGCTGTCTCCTCGTCCGGTTTCCTTGCCGAATTTTTCATCCAACATCATCCGCACGCCATCATCGAATCGCATACAGAGACACCTCCTTCCTTACGAATTTATGATCCGTTCCCCGCTTTGCTTGAGCATTCTAAGTCTCTCAAGCTTTCTGATATGGATCCCACGGAACATGCACATATTCCATACGTTCCTATTCTCATACATGCCAGATCACTCATTACACACGTTCCAAAGACCCAAGAAGAGAAAAACGCGTTCAAAAATTTAATTCTCTCGCTTAAGTTCAAGCAGGATGAGGAGAATTTTGACGAGGCGCACGCTCAGGCATACCGTATCTGGACACCAACATTCCTTCCTTCGTCTCTTACCCAAGATATCTTCCCGTATCTCGACACCAAGCTTGCTCCACCTGCCATCCCAGAGACTGTACATGCCCTTTTGACGGCACTAAAGCGATTTACGGAGCGGGAACCCCACGTACTGCCTGTTTCTCCTGCGCTGCCGGACATGAAGGCTTCAACAGAGACGTACATACATCTACAGAGGATTTATAAGGATCAGTTCAATGCCGACAAGGAAGTGTTCAAGTCGTTGATCCCAGCAAATGCTGGTGAGATTCCTGATGACCTTATCGAGACGTTCATCCGAAATGCACATGGGGTACAAGTCTTAGTTGGGGAAAAGTGGGGCGCGTTTGACAAGGACGTGAATCGAATCGGTGAAGCGATGGCAGTCAATCCAAGAGATACGAGCGTGCACTTGGCGTTGAGGGCAGTGAGAGAGATTCTGGAAAGCAGTGGTACTGGTGAAACAGTCAACGCTAAGGTACCGGCAGAGGAGATCAAGACACGCATTGCCGGGATGCTGCCACCTGGCACAGAGATCGGTGAGGAAGTGGACGAGGCTATCGGAGAAATGTACGTTTTCAATGATGCTTGGTCTCCCCATGTTTAACCTTTGGTCTTTACAGTGAGCGTGCTCCTACAGCTGACCTACCTAATACTGCAGCCATGCTAGGTGGTCTAGTTGCTCAAGAGGCTATCAAGATGATTACTAGGCAGTATGTTCCCCAGGGTGGATACTGTATTGTAGATTGTATAGATATGCGGACGAGTGTCGTTGGACTGTAGCACGGAGTTGGCAAGGAAAAAAATGTATACATTATGTATCATAGCCGCACTAGTCTCATGCTTTGACTTTGACGTCTGCTTTACTCTACTAACGAGATGTGTGTCCCAATGTTCAACTGAGATGACGTATCCAAGATGAAGGAACAATGGATAATGGCCATGTATTATAAGCATGTTGGTCAGTGAGGAGCGCGAGGTTAGATGTTGTTGCAGTCTCAAATGGTTGCTTTGAACCAAGAGCAGTATATGCTGGCGGAACTGAGTTGATTCTGCAAGTATACACAACAATGCGGAAAATTGAACTTACGGAGCCGTCAAGACTTAGATTGAGCTTCTTTATCAGAACCGCCAAGTTGAAGATCAGCTGGATAAGATATATCCCAGTGTAGGGCATCAGTTTATTAAGCATTATCCACAAGATAATTCCGGGGTGAAAGTTTGCTTCAATGCAGGACGGCGAAAAATAGCTTTCCAGATAAGATGATGGTATATGCAAGAGTCCCATAGATGTACAAATCGACTATTGATACATATCGTCTAGGAAGGCTCAGGTTGCGGGGTCGTGTAGAACAGCCAGAAGATACCGGTCATCTAAGAGCAATTCAGGAAAATCTATTAGGAAACAAAAGCAAGCCTAACCTGGCGAGATCATTATTTCATGTCGTTTGGTTCGAAGTCTCATGAACCGCACTTCATCCTGATGCACAAGTCAGCTCACATTCTACAGCAGAGTAGCTGCACTCACAGAGTCGGAATCCCCGCCACTGATTTCATCCAGTCCAACCTGTGCCGTCTCTACTATTCTGCTAATGACACCGGCGTATTTCTTCCCCTGCTCGCCGTCGAAGACTACGCCTGAGTGACGTATGATGCTCGTGGGGTGGCCCCGCGATAGCAGCATATATCCTAGCACAGATCTATGCGACGAGAGCAAGGCGAGGGTTTGTTCTAGCTCGGGTGACATGGTACTTGCTGGTGGCAGGGCACTGCTTGACGACGATGTTTCAATGCTTTTGGACTTCGATAATTCCGTTCGTGCTGGCGCTGTCTGTGTTGCCTAGAGGAAAGTTCTGGTATGTATGTCAGTCGACTTTTAGCGGAGCACTGTGGGACTGACCATCATCGTGGTCCGTGTTCAAGCTGATCGTCTCAAATTGGCAACCGTGACAGCCTTCATGTTTGTTTCTCACTTCTACCATCGTGCACCAAGGACGCAAGAAATCGTTTCTGTTTAATTTCGAGGCTTGCTAGTAGCTGGACTGACGGCGAACTTCCTTTCGAAATTTCTCCCCAGGCTGACTGCACCTCCTGAAGGGGTATCTACATAACTATCAACCGTTTCCTCACAAGAAACTCATTGGACTGTTGGCTATCAATACAAGCTTCATTCACAATAACACGATCACACTGGTCGAGGAAACGACAATTTTCGAAGCCTGCGGCGCTTGATGTCATTGAATGGGAGTCTTAAGTCAGGTATTATCATCGCAAAAAAACGATCTTGTAGGTCACTTTCATGACGTAGTGCCAAAGGACATCGGGGTGAGCTGTCAAGGTTTCTTTTGACTTCTTGCTCATCACACCCAGGTTGTTTGAGTGTTTCTTCTGTCCCAAAAATTACTGCTTCTTGGAGGAGCTGTGCCTTACTCGAGATCGAAAAATGTCTCCCTCTCAATCGTGTCAATCATGGAAAATATCATTCCGTATTGTTCATTCCATTGCTTATAATCTGTCATTACCGAGCAATAAATCGCCGACCTCATGCACCCGTACTGCACAACACCCGGTGACCTGTGCCATCCGATAGGTCGAACCGTGGAGTTGTCTTCACTCTTCGCGTACGCTTGAATCCAATGTCCTGTCTTGATGGAATGGCTATATCATTGTTAATATGGATACACATACAGTAGCAGATCATCTATCTTCATAGCAAGACTACAGTGCTGTGTTTTAAGGTGAAACTGCGCTTCGTTCATCATTTGTTCCCCGGCCTTTGGGCCAGGCTAAAGGTGCGTCTCCATGTGTAATGTCTATGCAATGATATGTAACGCCAGCATAGATGTCCCTCACAGGGCAGCAGACAAGTTGACGTCCAGTTATAAAGATGATACAGTCATCAGATAGTCTAGAGCACCAAACCTCGGGGATAATAATGTCAGCGTGCCTCCAAAATGCAAGCGGTCAGGGTTCCCGAGAGAAGCTAGGAAATACAGGCAATGATTCAGTGGTGGCTTGTCTAACTTACCCAGCTATTCTGAACTTGCGAGCTCTTACCAACTAAGTCAATAGAAAATGACACCAAGATGTCCCCACACTCGTCACTTGAAGAGCCGTTTCACGATACCATTGTGCCCATCCGACTCTCATAAAGTGTTGTCTTTGTATACATTTTAGTGAGTTAACCGAAGTACTGTGCGTCCGGAACTTATCGTCAGGGAAAATAGGATTCGGGGCTTCGGATAATATTTATGTTCCAAAAGCCGGAAGATGCACAAGCGCTGGAAGGAATCGGAATTGAAAATGCTTCCAGTCACCGTTCATAGACCTAGGACTACTAAGTGGAGGTCAACTGAAAAGGTAAGTCGTAAAACAAAAGCTCTATATTAATGCGTCTACGGCTAAGCAATCTTAAATTACAGTATTTTACACTCTTTATTGACCCGAGGTCTATGCAGGGTTCTTGAGGCCTCCAGGCTTATACCTACTCGAGAATGAGCGTAAAGGTCTCTTTCAGATACGACGACACACACCATTGCCAAGTAACTGCAACAAAGGGCAAGGCAAAGCCGAACCCAAGATACGAGTAGAAACCAACAGTGAACGACTTTTTGTTGCGGTAGTTGAAGGGGAAGTGCTAGCAATACGCGTCAATCAGCAAGTTGGAAAGGGGACTCTTCAAGTGGTGACATACATCTGTGTTAGGATGAGGCTTCACGCTTGCTGGCACCCATATTGACCTGCTTTGAGCAGGAGAACGGAGAGAGCGGAGAGCGAGGCGAGAGAGGGTGACAGACGACATACTTAAGCCGCAGAGTCTTAAAAAACGGTTGATAGTGACCCCTCAAATGTTTTGGCGCCTTTTAACTAGCCGCCCATAGCCTCAACCAGGGGGACGCGCTGAAGCAGACAATGATAGTGGAGGCTCGAGAATGTCCTAGCCGATAGCCTGGAACTTGATTTCGCGGTCTAGTCTAGCAGAATATCAAAGAAAAATTTGGATTTCCTGGATCATGTGTGACTTTCCGAGGCCCATTTTCCTCCTCGAGAGATACAGATTTGGCGCTCCAGTCAGAGATGACATTTCCGAGTCCAATGTCCAACTCAAGAGTGGGGAACCAATTGAAATACTGTTAATGGCGAAGCCCAGGCAAGGTAAATAGGGGTGCATGTCACGCTTACGTCACATTAGGTCAGGGCATAACATATGCTGTGACATTGCACTGTCATGGCCAAAGCAAAAGCCAAGTGCGTATCGTTTCCCTCTTCTCTCTTATCCCAACTTATTCAATGCCGTAGGTCGCTTATCGTCCGTTTACTATCGACGGCGCAAACTGGATTCTTTTACACGACCAAACGCCTCCGCCAGGGTCCCTTGTTGTCTGCGGTAAAGTATGATCCCAAGGGTACGTTGAATAGTCTGCAGCCCTTGTTTGCACTCATTGTTTCGACAGTGAAGCGGAGGGTACTGTTTGTGGAAAGTAAAAAGACTAAAAAGTAGTGGTTTATCTACAGGGATTGTAGGTGAGTAGGACCATCATTCATGCATGTCCCCGGTTTGACGTATATGAAGTATAAACATCTAAGGGTACTTCGCGTACCTGGATTGGACGTCCATATCTTCGTGATTTTGTATCGTCGTGTGGTACCGTCATATTTTAACAAGAGCGCATCGCCCGCCTCACATTTAGTGCAGAAATTGGACTTGAGTGTGCAATTGTGTTGAAACATCAGGACCGTAGCTCAGCGCTCATACAAAAGAACAAAGTGATCTTCCATGAGGTATTGTTCCTCGTCTCGACCCTCGGGTCGCCCACCAAAGAATCGTGGCAAGTTTCATGTTGATCAATACCGCTAAATGGTTACTCCGTTACATCTTCAGGGCGAGGAGGGTACACATGCTGTGAGTCGACGATTGGCTCTTCATTAGACTTGATCCTTTCCTGTGATGGTGTTTTTGGATACATGTGGTCACCAGTTCGTTGTTTGCTCTATTGCCGATATACTACGTAATTATCTGTTTCATGTGCGCTCAAACAAACGACTTCCCACATCGGAGCCATGAGACATCTCTTTGTTGCGTTCCTACTTTCCAACTCTGTCGCTGGCGATTGTCCGTGAAATGAAAAGTACAGGATCGGATTCTATTTTTCGGGGGACCCTTTACCGTAAGGCGCTTCTGCTCTCTGAGTGGTCTCATCAGACTCCTGGATTCTTCCTTTCTTCACTTACCTCGAGCGACCTTGGCAAAGCGATGGGTATCCGGGGCTATCGATGAAACATCCGCATATGCTTCCAGAATGACCATTCTACCTCATGCTGATTTTCTTGTCAGAGCAACATACCGAAGCAACGCATCTATTATAAGATTGTGGATTGTGGATTGGCAAATCCAACCGCTATTCAGGTCAATCACGACAAAATGCTGCAGGTATTGTTGGTTTACCTTTAGCGCAAGTTCTGACCTAAAAGTTTACTTACATAGACAGCTGTACACTAGCTCAATAACCAACGTAAAGCCTTTCCCCCCAATCTGTCATTCGGGATTACCTGAGTAAACATTCAGGAATACATGCCGGTGGGTAACTCTTAGACTCCGGCCTTAAAACTCGGGACTCGGAAGGGTTTTTTTCGGGAATTTCAAGCTTGTGCAACACTTTGCTTACAGGGAAACATTCCAGCTACACTAAATTTCCGGGTGAGTCAGGAAAAGTGTACTCGTTTCGGAGGAATCGCATCAAACTAAGGCGGCCAGATGTTCACCCTGAGTTCATAGCGCCGTCCATCGATCAAAAATATAGTCGAGAAAGATCACAAACGATTGAAGTCGCAGTTTTCGGAGGAAATTTCTTGCATCTAGTCCCCCATGCTTTATTTTAATCGGGATGGAAGCACGATTATAACCAAATTCGATTGCGGATCCTTGATTTTTTGCTCAATTTTCAGCGAAACTTATCAGTGACGGAAAAAAATCTCTCCAGCGTCCATCAAAGACTTTCGATAGTCAGGCCTGCATCCAAGCTATCTCCGGGACATTGCCGCGTACAAATAGATAAGAGTCTGCAAATAAATGGTGCACTCTTAGGTGGAAAAGTATTTCCAGTCCTCTGTTGTTCCCCATGACTCCATTATTAATTTCGTGCATCCTCAGTGCGCTCTCTGGCTTAGGTCGGTTTACCTGGACTATCCTATGCATCTCCTTCAGCTCACTGTATTAATACAGCTCTCGCGCCCCTCGTCACGGCTACCGCGATAAACACTAATGCCGCCAACGCCAAAGCTACTACGTCTGCTGCCGTATAGTCTTCGCCTATTATTTTGAATGGCATTGCAGTCCTAACCGTCAGCTGGCAGGTCGCATCATACGATTATATAGTTGTTGGCGCAGGAGCAGGTGGAGTGCGTCTAAGCTAACATCGGTGCACACACCATCTCATCATGGCGTTTTTCTCTTTCAGATCATTGTCGCGGATCGCCTGTCAGAAGCAGGGAAGAGCGTTCTTCTAATTGAACGTGGCGGTCCAAGTACCTGGGAAACTGGCGGCCGATATGCACCTGATTGGACCGAAGGCCAAGAGGTCAGCAGCGCCAAATGTCTTCTTCTTCTGCTCTAATACTATCGTTCGGGTAAAGCTCACACTATTCGACATTCCTGGAGTTTATGGTACGTGTGACGAATATACGTAGGAACAGAGAGACTAACACCCTAGGTTGAAGAGACTATGTTTGTCGACAATGGCACGTTTTGGTGGTGTGACGGTCCGTTGCTTAAAAGTCTTTCCTTCCTGATTTCTTACTCTTGACCAGATGTAGACGTCTTTGCTGGTTGTATGGTGGGCGGGGGAACAGCCGTCAATGGAGGGTGAGCAACTATTCACTGAGGTTATCGATACCGACACTGACGATTTGTCTAATAAGCCTCTATTGGATACCGCGCGACGACGATTTCTCTACTGACGCTGGATGGCCATCATCGTGGACATCTCACGCACAGTATACTTCAAAGCTCGAAGAACGACTCCCAAGTACCGATGCGCCTTCGACAGATGGACTCCGATACCTTGAACAAGTCGCTGACGTCGTCGGAGAACTCCTTGACAGCCAAGGCTATACTCAGGTTACTATCAACGATGACCCCAACAATAAGGACAAGGTATATGGGTACAGCGCATTTGACGTAGGTTCTCCGCAGATACCGTATCTATACCCTCTTCTGATTCTGTTTTGCAGTTCATAGATGGAAAACGCGGTGGTCCCGTAGCAAGTTACTTGAGAACAGCTGCCGCCCGTTCCAACTTTGCCCTACAGCAGTACACCACCGTCCTTAATGTTGTACGTAACGGTTCGACGATCACTGGCGTAAAGACGAACGACACGTCTATCGGTTCGGATGGAATAGTTTCCCTCAACGAAAACGGCCGTGTTATTTTGTCAGCCGGTGCCATGGGATCTACCCGTATTTTATTCCGCAGTGGTATCGGCCCAGAAGACATGATTGCTCTGGTTCAAGGAGATGCCACAGCGAGTGCAAATCTTCCGACTGAGGCCGACTGGATTAATTTGCCTGTCGGGTACAACGTGAGTGATTTTCTACGGTTTGAAGTGCACGACTGACTTAGTTTCTGTTAGGTGTCTGATAATCCTTCAATCAATGTTTGTATCGATTTTATACATAATGATATTCGCTTATTTTTTATGCAGCTTGTGTTTACACACCCAGATGTTGATTCTTATGATAATTGGGCGGATGTATGGGCTAGTCCGAGAGCAGCCGATGCTGCCCAATATTTAGCCAATCGTTCCGGTGTATTTGCACAAACATCTCCGAGGTACGTGTGTACCACGTTCTCAAGAGAGAAGTATTAATCATGTCGTGGAGATTGAATTTCTGGCGTTCATACGAGGGTGATGATAACGTTACACGTTGGGTGCGTCGCCCTGTCTATTAATCGGTCTCCTGTTCACATCCTGTGAATATAGTTGCAAGGCACTGCTCGACCTGGAGCCGCGTCTATAACCACAAGCATGGAATATAATGAAACGTCAGTGTATTCTTTTTCTGCCACGCATGCTATTCCTCACTGAGGTTGGGCCTCTTAGACAAATATTTACAATAACGGCATATCTGTGGGTATCCCATCTGCGATTCAAGGGATCGTTGCTGACAACTTATAGATCTACTGGTTTAACATCGAGAGGGCGTGTCGGGATTGACTCGTCTTTGACGGCCAGCGTGATCGAGGACCCTTGGCTCCTCAATGACTTTGATAAGAATACTTTAATACAAGGGATTAGAGATATTGTGAACAGTATAGGGAATGGTAGGTTCTCTTTCTGATAGATACCTTGCGACATACTGATAGGGATTAGTGTCCACTCTGACCATGATTATGCCCGACAACACGACGACAGTGGAGGAATATAGTATGTTCACGATCCATTCTACTCTTGGTATTAATCTGATGTCATGTCCAAAGTCAATAACTACGGCACTGTGAATAACCATTCACTTCGCTCGAAGTCCTACTTACATTGACTATTCATGCAGAGCTCGATAGGTTCGAATCATTGGGTGGGAGCAAACATCATAGGTGACGAAGGCACTGCTGTTGTCGACGAAAACACCAAGGTGTATGGCACTGATAACCTCTTTGTCGTTGACGTGAGTTTATGTATATCTTTGGAACCGTTGTATTAATAACTGACCATCACCCATTAGGCGTCGATCGTGAGTTTGCGAAAACAAACATCTATCTATGTTACTAACTTTCGTCCAGATTCCTTCCTTGCCGATAGGTAATCCGCAAGGTGCCATCATGTCAGTAGCTGAACAAGCTACCGCAAAAATCCTAGCTTTAGCAGGTGGCCCTTGAAGAGGAAATAATGCAGGCTTTAGTTGTTTGAAATGATTACAATGCCTCGATCTAACAATCATCTCACGATATATCAGTTTCGTGTAGTGCGGTTTTCTTAATCACACATGCGTCTTTAGAAACAACAATAGTGAGCTAAGTCACTTTATTTTCTATCTCTTTTGTGACCCAGATGTTGTGACATAAAGATACCATCACTATGACTGTCTCAACGGTCAGACTGACAGGCAGTGCGAGAGCTCAAGTACCGGACACTAAGCGACGCGCCAGTCTATACACTTTGTAAAGTTACCTCTAAGCATAACTCGATTCCCTCAAATCCATATCTCGCTCACGCTCTTGTTCTCTTCCCGCAACATATGTCGATGAACGAATACCTGCTGTTATTGTCTGGCGAGGTATCCAACTTTACCATATTTTCTAGTAGTATCACCACTGATGACTCGACATTTTGAATTACCTCTCGGTACTTACGTGGACACGAAAATGGCAACACAAGGAAAGGAAATCATCTTGGTATGCTCACAATTTCGGATGTGTCTGGGGGTCTCAAAAGGCATCATCTGAATAGTGTCATTTCCACATGTCGCCGACACTTAAAAGCGAGGCCGATAAGATAACCCATAAGATGCTATCGGCTTCTGAGCGAGCGGCCACCAAAGTCCTAGCTCCGGCAGGCGCCGGCCTTTGAATCAGAGGGGAGCTCGGACTGTAGCTATATTGAAGAGATTATAAAGCCTCAATTTAATAAGACATCACCGGTACATCCATTTAAGCTAAGAAGACAAACATTCGTTATTCTGGCCCTGTCCCGAACAGTGTTTTATATAAAAATTTCACCGCTTTACCAGTTATATTCCATTGCCCTGATATACCGACAGACAAGTGCGGTTCAGGAATACTTCACGATTGACATCAACTTGTAAATTTGAGTGAGAACAGTACACATTTACATTCGTACCAACACCTCGACGTAGTTTCAAGATTAGAAATCCTCCATCCTAAAGACATCGTATCCAACTGTATCATATGGATGGACCTGTAAGTAATATTAAGAAGGTGCTGACTTGTAGACTTTGGTAATACTCGCCTTTTTCAATTCCTGTATGATTTTACTGACTGTTTCCTTCGTTCCGTCATTGACCACGATCTCGATTCTGTCTTCTTCAACACTGTCCAGTTTTCCAACCGTGCCTAGATTGGCCTCGGGCCCTGGTCTGAACTGTCCTACTCTCACAAAATGATCAGCGTAGATTTGACTGAGAGGAGCGAGAATCGATCGACCTGTGCCACGAGTGATGAAAGCGCACTGATCGTATTTTCCTATAGTCCCGAGTTCTTTTGGGAAGTTGAGAAATAGATGCTGAAGGATGGCCGGTGTACTGTTTGAGGGGCCAAAAAAGACGAGTTTGTATCTGGTCGATAAGATGGACATGATGGTCTTTGATAAGTATGAGGGCTGCACAGCCACGAGCCATATTGACGCCCAAAATTGTTTTCATACTATGTTGTTCATTTTCGTCTTGAGACTTACATGTACGGCAAGTACCGATTGTCAATAACAGTATATTTGAATTGGAGAAAGTTACCGTAGATGATCGTGGTTGAGATCGGTGGCAGTGGAAAAGTTTGGTTTTCCAGATTTGGTCAAATACGGGCTCAGCCAGATACTACATCAACATGCTTCCTGAGGGACTCCCTCAATGGACAACGAAGCCGGGTATTCCCTTCATCGTTTTTGCAAGCCTGCTCTCATGAGATATTCTAGAACCTTCAGACTCCGGCAACGAATCTATTGGCGTCAGATCTGTTGACGAATTGGAGGACGACCGGCCCTCAGTCCCACCCCAGAAACGCAAGGCACCGCGCCCCTCAATCGTTGAAAATGTGCAGAAGCGGCCAAAGGTCACTGAAATCTCAAGTGCGTCGTGAATTGACGCACATATATCCACCGTGCTCATTGTCGTAGGCTCGGCATCTTTAACCACTCCAGCTTTGACTTTAACCCAGCGGAGACCAATCGGTACGCATCGTTACATCACACAAGCAGTGATTGATCTTACCTCATTCTTAGAGTCAGCTTCCAGTACCTTGTCTACTTTCTTGTCACAACCAACCGCACGCATAAACCACAGTACTTGGTCGCTGTCGCGTACGTATTCCCAGGTCAACGCGCCCTTCTCTGTTAAGGTTTCTCACAGGCCCGAACCCGTCCTTAGACCGTCTCGCCGCACGAAATGATGCTTCATCTAGCAACACCCGAAATATAAACGCAGGACCCTCGAAGGCGCCTTATACTGCATCCCAACCTATTCCTGGCTCCAAGAAGACATTTTCCGTCACCAAAGTGGCGCGGAAATCGGCTGGGAACGTTGGGCGCTTACCGACACCGACTTTCCGACCTGTTCAAGTGGCGCGGAAATCAACCGGGAACGCCGGGCGCTTAATGGCAATAACTCGACCCGTCAAACGTACCCGAGAGGAGAGGCAGCGGCAGAACATGGTTTCTTCCTCATCTTCATCCTCTTCACCGCCACCACCTGGATCTTCACAGTTCTCCCAAAGGGCAAAGAAGCCTCCGCCAGGTAAGCGCTATGTATGCCCTATCATATCATGATCGGACTCATACTCCATCAGAAATCATCAATATATCTGACGATTCCGATGGCGAGCCAGTCCCCCAGGCGAAATCAGCACCGAAGTCGAGGGCCAAGGCCAGGAAAGTGTCGCCTGCAGTTTCCATTGTAGAAATTTCAAGTGACTCAGATCAAGTTCGGCGGCCTCCAAAGGCCCAACCGAAGCTCACAGATCGACCAAAGTCTCCAATCGAAATTATTGATGTTGACGCGTTGAGCGATAGTGAAACAAATCTGCCCCTCCCCCGTCGTTCCACGTCAGACTCAGGATCCAATCGCCACAGCATCCCTGATCATCCGATTATTGTGGATGAACCTCTGTTCTTAGATGATCCCGACGAACCTCTAGACGAACCTCCGATTCTTGAGCTTCCATCGGGCCTTCCTGACGAGGCGGATATACCTTGCGACGATGGTAAGACGGGCCCGCAAACGAATTCAAGCACGAATCCCATACGGGAGCAACTGGATTCTACTCGCGCCGCCTTTGGTGTTCTCTCGGAGTCGAGTCTAGGTCCCTCTCCTTCGATTTCGGTGCCATCTTCCCCGCCGCTTCCCAAGAAACGTCCTAGCCAACTATCTACGACCCCTCCGCCAATCCCACTCGCTGTGAAAGGATCCCCCACCACTCCAAGTCTTCCGAAGAAACACGTAAAATTTTCATCTATCATCTGTTTCCTTCGTCATTCATTAATGTTCGTTCTTGAAGCACCCGCGCACACCTGAACAAACTGTGCCTCTCTCTGTCAAAGCATCACCAGGCTCCCCTCACAAGATTGTAAGTGTTTTTCCCCCCTATAGTTTATGTGTCTGATGTATTCCGAAGTCGCGGCTACGTCTCAAAGACTATTTCAATGCCAAATCGACAGGAAGCAATCCTGACAAGCTCCGACATGTAATCCTCTTATAAGCTCCTTAAGTGCATGTTCTCATCCACGTTGCGTAGTCTCCCCCCTTGTCTTCGCCGAACAAAGGAATGCAGTCTCTAGCTGATGCAATTGTTCAAGCGCATGCCAGCAACAATGTGCGGTCACCTCCCAGGCAGATAGCCTTGCCTCGCAAGATGAAGAGCATAGTTGGCAATGCCCGTGCTACCGAGCACCTGTCAGCCAGAGCAGAAGACAGAAGGTCCATCAATGCCTCAAAATCGTTGCAAGAACAATCTTTCAGTGGTTGGTATCTCGTTGTCTGTAATCCAGATGCCTGAAATAATGAATGTCGCAGAAAAACCTTCTCCGCCCAAGCCCCCGGTACAGACTGTTAGTGGTGGGACGGTTGAACCACGGTCTTCTGCTTCTACGTTTGGGGATAGACAGCCCGAAGCCTCAACATCCTCGACCCGTATAGTAACCGCTATGGAAGTGGACAGTTCTTTGGACGATGCCACACAGTCTATGCTTGAGTCTGACACGCAAGGTATATCCCAGTTGTCCCTTGCAACTCCGGAAGCAAGTACGCCACCGGCACCGGAGCCTGAATTGGAATACGTCGATCTTCCCCACACGGTCAGGAACCTCCACAGCACGGATTTCAGGTAGCTAATTCCATCGTTGTAGACGCCAGGCGGTGAGGACAACGAGCTTGAACAACAACCATCGCAATCAGCTGAAGTGTTGGATGTTGATCTTAATTCAGAGGTGTGCTGATTCTCTGCTTTTTTTTTTTCATTGTACTGATTGAACTAGCATGATACTGATGTGTCGATGGCTGAGGCCTCTTCTGAAGTATGTACCATTGATTGACTGACTTCGAGTTTTGACCCTTCGATTATAAGGTTCAGAGCGTTGACATGGATGCGGAACCAGCAGATGACTTTCTTCCTGAGTCTTCTCACATTGTCTTGCGTCGTTTGTCTCGAAAGACTTCGCCACAAATTTCTGTGCCATCTTCCTCAAGTTCGTCTGTTGGACGGTTCGACTCTCCTCATCCCAGCGATACACCCGAGGAACAGAGCAGGCAATTATTCCTTGGTGGACATAGGGTATGCAGCTGGGAAGATGTCCGAGATGAGATGCGCGCAAATCCCGTGTATCATCTAGCCGAAAACCTTCCGCATGCGCTACAAGACCACATCAACGCGATGCCTCTTTATACAAGAATGCAGCCCCCGATGCGGCTTATTTTCGAATCCATGATTCGCGAAAACACCGCAGACGATGAACCCTTTGCACCACCCATCGTGATCGAAAACTTTGTGGACGACCAACCCACACCAGACTGGGAATTCCACTATACGAATAAGATGTGGCACGGAGACGGTGTACCGCCGCCAGATATGAAGGGACTCGAGTGCTGTGACTGTAGCGGGTCTTGCGCCAAGAACAAGGACTGTGCATGCAGGCAGCGCCAATTGAGCAATGCCAATGGTAGTGGTTTAAAGGATTGGATATACGATCCGCAAGGAAGGGTACGCGACGAATGTCTTCTGGACGGTGCGCCAATTTTTGAATGCAATGACTTGTGTCGGTGCGACGATGACTGCCGGAATCGAGTAAGTGATTTTTTTTCTGACTTTTGTAACAGACGTTGATCTTGGATAGGTTGTCCAAAACGGAAGGAAGATTCCAATCAAGCTTGCAAAGACTGAGAAGAAGGGCTGGGGTATGTGACTTTGGTCGTTGGAGTGCAATGCTGAGCATGTATTCCAGGTGTCTTTTACTCTGGTACTAGACGAATACCTAAAGGGACTTTTGTTGGTATCTATGCCGGTGAAATCATAACATGGGAGGAGGCTGAAATGCGTGGGATGTGCGGCTTTCCCTTCCATACCACATGGACTGGACTGACATCTCTCTGTCAGGACTTATGATAAATGGGGGAGAACGTATCTGTTCGACCTGGACTTCAGTCATATCGAAGGCATCGATGACGCCCACAAATATTCAGTAGATGCATACCATGCGGGCAACGCGAGTACCGCAGTCTTTTTACATCGTCTATTCACTAAAATCCCTATGTTCTTTCCGTATAGTTTACGCGGTATCTGGTACGTTATGTTCTTCGTGTTTTCCTTGCGGTCTGCAGACTGAGGTCTTATAACTCAGAATCATTCCTGCAGTCCTAACTGTACCCTGGCAGCATGTTACATTAATGACGCTAATTTGCACAAGCCCCTACTGGCCATATTCACTTGCACGGACGTCTCGGCTGGGGAGGAGCTTACGTTCTCGTATTGCGGGGCGGTCACTGAGGTTGGTGAACATTACAACATTGTGATTCAGGTGTACTCAGTGCGATGTAGGAAACTGTTGCTGAAACAGCAAGGAAAGTGAAAGAAGGCAAAGTCTCTGATGTTCACACTGCTTGCCAGTGTGGAGCAGCTCTATGCAATGGTATTTTATAACATGTTTACACCTATTCGCCTTTCTGACCTTTATACCGCTTCTAGGGTGGCTGTTCGCTTCTTGAATGTGGCTGTTTGGAATGTGTTTAATAGGAGAGGCGGTTAGAGGGAATTAGATCTTTATAGTTTTCCGTGGTGGTGGGCTCAAATATAAGCGCTGTGTTGTAATGTTGGTTTTTGCTCACCTTTGCGCGCTTTCTATCGGCAGCTTCAGCAATATTTGATCACGTAGTCGAGACGCAGGGACCCATCTTGGCAACTTGAAGTCAACTTTATAGACACCCGCAGTACTCGGAGACCGACGGCTTCATCAAACGCCTCTTCGTTGTAATCACCGTGCGAAAGCATCCGAAACTTGATACTTATCGCGCAAAAGTGCTCGCCTTGGCTGCCGTCATGTTTGCGCCAGCTGCCTCGTCGCCTGTGTATCTGTTCTCAATGCTGCAACTCGAGTTGGGGATGATGTCGAGGAGGTAATGGGTAGCCTGGGAAAGCGAACAGCAATTCAGGCCGGTATGTCGGGCATCTGTGTGTTTAAACTCCGAGTCGCTAATAGCATCGACTTTTCTTTCGGTGCCCGGACTTTTCTTTATGAGATTGAAAAATGCTGAGGCTATAAGGCGGGTTCAGACATTTCTGTTACGAAACCTCCTACCGCAGATGAACTCAAAGGCGCACTTCGATTGAAGAATCTGAAGCAAGACAAAAGGATGTACGAAATTGCTCCTCACGGCGATAATTACAATGACGTTGAACCACTTTACGCCGTCGGGGACAGCCTTCTTCACCATGTCGTACCTCTTTCTATATGACTATTGGACTAGTGTACAGGAAGACCGAGCTGTTTGAGGACTCCTGGCGGATACCGAGAAAGGGGACACAAACAGTTATACAAGGTCAGTCCTACATATGGCGGAGTTGATACTGGGCGGTGACATACCTGGACAGAATCAAGAAGAGGCACGAAAAGCGAAAAGTGAAGTTTCGAAGGGTACATTCGTATACAAGATTTGTGCTGGGAATGCCGGGAGGGAACCGACTTCTTCCATAGGAAATAGTAAATGCCGTGAATTGTGCGATTTTCAATTGCTAGGCTGCAGTATTGTTATCAAAGTTCATGGTCATTTTGCAGCCCCGGCTAACTGTCAATTCGAAGAAGCATTCCCAAAAGCCTCAACGGACGCAGCTATCTTCGGCTAGACATGGACCGAACAGCGGTCACCATCTCCTGAACATTGACCAGACCGCCGTTGTCCGTGTTTGTGTACTTGTTGCGAATGATGGCGCAAGGCCGGCTTGAATACAAGGCCTATACATCGGAATTGAAACGGTAAGCACCTCGACCCGAATCCGAGGGCATCAGGAGTCAGAGCATCTAGGACGTGGACTATTCAGAAATTCAGTCAAAACAGATATCAGAACCATGACCGGATTGCCAGGTAGATTTTTGGTACCTCACATTCTTGTTATCGAGGCAAGATGGTTTACTCCACACTTGAATTCGGGTCACTTAACCCCAACTATCTTTTCTTGTCTTCGAGTAGAAAATGTTCAGAAAGTGGGCACGGCCTGGACAATTCGGATGGCGCGTGCCGGACCGCGATCGAACAAAAGGCCTGAATGCCAAGACAACTTGAAGGAGTCATGCTTTCATGGTGCAGGCCCGCAGTGCGGGGCTCTCGAAATTGGTCTCGTAGTTGTACAACAACATATTCCTGCGTGTTGTCGAGACACCTAAGGCACCTACGACATTTCTCGATAAAAGTCGGGATGTATAATCCTCGACTCCAATAAACTACCAGCCATTCGATCTTCGTTATACGACTTGCTCATCGATGGCTGCCGACAACTCACCGAGAGTGTGCGTCGCGAGCAGTTCGAGTATTTCAACATCATTCTGGATGCCAAGTCCGCGAGTTCGCAGGTCATTCCACGCAATTTTGATATCCTCTTCGCGTTTTTGTATAACCCACAAAACACCGAAACGACGACCCATGGTACTTTCTGTGAACCGAAAATTCTCCCTTACTTCTAGGTATTTCTTCGGAGGCCGCCGACTTATCACGAGGTGTTCAGAGGAATTTTGTATATATACCTCTCGCGTCGACCAAGTCAATCCGAAGACCTGACCATGCTTTCTCAGGTGTTCGCCGCTATCCTCTGCGCCCAAGTAGCCTGGGCTTATAGTTCGCCACCCTCTGGTGCTATTACTGTCGGTAGCTCTGGAACGTACTCTACTCTTACCAAAGCTTTAGCAGACACATCTAGCAGTGCAAGTTTTCCTATATCCACCTCGCACCCATGTACTTATAAACTTCCAGGTCTATTTCATCTATTCTGGCACATACACCGGTCAAACGCTCATCTCGCGAAGCAACATCAAAATCTACGGACAGACCAGCACTGCTGATAGCTACACTGGTAACAGTATGTATTCATCACTTCCCTGCCGCGTGCCGCGGAACTCTTTCCTCACCACCCATCCCAGCCGTCACTTGACCAACTCGCTCGGTGCCGATGACGCTGGTTCCAACGATGCAAGTGGTACCGTCCGTGTCCACGGCTCCAACGTTGCTCTCTACAATTTGAACATCGAGAATTCCCTTGGCGAGGTACATTTCTGTTCCAGTACTGGCGAAATATTCTGAAATTTTCTTCCAGGGTGTAAGTTCTTCAAGTTGTCGCCTCATTCGGGGGCCGCTGATATGTTTACAGGACCAAGCTATTGCCCTGAGTGTTCAGGCAACCCAGTTCGGTGGTTACGGTTTGAAGATTATCGGATATCAGTGGGTTTCTTGGTCCCTGGCTATAACTTCATCCTCCTAATGTTCCGTAGAGATACTTTGTTGGCCAATGTGGGCTAGTGCGTACTTTTCCCTTGGAATATCTGCGTTATATTTACACCTGATCCATAGCGAATTTATCGCCAATTCTTACATTGAAGGAAACACTGACTTTGTATGTTTTCGTATTCCCCGCACTCTCACCATTGCTAAAATATCTGTCGCAGATCTTCGGACAAACCGCATCGTGAGTACACACCCACTCACTGTGAATAGCAGTCTTACGGTTTAGCATGCAGGCTCTGGATCACCGGCTCTGTCATCCATGTAATCTTCCTCTTCGACTCGCTGTATTTCATCGTATACTATTGATTTTCTCGATAGACTCTCGGCTACGGATGGATCACCGCCTCTGGACGAAGCAGCAGCGACAGCAACTATTACGTTATCGACAGCAGTGAAATCTCTGGAACCGGGGATGCCTACCTCGGAAGGCCATGGCAAAGCTACGCTCGAGTTATCTTCCAGAAATGTTACCTCCACAGCAACGTACCTGCCGCGGGATGGTCCATCTGGAACACTGGGTTAGTCCTAAATCTTATTTTCGACATACTTTTTTTGAAATCTGATCCACGGCTATCCTTTAGTGATGAACGGTAATTATTTTTATTTTTATTTTTACAACACGAAGGGCTTGACGCTTTGGGTAGCACCGACCATGTTACTTTCGCGGAGTACGGCAACTCTGGCGCTGGTGCTGATACTTCTTCGCGTGCAAGCTTCTCTGAAGTCTTGAGCAGCGCAGTGACCATCTCGACTGTGCTGGGCTCCACGAGCTGGATTGACTCGGATTTCTTGTAGCACAGGTGGTGTAGAATATCGATTGGATCATAGGCTATTACTTTCATACAAAGTTACGCTCAGCTTTGAAGATTAGCCAATTGAATAATACTAGCGATCAGAAAGGAACTTCACTTTTTGAAAGTACGCCAAATCTCCGCTGTTCAGCCCTTCAGAACTAATGTCAATGATGAAAAAGCAGATGCCTGAATCAAATTGTGCCATTATGACCTATCTTTACTACGTTTATTAATGTCCTTCAGGATTGGCTGCCATACCGCACTTTGTGTGATGAACTTTTTTTGATGAGCACTAACGCAACTTGACTCGGATGATCAGGTAATCCTAGGAACGGTATGTACCTAAGGCCGTGATGCACACGACTTTGAAGAACCAAAAATTCTGTGATTGCTACCATCATTTGTACATCAGTCTCTACTTCTACCGAGGGTGTTTCCCTGATGAAGGGCATTGAAAAGGCGCCTCGCTCCACATGTTCTTTGTGCAAGAACCAGGACTTGAGACTTGGAGTACACAAATCTTGCAACATGTACGGATATGTACAGTGTCTCCTTCACTTGTGGCAGTGCTCGAATATATAGAGGCATGTCCAATTCATGACAACTTGAAAGAAAATAACACAGGATAGCCCAGGATGTCCGGCAGAAATAGGATAGTTCAGTAGCATTGAACTGAGTATTAATCACAATGTTCCTCTACTTCTATTTATTCCATCTTGAGGGGAGTTTTGAAATCTTTCAGATGTGATCATAGCAATTGACCGCAACCCGTGCTTGATTTTTTGCATCCTTCTTTTGATTCAACTTTGGTAACCATCAGAGGAACAGAGGCAGGTACACATGTTGGTACTGGATGTGTGTGGAACATAGTACACATGTGCACACCATGCACATATAAAAGAAAGAGGGTTTGCTGTACTTCATGAACCCAATCTTTATCCCCGGCCCTATTTCTCATGGAAGCATCAAATGACATCATACCACCAGATTTGGGCCATGCAGACAGAGTTGCAATATTCCAATTTCTTGATGCAACTTTGAATCATACAATCATGGAGTCATATCTACATGGTATGTGAGATTGAAGTTCTAATCCTTGAAATTCTATCTGACACTCAATCATGCCATTCATCAAGGCATATACACAGGAGCTTGTATTATCACCCTCTGGACTATCTGTGAGAAACCTGTCATAACATTGATTTTACCTTGCATTTCTGAACCTTTCCCCTACTGCAGATGCTAGTGAATCTAAACGGAGATGGGGTGCTATGGCTATAATCCTATTATACCTTAGCACTACAGTAAATTTTGCCCTTGATTGGAGGACAACCCATCTCAGCTTTGTAACATGGGGTATAAACTTCTGGATTGAGGATAACTTCATTGCTGCTTCCAAGACTGAGGGGATATACATCAGCATGGAAGTATTTGCCTCTCTTGCTACAGTTATAGCTGATTATACACTGGTATGTGGTATTAATCTTTTACCTAACTGTGTACAATATATAATGGTTTTTTGTCTATAGATTTGGCGAACCTGGATGGTCTGGGGACAAAGATGGACTACAATCTTTATCCCAGTTCTTTTTCTTCTTTGTGCTATTAGTAAGATCCATCCTTTTCTCTTCTCTATTTGAACAATCCTAATCTTGGTTATCAGGTATGAAGATAGCCTTTCTACATGCAATACTAACCCAGGGCACTCATGCTATATTTTATACACTATATCTGGCCTTCATTCTTGGGACAACACTCTTGTGCACCTCACTTATCATTTTCCGTGTTTATGCTGTCATAAAATCTGCTCAAACAGCTGGCTCAAACAATGCTTTTAGGACCTATCACCATCTTCTAGAGATATTAATTGAGGCATCAGTGCCTTTTGCAATTTTTCTAGTTCTTGATGTGGTCATGAGCATACTGAACTTGTCTGTTGGCAATTACTTTGATAGTCTGGCAGCTGTTGCAAGGGTAAATCCACATCACTACTGTTTATCTGTATATAATTCATCTCACCTATTTTACAGGGAATGTCTCTCACTCTGCTTATTGGGCATATTGCAGCAGGCCATGCTCGGTCAAATGAAGCTTGGAGTGCCAGTAGTATTACTTCCTCTCTCCATTTTGGAAACCACAATCATACTGGTTCCGAGTCTCAAATGGATTCTATCACCAGCTCTGACTCTGTCTAGGATTGTGGAGCTTCCCAAACACCGAGCCAACTTCTAAATACCCATTTTTTGTTCTATTCTCCTATCCCATAACCATTTGATAAAGCCCTATTTTGCTTTGTATTTCACGTACTTACCTTTTCGTTTTATGTACCATTTTAAACACCTTTCTGTCAGACTCCATGGATCCTGCGGAAAATACGGACAACCGGACCGGAGACTCGGAACGTCAACTTGAAGTCTCGGCTTGTCTCAGAACCAATACGAGCCAAGGACTCAGGACTCAAGTGCCTCAATGCTCAGTTTTCAGTCTTTGTCACCCAATTTCTCTTTCTAGTCTTCTCGTCTGCAGTACTTGTTATGCGACGTGCAACTCCACTGCTTTATCAAGAACCACGGTATCGAAGCTCTACGAACAAGGACACGGGACTTTGAAAAAAACATGTAAGAACGGTTCCTTCTTTTTAGGTTTCGAGGTCTGAAATCAGATAAGGGCCAGCCAGACGATGCGCCAGATAAGCGTCTTTCAACGAATAGGGAAAGACCGGGATAACGCGTGCCCACATTCACCTCCGCGAATCAAGACAAGAATGGAAAAGAACTTGATGAGTTCAGAGGAGATACCGCACTGGTCATAGCGCCCACGATCCGTGGGAGAGGAATAGAATAACTGAGCCACTTGATATCGATCGTGATCAATAAGACTACCTCTGCTTGAGACCACCATCTGCTGTTATCATTTGGTACGCCAAATGGAAATAAGTGTAAGTCTTCAAGACCATTGTGACATGTTCTTCAGTTTACGGGTTTGTAGCCAGGACCTATTTATACCCTGCCCGAGGAGCTATTCTTCAGCGTGTTTTCCACCCTCATACAATCATGGGATCCGTGGCCGTTCGGACGTTCGTCCTACATGGAAAGCCCTTGGATCCTGACTCTCATATGCAAGTCCTGGAGGGAGCTATTGTTTCGGTCCCCACTGCTCTGGAAATCCTACTTTGAGCATAGGCCGATTTTTGGCACACGAACAGCTGTTTACCCTCCTCCTTCCCAATTATGTGCTTTGTTATCATCCGAACGGTTTCCTTCTGTCCCTCTATCCTTCCAGGTCAGGCTCATGGCTGGAACACTTACCTTGGTTCCCGCAGCCTGGGTCGATCTGCTGAAAGTTCTAAGCGAGAATAGAACCAGCCTTGTGCTTCCGGTGGACCTCATAATCAAAGGAAGGGCGGGTATGGCGTCCTCCTTCATAGATCTTTGCCGAGAAGTCTTCTCAGGAGACGGCTCGGAAACGATTAGGATCGGATTCGACATTGACCACAACTGGACTTTCGAAGGACAAGCAGGCATGGAGACTCTGAAACATATCTTCGCAACAATGCCTCACACTCTTCCCCTCACTCGACTTTGCAGCTCATTCTCTCTGTCCAACGAGCAGGTCTCAGATTATGTCCTTTTCGCTCAGATCATCAGCTACTGCGTCCATCTCACGCACCTCAAAATATCATCTCCCCTTGACAAGCGCACTGCTTACGCCATAGCTAGCGCGCGTCCCCCGCTTTCCGTATTTGACTGCAATAACTATATAGCAAGCGCATTATCCCAGGTACTCTGGACCGTCCGAAAAACATTGGTCTGGCTAAATGCCGGGTCCGTCATACGGGTCACCCACCTCGACGGTACCGTGACATTTTCCAGCGGCATGCAGACATTCATGTTGCCTCCGTCCGGTTTTCCTCTCCTCCGTGAAATCCACGTCGCTTTCGACGACAGCGGCACAGGGCTCCTAGCAGCTCTCGGCAACACCAGACTCCCAACTCTCTCCGCCCTGCAATTGCACATCAACCGCACCAGCGACAATCTGTACGATTCACAACGTCACACACGGGATCTGCAGTACGTGTCTGCCTTTGCGAGCAAGTACGGTCAGCAGACTAGATTCCTGACCCTCGACGTGCTCGGCGACGAGGAGGGCGCTGTTCAGTCAATACTCGACCAGTTCCCTAACCTCGAGGGGCTGACTCTAGGGAACATTGGGACATCGTGTCCGTGCCACGCGACACTGCGCCATCTGCGTATTCAGTATGCGTGGGATGAGAATTGGCCGCTTCTGTACCGGGAGGCAGGCCGTTTTCCGGCCCTCCAGACGGTGGGGATCCCTGCTACCCAATGGACTCAAGGCCGGGAAGATCTCCAGGCGCGTGGTATAGTTGTTGATCCCTGGGAAGACAATTATGCATGGGGAGATAGGAACATGTCGTTTTGGACGCAAGGGTTTTTCTCTTGATTGTCGTTTTCTCTTGCGGCTTTCCATTCACCTCGTAGCCCTGACTCTTATCGATGCGAGCCATCATTGAGATGCAGGGCTTCCTAGCGGATGGTGACCCTCTGAGAAACGTTCGATGGATAAAATCTTCCCGCGTGAAGGGAAGAGTGCCTTATCCTTCCTTTACTCTGGGAAATGGGGTTCGTTATGTTTAAAGGGGTTCTTGTGGGGATTACACGCTGTTCGGACTTCGCAGGCCATGTGCGTATTAACGTGCGAGCGCTATATATTAACATATACAGTCATCAGATATTAACAAAATCTATAACTAAAAAGACTATGTGTCAGCCACTTCCTGTACCTTCATTTCCGTTTCGAATTTCTTGGCTGTACTGGGATCCATAACGTCGATACCCATCTCTTCAGCTATAAACGCAAATATAAGTTTGGCATGCACTTCTTTCACAGGGAAGGCAGGTCATACCAGCAATCTGTTTGACCGGTCCGGTAAACCACTTTCTTGCACTCAAGAACCAGTATCCGAAACTATAGGTAAGAACTATCCCGACTGCGACGATGGAGTAATTGAAGGTTTGCGAATCCACAGGCTGTTCAAACAGGACGTGAGATCCAATATACTGCTCAGTAGGTAACAGCACGATACATACATTCACCTGGGGAAGGATAAAAGCAATGGAGATGAACATGATCCACAGCACCGCGGTAATTGCCACAGGGTATGAGAATGAGCCAAGATGGAATGGACCTCGTACGAAGTTTTCTCGGTTGATGACACGGAGTGCGACAGGTATACCTGGACCAATCCGTCAATAGTTTGCTCAGAGCGTCAAGTACAATATGCTTACCATAGGAGATATACAACCCAATCGTAGCGATAGATGTAGCCGCCGAAAACGCGACCGTGCTGCCTAAACTAGGTAGGCCTAGAATGAAACTCAAGGTACAAGCGAGCCATACTAAGGGGGATAAGCGATAAGTAGTAATATACCTATACAGGCACGTACCTGTTCGTATGGGTGACTTCCACTTTGTGCTAACGACCGCAAAGAACTTGGACCCCGGGATACCACCGTCACGAGCAAATGCATACATCATACGGGAATTCGACGTGATTGAAAATGTCCTTGCTCTGACATCAGTGGGGATGGGCCGCGCGAGAATGACTGTACCTACCCGCAGAAGAACATGCATCCGATGATAATGACCTGGCAAATAATAAGCCAAGCATATGGGTGAAAGATTGGAAACATACCATAAGGACAATTGCCCCATTGGTACCGACAGTATCCAAAAATATTTGGGCCACTGGTTGTCCAGTCGCCGAATTCACCGTCGCATCAAGGTCCTGGATGGAGAAGAGTAGACCAAGAAGGAGATACCATCCCAGAATAGCCGACACGCCGATGGCCATTACGATGCCAATACTTCCTGACATAGCAGCGTTACGCGTCTCCTCCGTCATCTGTGAATTTCCGTTAATGCGAGATATTATATGCACGAAGAATAAACGCACGTGAGCACTAGCGTCAAATCCTGAGATAATGATCAAGGTAAGTAGGCGAAAGAAAGCAGACATTGCACACCTGTAAGAGTGTACTGGTGACACACGTCAACACGTCAACAGGTGAACACATTTATCCTGAGGGGGGGAGGGCTTACTTGTGCCATAAGAGTCTGGGTAATGTGCATCAGCTGCAAAAACATTTGAAAGAATTCTATGAGACATACACCAATAACCACAACATATGCATGGCTAGCTCTTTCACCCCATCCACCGGTACCATCGATAAATTGAGTAAAGACAAATTTGGCCGACTGGTGCGTTGGAGCTTTGGCGAGAATAGCAATTACCAGCGAAAAGGTTCCAAGGGCGTGCCACCACACGGATATGTTATTCAGGTAATGCAGGATATGTACGCCAAAAGTGTTGATCAAGCCTATATAACCATCAATTGGAAAGGAGGATAACTAAACACAGGAGTGCCTACCTTGGGCGACCAAAACAGCTGCGTAGACGCCAATCTGCGTCCTCGAAGTGGGCACAAAGTCGGTTTTGAACGTGCACACTGTGGACAGAAAGCTGGCACAAGCGAAGCTGATACCGGTGGTGACAGCGACTTGGCCCAACAGATTGAACCAGCCTACGAGGATCATCAATTGAGGCGCCTACTTGGGGGTTCAACATACATACCACATATCCAGGAGGCCATTGCGGTGTGTTGCGGTCTTGAAAGCATGGCCGCCCAGAAATAAGGTCCCCCTGACGTTGGATGTGCACTAGTAGGAAACGAATTCGTTGTGGGCATTAATCAACTATTGAACGAATCATACCTGCAGACCTCTATGGCATGTTAGAGACCATATTCAAGTCAGAGAGAAAGAGGTAGCATACCAGCCATAGCTAGTCCCACAAGCATAGTGAACATTGAGACGACAATCCATCCCCACACCATCACAGCGGGACCTCCAGTGTTCTGTTCATCCTGATTAGAGTGTGATGGGTTGCAAGTACGATGCGCTCACCAATCCAAACAAGAACAGCGACGACATACCCGTCACTACGGATATAATTGAAAAGGACACCTGAATACTAGGATTGAGGGCGCTACATGGTAGATAAGTCGCGAAAAAGAGGTACCCCGAAGTTCTGTTAAAAACAACATTAGAAGTGCTTAATTCCCTGTGCAAAAGCGTACCTGCATCAAACCCAATTCCCGTCTGGTATACCGCGGCCCAAGTCAGCCATGCAAGGTCACACGAGTAAATAACGAAAGCGCACCTGAGCTCCTGCTTATAACCCATACGCGCCAAATCCTCTTCATCATTCTCAACGACACGGTCATGAACAGCGTCGGCCATGTTGGATGCAAAGAACTAAAATACGGGACGCCATCTGTCGTACTTAAAATGGACCTGGTGGTGGATACACGATAAGAGAGCACATGCACGGATTGCCCGAAAAGGACGTACCCGTGGTGTTAAGCCGCGACTCGGGGATTGGCATTTGATCATCCCTAACATTCAGCAACGTTATCTTTCACCAGGCGAGTCCGCATCACTACTTGACTTACCCGCGGCGTCGGTAGGTTAGGAGTAGTAACAGCTCCTCTTACAGAGACGAACGAAAGGCTAAATTTTCGTCGCTGGCCAAGGTAGTCGCCCTATCGGATTTCTGTGGGATGACGGGCCATGCAATAGACCAAGTCAGGTGCGTAACCCAAGTAGACAATCAAAATTTAAGCTGTATCGAGTAGCCGGATGTGATGCCAAGCGTATGGAAACAAAAGTCCGTGCATGTAGTCCAATAATCGATTCTTGTATGCGCTTGGATGCACCGAAATTTCGAAAGAATTTTAAACTTGAAGCCATGTGGTTGAAAGTTGAAATGTGAGATTTGCCGTGGCAGAAGTGACAGGTGGCTGTACACCTATATACGAGCGAGGCTTCGGATGCTTCAAGTGTTCTGCTAGAAAAGTCGACAGAAATTAGCCATGGCCTAGGAGTATTGCATCGTGTCTCAGCCGAACACTTTCATGATAGTTATAGAGAGGTTGTTAGGACAAATGTCTGCGCTGTGCTAGTTAGAATTATTAGACGGAGGGAATACGCGAGTCAAACGATTTGAGAAAGCAAGTGTTGGAATATTCGGGTAATACGGCATGTGTCGGCATGCTTAATAAAGAAGAAAGCAGAGGAAATATGTAGAAAGCGGAAGAAATGGGTAGAAAGAGAATATATTGGGAAGTAAATAGTATAAATACAGCGTACAGGCACATCAGCAAAACCTATAATTAGTCTTTCCATGCTTGGTCTTTTTTTAGCCATCTTGCTGCCACTTGGTCTTGTGCAATCAAGTCTTGGTCTTGGTGCACCAAGTCTTCTATGTCTTGTCATCTTCCAGAATCAGTCTTTCCAAGCTTGGTCTTTTTTAGCCATCTTTCTTTCACTTTGTCTTGTGTAATGGAGTCTTGGTCTTGGCACACCAAGTCTTTTGTGTCTTGTCACCTTGTCTACTAAGAGCCTTCATCATCCTAATAGCTTTTTTACATAGATGCCAATAAGTTATTTTAATGCTCAATAAACTTATCAGAATATAAAGAAAGACAAAGACCTTGAAAGAAAGAGAAAGATCTCAGAAGAAAGAGAAGAACCAAGAAAAAAACCTGAAGATCTTCCAAAAGACATGGTAGAGCTCATCAAGACAAGACCTTTGATCTCTCATCTTCAATTTGATCTTTTTGATCTTGTACAAGATCAAAAAGACATGAAAAATCAAGTCTGGGTTTTGCTGGTCTGAGAGGAAATATTGTAGCATAGATCTCTTAGTAATTGAGCCCTAGAAGCAGAACTCCTATAGAAAATACTTTTGGAGGGAGAGCAATAGTGGAACAGTGAAAGAGCATTGACCCAAGTGAACCGGAAAATCTTCTAAGTTCTTTCAAACTCCATCAGTATGCACAGGCCCGATTACATCATTTCACGTGATGTTCAATTTTCGGACTTCGAATTCAGTGTGACTACGTCTCTTCTCTTTCCCCACTGACATCCTTCTATCTAGGTGTGTGCCTGCCGATTTTACTTGAGATTATCCATCCTTGATCTGAAGGCTTGGCTTACAGGTCAATCAATTTGATGGTGTTTCAAGTCAAAAGATACTTCAAGGATACAAATCTATTGGTGTGTCAACTTTGTTTTCTCATATTAATTTTTTGTCTGATGATGGGAAGAGCATACATACGACTCACCGTCATCTTCACTACTTGCCATCATCATCCTCGTGAGGTTTGCAATGGTCCCCTTGTCAATGTATACAAGTTTGAAGTGGTATTGAAACTCGGCAGCTTGGAGTTACCTTTTCTGTTGGAATGGGTGGTCGGTCTATTTTACAGGCTGGTGTGTTGGCCTTTCGATGAATTCTTTCTTGTCTGATGACAGCAGGGTACAGATAGACTTCAAATTGTTGTTGATGCCCACTCTCTGCTCAGATGCGCCATGACACCTACCTTGCATTTGTTGAAGGCCGCATGCCTGGCCTATGTCATTGCTCCAGTATGATTGATGAGTTGGGGAAGACAGATGGGTGCCCTGGCATTTTCTTTTGTCTGCCTTGTTGTACTGATGGCCTTGTGGGCCCTTGCCACTCCAATACCTTTTCTGTGTGTTAGCTGTAATAGCACCATATTGTATTATGTAGATGTCAATAAATGATTATTTTAATGCTATACAAGCTGGTCAGAATATAAAGAAAGAAAGGCTAAAGAAAGAGAAAGACCGGTGGAGAAAGAGAAAGACTGGTGAAGAAAGACCAAGATGAAAGATTTTTCAAGACACGGCAGAGCTTGTCAAAGATCGAAGGGGTCTTGACAAGACTTTGTACCTCAGTTGTGCAAGACCCTTGGTCTTTGCGTCTTATTGGTCTTTTTGGTCTTTTTGATCTTGTACAAGACCAAAAAGATGTGAAAGACTTCTTCTCGGTTTTGCTGATGCAGGAGAAGCTCTTTGTGAGTTTGTCTGCCTAGTGACTATCAGCCTAACAGCTGGAGTGCATCGCATTCAAATCACAACAGCAAGACTCGCAAGCACCTCTAGTACGAGTCAAGAAGGACAATCTCACTTTATTCGTGTACTAGTTAGGGAACAGGGGCCCCGTGATCAACTTGAAGCTCGTTTGCCCAGCGATAAAACCATGTTTGCTCAAGAAGGTTAACGAGTACAGAATACTACAATATCTGGTTACTTTCTTCTCTGTAGTGTCTACGTAGGAGTAATTTTTTTTCTCTTGACAAAACCTTCAAAAAACCCTTACTCAGCGAAATCGGGCTTACTGGATATCATGTCAGTCACTGCACCCCTCAGGCTCATCAATATTCTGTATTATGTACCGTCCTATAGAACTTATAACTCGTTGATATTCATTCAATACCGAATAGGACAGTACGGTAGACATGTACGTGCATTTCGGCAACTACGGCGAGCCTTAACAGCAAGTGGCAGTGCCGGAACGTTCCTTTGAGCAACGCGTCCATCCGGCTTGTTCAGGTATAAATACCCTTGCTCACTCTCAACAATGCCCTCACTGCATTGGGACTGAAGAAACATGAATGTATCGCGGTCATCTTTGCGCTCTGCTACCCGCTTTGCATCTCGACGACTACCACCTTCAAGCTCGGCTGTTGCGAAACGGAATCTTTTCACCATTATAGAGCAAGGGCATGAAGGCTGGAGGTTGAGGTGAGCTGTTGATTTTTCCTCTGTCAATTTCAAGTCTTGAACTTTGTCAATTGATCAGCTTTGGCCGGAACCCTGTGCAGCTAAACCCTGGAATCCGTCTGAACATACCCATCTATCATACCATTCAGCAAGTAGACTTGCGGGAGTCTTCGATCTCAATACCAAATGTACGCCGCTTTTTGCGTCTTTCCTACTTCTGTTAATTATATTTGCATAGCTCTCCGGCTACACTCTTGACAACGTAAACCGAATTCAATGTTCAGGCCTTCTATGAGACTGACTGGCTCGAAACAGGTCCCCGTAACCTGCTCAGGATCGCTGTTTTATCGAATCGTCGACGGATACAAGGCTTGCTTCGAAGTCAGCGATGTGCAGAACAACATTAGGAATGCAGGAACCTCGGCAATGCGAGCGGTACTCGGCACATTTACCTACGACCAGGTGCGTCAAAGTCCCTTGTGCAATGCTTTCCCCGTCCTGATGGAGGGAGCATATGTAGGTTATAGGTGACAGAAATGGTCTCAACACGAAGCTAAACTCCGTGATTGGGACTTCTATACGGGTAAGTACTGCGCTTGCCGACGGAGAAAACCTCTGAGAAGGCGTTTGGCTTTAGAATTGGGGGATTGAGGGTACTCGCTTTGAAATCCAATCTTTCCAGCCCGCGAACCGCGAAGTCGAGAGGCAACTCGAGCTGCAGATGGAGGCTGAGCGCAATCGGCGAAAACAACTTCTCGACACGCAAGCGCAAGTCAATGTGGCAGAAGGTCACAAGCAACGCGTCATACTGGAGAGTGAGGGTCATGTAAGAATATGTGGTTTTATCTATTCTGCAGTCTGATTTTTTTTTAGCTCCAAGCCAAGGCGAATGAAGCTGAGGCCAGTTACAAGACTGTTGTTCGCGAGGCTGAAGCACGGTGCGTGTCCATTCCTTTCTCGTCCTGTACACGGTTTGTAAACCTTCGAACGTAGGCAACAACAGGCTATTATGGAGGCTTCGGCCATCGCAATGCAAGTCGAGGATATTGCTCGTAGTATAGCTCTGGACAAGGACAACGTAAGGCCCGAGGAACGTCTACGGGCCCTGGAGACATTGGTTGAGCTACGGCGTCTTGAGCAGCTGAAGGCCATTGCTGCAAGCAAGAGCAATTCTACGTATTTCTTCGGCGACAAGTCTGCTTTAGGACGTTCTAGTTCGGATGCTTACAACATCGACTATGCAGAACATATTAAGCATGGCGTTGAGAAGACTCGCAGGGAGGCAGGCGCGGTGATGACAGCATAGGGAGGGATGCGGTTTGTTTCGATTTGTCATTCTTGGTTCTGCTTCCAGTGTAGCATATATCGATCATTGTAGCACCACTCATCGTAAAATTTGGAAACCTGAGTTCTATAATATACAGTATCATCCCAGTTATACAGCTGCCGTGGCGAAAGTCCTATCAGCGTCGACCTGGATGTGCAAAATGGGCGGTTGCTCATTAGAATCTTCACAGCTTGTCCTTAGTTGAGTCTGATAGAATCATTACATTTCATTTAACTTTTGGGAAACAAGCTCCCATAGGACTATTGCTTTGGTGTGTGATATTCTGCATCCTCCTCGTTGACTACCCTGCTCGAATGATGTCCGCCGCTCTCTCAGCCATAACGTATACAGCGACCTGAGGATGGGCTGCTGGGAGAAATGGCTAAAGAATAGATAATCAAAAAGTACTAGAAATGTCAAGAGCCATAAAAACTTACAAAAATTGATGCGTCGACGATTCTAATGCCTTTCGCGCCTTTCAGCTTTAAATCAGGGTCTACTACCCCCCAATCGGCGTCGGGAGGGGACATGCTAGCGGTACCTGCCGAATGGTCAAGACTGCGTACGCCATCTCTTATGGTGGCATTCGTTGCGATGCCGAGGATATAGCCTTCCCACACCGGGGCGGTAAAAAATTTCTGTGCGCTGGTAATAGCGTATTGCATGATGTCGAGGTCTTGCTGGAGAGAAAGATAGTTCGGGTTGATCAAAGGTGAATCTAAGAGATTTGTACTATTGATGGTGACGTTCCCCCCTACATAATAAGGAATTGTGAACACAAAATAGAAGACGAACTGGCGGGCATACGCGACAGAGGACATAAAACAGCAGCTGTGACCGAGAGATAGTTCCCCGTGGCGGGAATAGGCTCTCGGACGATGCCATTCTACGAATGGAAAGAAGTAAGCTTAACATTAGGTGAGTGTATACGACACACCGAAAAGATCAACTCGTAGTGTGCTGTCTCATTCCCCGCACATGGGTCTGTTTCTATGATGCCCGCGTCGAGGGGAACACGAAGGAATACTCCTTGACTCGCTGCTCCCGTCGTCAAAAATCCCGTTCGATTTGCCTGCCATTCTGCTAGAGCCGCCGCCTGGAAAGTCGCGTTTCTGAAGTAAATGTTCTCTATAGTATCTGTGCTGTTGACGTAAAAGTTGGAGATATATGAAGGGTGATCGGTCAGATTCTTTCCTACCCCAGGGAGGTGAAGGACTGGTTGGATCCCCAGGGCAGAAAGTTCGGTGCGGTCGCCAATGCCTGAGTTGAGGAGGATATGTGGGGAACCGATGGCGCCTGCGGAGAGAATGATCTCCTTGAGAATGGAAGGTGCGAGGATATGCATTGTTGCTAGGCGATGAATATTTGTCAGTTAAGAAATCTAACTACGTTAGGATATTGGACTACCTCCATCGTCCTGAGTGAACTCGACAGCATTGAACGTTGGGAATGCGCTGGGGCTTGGAATATCCAAGGAAAGAATTCGAGTCACATGTGCGTGAATCAGGACATGCAGGTTCGGTCGGCCAATGTACTCCAGTCCAAGATACGACGTCTGAGAGCTACTTCGCGTTCCGTTCCCGATAGTCGATGGTCTCCAGCCTAAAAGAATCCTCCACGATCAGTACTTACATTCGACGTGATAGTCACCTACAAAATTCTTACCAATACCCAGCTGGTATCCAGAGTTATAATCCAGATTAAACGGGAATTCAATGGGCATCTCCTGTGTCACCTGAATGACGCGACCGTCTGTGGCGCGTGGGTATCCCGGAAGTGACACAAAATTGATACCATTGAAGCCATGAACTGCAGGATCAAATTGTCCAGATATGTTGTGGTGGTCCGCAGGAGGGACGAAGCGTTCACTCTACCGTGAATTAGATGAAATACCATCGAATAAAAGCAATGGTTCGCTAACCTTTCTGAAGTATGGCTGCAATGCTTCCCATCCCCAACCAGGGTCACCGCTGATATTGGCATAGCGGTCGTAGTCTTGCGATGAACCACGAGTGTATGCCATGTAGTCTGACTTGTTGTCAACAATCTAGTCTTTCACATGGATGACCAGGTACGGACTAACAGCACTACTTCCCCCCAATCCAAATCCCCGTGGAAGAGGGATAGATTGTCCGTTCAAGCCAGGTTGTTCGGTTGTGGTGAAATTCCAATCCCAGGGTGTTCCAGGCGTTATTTGAGGGCAGAAGAAAGGCACTTGAGAGAGAAGCACGTCAACCGTACTTGGAGAAAGTTAGCATTAGAATGTTTCGCGGGAACGTTGCACCTACGATCCCCCTGCCTCAAGGACGAGCACGGAAATATAGGGGTCTTTGGTCAACCGATTTGCAATGACATTTCCTGCTGTCCCGCCTGTAGCTTAGAATTAACGAAAGCACAACTTGAAAAGAAGAGTAGAACGAGCCTCCAATAACGATAAAATCAAAATCCAAAGTCGGTAGCTCTTCAAGCGCTTCATATATTGCGCCGAAGGCACTCACTGAGTATAATGTAAGGAGGGAGAAAAGTAAGAGATTCATAAACCACCGATTCAGGCCGTAGCTATTTGTATCCAGAGCTTCTAATTGTATTCCGGCTTGATTCCGACATAGCGAAGGTTCGCAGGACCGGCTGACCAAATAAGTTTCAACACAAGACTTGTACTCCAAAGATGCCGTCAGGCAAAAGCCGGAAAAAGCGGGTGAGTAATAGATGAGGTACTTTGGTTGATTGCAGTTGAATTATATCTGTGCCATTCAGTGGGTGATTACAGAGTTTTGTAATCAGACTAGACATTTTAGGTTGTTCGGACATCGTGCATAGGTCTAAGCCTTACCAAGGGACAAACAGACAATCAGTGATGAATTGGACCATGCCATGATGGGGCTGACCATTGTCACGGTAATGTCAGGTAGATTGGATAGGTAAGTAGTACTGAGCACCAGCTTGCCAGCGAAGTCTCCGATAGGTCAAGGGTTACAAACGTGAATTTTTTTTATAAAGCATGTCATGGCGAGATTTCAAGGTGCTTAGTAATAGTCACTGTCGCCCTCAGGTGACGTCTACGCCATCACGTGGCATAATCAGCGTGAATATTGCTGTTATTTGCTGCTGTTGTCGTGACAGTGACCTCTTCGCTTTCTCCTTCCATTGTGTCTCGAAATGCCACCAGCAAAACATACGGCCAATGAAGAGGACGCGTTCATGAAGGATCTCTTGTCCGGCTTGGACGATTCATTTTGGAACGCGAGCCCTACACCAGACCCATCTCCAGTAAAGCCCAAGGAGAAAACGACGCGTATTAAGCACGAGGAGAAACTGCCGTGTACACCACCTAAACCTGTCTCTAAAAACCTGAGTCTGTCGGAACTTCTGGAAGGAGCAGAGGACTGGGATCTTAATGACGATTTCCTCACGCCCAAGAAGGATGTAAAGAAGAAAGAGATCCCGGTACGTCAGGCTTATTTAAGTGACTTGAGTTCTAACAGTCAATCTTTTCCACAGTTAAACCTTTCCCCCCAACCTGCGCAGCAATCATTCAAGAGCGCAGTGTGTACACGATGTATCGTGCAGGCCGTTGAAGAGCATCAAGTTGGCTCTAGGCACGAAAAGGTGATTGTGCTTCTCATTTACGTGTCAAATTTCTTACATTGTCTGCTAGAATCTCATAGTGAAAGTAGATGGTAGCAAAGAGAGGCGTTTGGTCATCTTACGCGACGACTGGTCAGTCACTGATGTTCGTAAAGGTGTGTAGCCTGGGGTGATGTCTGTATTCTTCAGGCTTATTCCTCTATAGGCGATATTGTCAACACCATTGGAGAATTCACCGTTCTGGGAGAATCCTCCTCCTCGCTCACATCCTCGATCGCGATTTCATCTAAACACAATTTGCTTATTCTTCATCCTGATGTCCTCATCACTGCAACCGCTCTATCCAATGCCCCTCAGTGTCGCAGAAAACCCTTAATAACCTCTCTCGTCCGTTCGTCGGCTGATTATTCGCCTTCTCTTGTCTGGGGCAATATGCTTCATAGCGTGTTGCAGGCTTGTTTCGTCGCAGACCGGTGGGATGAGATCTGGGTTGATGACAAGATTGATGAAGTAGTCCGTGGTGGACTCTCGGATCTTGTCCGCATCAACACCAACGTTGACCAGGCAAAACGGGAAGTGAAGGCTCGAGCAAAAGGACTCCATGCCTTTTCCGAAAAATACATATCTTCGTCACCAAAGGTTGCTCTCCCGATTTTGTTCCCCATCTATTGTGTTGACGACTTCATGTACAGTTTGGCGCGAATCTGATAAACACTCGAGCAGGTCGCAATGATGTGTCCTTACTGGCAATAACGAAGATTCTTGACATTGAAGAAGACATATGGTGCCCTTCGTACGGTCTGAAGGGTAAACTCGATGCAACCGTTCAGACGACCATTTCTGAGACGAAGCCACCACTCCATAAAACGGTATTGACACACGGTCCGAAACCCTTGGAGCTAAAAACCGGACGCGCAATGGCGGGTATGGAGCACCGCGCTCAAACTATGCTATATAGTCTTCTTGCGGAGGAACGATATGGAGTGGAAGTCTCGTCCGGTCTTCTGTATTATACGCAGAGCGAGGAAATTCTCCAAGTTGACGTAAATAGGAATGAGCTGAGGGGGCTCATCATGGTGCGAAACGAAATGGCTGGCTACATGTTTCGTCGTCATGAAGATCCTCCTGAACCCTTTCTTCCACCGACGCTGGATGATGAAAGGCTGTGCAAGAGATGTTATGTATTGGATGCTTGTATGCTGTACCGCAAAGTGAGTTTTATTTAATTCTTGAAAAGGGCATTTACCGACTGATCCTGGTAGGCTGTAGAAAATGTCGAGGACACCGACTCTCCAATTGCAGATGCCTACTCCCTCAAGACCTCACATCTTTCCCCGTCTCATGCGGCTTTCTTTAAACAGTGGGAGCATCTCATATCTCTTGAAGAATCAGACATGGGCAGGTTTAGAAAAGAACTATGGACTATGGGCGCTTCTGAAAGACAGACTAAGGGCCGCTGCTTTAGCTCTATGGTTATCGACTCGACTTATCGTCCACTGTCTCAGTCGCATACATCTCGCGATACCAGAATCCATCAATACACTTACAAATTCCTTCCCTCCGGATATGGAATATCTTCCTCCCTTTTGAGTGGATTTCTCAACGCGGGCGACCCAGTGACAATCTCCGTAGAGCCACATCTGCTTGCTCTCGCAAGAGGATTTATCCTTGAGCTCACGCCGACAGATGTAATCGTCGGGGTCGATCACGACTTATCTTCACACTCTATTCGCGATCGTTTGTCGGCCTTCGGCTCGGCCTCCTCTGACATTATTTTCCGTATAGACCGGGACGAGCTCTTTGGCGGTATGGGTCGTATTCGTGAAAACTTGGCCCAGCTCTTCTACCTAGGAGGCGATACTAGACGGTTGGAGCTTGTCGTTGATTTGAAGTATCCTTCTTTTAGCTCTGACCCGGTCTCTCTTCCTCCCTCTGTTGCCAAATACTCGGAGCATCTCAACGCCAACCAGATGCAAGCCATGAATAAGGTTCTTTCTGCCGAAGATTACGCGCTGATCCTTGGAATGCCTGGGACTGGGAAAACGACCATCATTGCGGCTATGATAAAGACTGTCGTGGCAATGGGCAAGACTGTCCTGCTGACCTCATACACGCACTCTGCTGTGGATAATATTTTGCTGAAGCTAAAGGATGCCGATTTCGGTATCTTGAGGTTGGGCAACACTGACAAGGTATGCCATCCCGTCGCAGCCTGGATTCATCTCATTGTCCAATAGGTACATCCTGAAGTCCGTGCCATGACGTTGTCTTCGAAGCGAGAACCCACTACGGTCGAACAACTGGAGTTCCAGATCATGACACCCCCTGTGGTCGCAACGACTTGCTTGTCGATCGATAAGTGCGTGGACATGTTTACAAACAAGACTGAGCTGATGGTTTTCATTCAGTGCCTTGTTCTCTCGGCGAATGTTTGACTATTGTATAGTTGACGAGGCATCTCAGATTACACTTCCCAGCTGTCTTGGCCCTCTCCGCTTCGCGGAAAAGTTCGTTTTGGTAGGCGACCACTTCCAACTGCCACCTCTAGTAAGTTCTTGTGAGCCCTTAGCGTCTAATAATCGCTTAGCTCAAAATGTCAGGTTAGAAACAAGGAGGCGCGTCAAGGAGGACTGGATGTATCTCTTTTCCGGCGTCTTTCCGATGCGCATCCTCATTCGGTCGTGGACCTTGCATATCAATATCGCATGAATTCCGACATAATGATATTGTCCAATAAACTCATCTATGGCGACCGTTTACGCTGCGGATCTCAATCTGTAGCGAATCGTTCTCTTGTTCTTCCGAACCGTAATTTCCTGAAATCGCTCCATGGAGGAAAGTTGACGTGTCATCGCAATGGCTGCTGGATTGAGCAGCTCATGTCAGAGAGGTGCGCATGCACCATTGACCGTTTATTCATAAACCTGACCATGCTCCTAGCTGCAAAGCCGTTTTCGTTGATACAGATCTCGTACCAGCCCAAGACTCGAAAGTAGGAGATCTGGTCCAAAACGAAGTTGAAGCTAGCCTTGTATACCAAGTGGCGGAAACTATGTTGCGCAGCGGAGTCACTCCGGACCAAATTGGCATCATCTCGCTGTACCGCCAACAAGTAAAGCTCTTGACGCAGATGCTGCATGAACACAAAGGCATCGAAGTTCTCACAGCTGATCGAAGCCAGGGGCGAGACAAGGACTGTATTATCATTTCGATGGTACGCTCTAATGAGGATGGTCTGGTAAATCATTTAAGTAAAGTTGAACGTCGTGTCAATGCTCACTGGTGTTTTCGTAGATTGGTGATCTGGTTAAGGATTGGAGGCGAATGAACGTTTCATTCACCCGCGCCAGGTCAAAGCTCATCATTTTTGGTTCACGCAAGACTTTGCAGAGCGTGCCACTTCTAAAAGAGTTTTTCGCTTTGATGGAAAGGCAGAAATGGATCATGCAGCTGTCGTCCAAGGCAGATGTCAGTCATGGGAGAGCATTCGATCCTACAACGCCTCCCAAGCGTGTTGCGGAAGACCCGATCAGTCCGAAGAAGGAGAACATAGATATTACCAGACCACAAAAGAGGATGAAGGTAAAGAAAGGTGTAACAGAGGAAGGTATCTTGCGCAGTCGGCCTATTTTGCGTGACCTGGTAAATGGCAGTCGATGAGAATTTTCGTATTTATGTAACATGTAGCCCTAAAAGTTCAGGATGTACGTACGTGTAACAGAGTTGTAGAAATTGTAGAATAAGTATCGAGAAAACTTGACACGCCACAACTTAGAATGATATATTTGAAGCGTATATGATCTAAGTGCCTTCATGTTAAACGTCTGATATTTGTGCCCACTGCCGTTCTTCCAAAGCTATTTGTTCGCTCTCTTGAGTCAACTGACAGGCATAGCAACACGTAGATGCAAAGCAATCTTTGATGATATGTCCATCGATACCATAACGTTCTCGGACCGCTCTGCGATTGTGTGCCTGTATTCCACAAGCTGCACCACAGAAGGGTATACACGCTGCGTAGATGCAGCAGGAATCAGAGCACGAACCACCAAACGGATCAGGGTGAGCATTGCTTGTCCTTTGGAGATGTTCAACACGATCGGCATTGCGGCCGAACGTGACACAAGGGCAGAAACATGCAGAGACGCCTAATTTCTGGATAATAAGTAAGAGCGCAAACTTAAGAACCATGGGACTCACAACTTCGAAGGTCTCCCCAAACGTGGAAGATACTGCGAGACCATTTCAGCCGCTTCATGTTGTTATCTCCGGTACTATTTGAGTATTTCTCCGTTGACATTGAATTGAGCGGCTCGGGTTGTCGTGTGACATACTGAAAGGATGCGGTGAGGAGGGTATTGCTATTAAAGAAGAAAGGTGCTTACGAGTTTGGAGTTCTGAGGGAAATTCTGTTCGTGGTGCAAAGTCCTGAAGCCGTCGAGTAGATTATCAATGCTCGCTAGTGGATCTTTCTTCGGTGCTCCTCCGTCCTGTAAGTGCATTAGCATTGAGTGATTTAAAAAAATAGAAGAAGCTGACATTGTGAGGGCTGTAGGCAGGAGGGGGAGCATTCATGTTGTTGTATGTAATGTAAGAAGGCGACATATCGTTGTTGTGATTGTTGACACATTCGAGCAGATAAAATCGCCTTCTTATACATCCAGCAATGTGAGACCGTATCACAAGAATGTCTCCGATAATGTGAAGAGGAGTACTGGGGCTGTACTATGGAAAGGAACCACAAAGTTCGCCCGGTCTCTGGAATTTGAGACAGAACATCGCGCAGGATCACTTACATGTGATCGTTAATTTTCCGTTTATAGGAACGAGAGCAAGACAAAGAGTACTTGTGATTATCATAGGAGACCTTGAAAAATAGATTCAATTAGATGTTCTGAGCAGAAGATCGAATTTTCACGGGAATGGAGTAGCTTCTTGCCAACTTCTTGCAGTTTTTCGGTACGGCATCAACTTAAAATAACGAGATAACGGGTGCCCTCCAAGTACTTTCGACGCGACAGCATAAACGGAGGGTAAGAATCTCCGGAAAGTGGTGCGAGACGACATATAGGAGCGCTTCGAAATAAAATTGTTTCAGTAGAAGGCTCCTGTCCTAGATGGAATACCCGGATTATAGCTAAAAGAATTTCCTCAAAAAAATAGTGGTTCAGTCTGGTGGCTCTGGGATGAACACCTCCGGCATGTTCACCAGTCGATTTTCCAAATCTCATGAGTAGCAAATATTTGTCTCATTGTCATCTGAACAAGGTGGGAAGTGAACGGCATGTCATTTAGTTAGCAGTAAATTAGCAGACTCAATTTTCCAGTGGTAATGTCACAGAACTCGGCCTCGAGGAATGTCCTGGAGATAAACGATCTCATGCTGAACATAAATGGTATATTTTTGGAAAGTGAGATGCCGAGGAATTTTTCTCCAGCCAAGATTCCAAAATCGCAAATTCTAACTTACGGAGATAGATTTCAGTAACATCATCACAGTGCGCACGGGCCATGTGGGAATCTCACCGCCACCGGTCCGGTTACCTTGACTTCCCTACATCATCATGTACGCTCTTTGTTTTCCTTGAAAAGCATAGTACTTATTATCCAGGCCTCCCAAGGGTTTCAGAAGAAAAGCAGCAAATGATGGATCTTCGACGCCCAATGTTCCCGTACGAAATTGACTTTTCCTCGAATGCAGTCAGTAACCTTCTCCAATAGAGCCTAGCTGTACAACTATCCTACCTGCATAGCCCGAAACCGTTCAAGAATCCATACTACACTAAGAATGTCAACCGTAGGGCGAAAAATTTCAAGACCGTGCTAAGCCAGGAGCGAGAACGGGAGAAGGCCGAGCGAGAGAGGAGAAAATTAGCCCAGCCAGATGTGCCTCTCGAGCCAGATGAGATGCCCACATGTGCGTCGAGCTGAATCTTCTTGTTCAGTGTGCTGAAGGCTCCGTAGATGCGTCAATTGAGGCTCCACCGTCTTTATTGCCGATGAAGCATTACTGCGATGTCACTGGTCTCGAGGTATGTGCTCCGGCGCTTTTGGCTACGTTCATCTGTCTTCATTGTCAATAGGCACCCTATACGGACCCGGCCACGGGTCTGCGGTTTCATGATAAGAGCGTGTACCAAGTAATCAAAGGGATGGTTCGTACATTTTCAATTCATTCTGAATCTTACTCATTCAAGGTTGCAGAGTGTTAGCACCGCGAAAGATTATCTCTCAGGTATACAAAACATGCTTGGATTACTTGTTGTGTCTTACTTCGCATCCTGCAGCTCGTGGTGTCAACTCTATCGTAAAGTAATTGACGGTGCACAACGTTGTTTCTTATCTTTTTTCGTCCTCTCTTTATTTATCACATTCGGTAATACTGTCATCTCAAGTACACCATTTGTGTCATGAAAATCTCGTTCAATCTTATTGCACTAGGAGGCAGTAGGGAATCGCTGAGTCCAATTTCTGCGTTGAGACAACGCGTATACATCAGTATTCAAAGTTATGGCAATGTCAAGATAAGGGGAATTCGATATAGGTTCTTTCCAGCTCTCAGCTTTGTGCTGAATATCAGCGGTGAGATCCTTCTATTCTGTCTTATCACTGGTAATACGTTCTCTTGGCCTATCCACATAAGCGGTTGTCGAACCAAGTTCAGCTCAGCGGGGAACCAGGCGATTTCAAGAGGTCTAGTGATTTTCTCGGAGGTAAGGTCAACTCTAGTATCATAGGTTGACAATATGCGCTTCCAAAAGGGATGATGGGGCTGCTGGTTAGAAAAAGAGGTGCATCTCACTAAGATTGATCTCATAGAATAGCTAGAATAGGTATCTCTCTGGAGTCTCGCCGCCGATAAACTTGAAGGATAGGAATTAGCATCAGCCTTCACAACAACAAAGTCCATATTGTTGTAAGTAGGGAAGTCCAGAAATAAGCTAGTATCGTAGAACTTCTTAGCAGCAGTCACATGCACCTGAGCCACCAATCAAAGAATATTGTCCGAAGGAGAGAGCACCCGAAACTTGAAGGATGGGATGCTCGAGGTGGCGGTGTACATATTTGCTACCCATGCTAATACCTAAGGAGACAAACAAAGCGCCCCTTTGCCTCTTCCGCCGACGATGCTGCTGTTCAAGAGTATCTTGAAAGGCACGCTCAACCAAGATTCATTCCTTGACCCGAAGCATCTGTTCTTTAATGTCCATCGGGGATCCGATCAGGCCTAATTCGTAAAACCTAGTACTGTTGACCGCACATTTTGAGCCACACACTACACCTCTCAGAGCAGTATGTCATTTTCATTCCATAACGTGCAACAGGGTCCTTAGTTTTGATGGTATGTAGTTCCACAACTGGCGGATGTGTCATTCGGAGGCCAATGAATCGGCGGAACCTCGGAGCGACTCAGAGTACGATCATTGAATTCCAATTGATGGTTTTCACTGAAACTGATGTCCTGTAACAGGCGTCTCTGAAGTCTAGTCGCTGATGAAGGGTTGGCGCTAACAATGTGGCAGGCACGCCTTCCATGCCATCTCATCAATAACATATCGCTGAGATGTCTTTTCCGTGACGCATCTGTTATCGAATCCAAGAAAGGCACTACCCTTCATCCCGTGACTCATAAGCCAACATCATGACGGACGGATACAAGCCATGTTTGTGATCACATCCATTGAAATTGCTTTATGGAATGCCGATATCAACTCCGCTCTCTACGTTCTGTGTTCCAGAAGTCTTTAGGCTCAACAATTTGGCAATACCGTTATCAGTGTAACCACGTTCAGTGACTCGTCGGTCCTTCGAATTGGAAAAGGTGAAGAAAGTGACAAGATATGTTGTCACACGCGGTGAAGAGAATGGCGAAATCCAATCGTTCATTGCGCGGGGTCCTGGCCGAATTGGGAACAGGGCCTACCTCATCCTTTGTTTAAAAGTCTGCCTTGACCCCTTGAAGCCCCTTGAGCACGAGGATTTCTTGCACAGACAGCGCATTTTCCGCTAGTACAGAACACATCAAAAGTCAGATGACGATCAGTATGTTATAATTACCTCGCCGACCCCTACTAATTAGTGGCTGTGTTTAACGACACCTTTGTTGACTTTTTTTTTTAGCGCTCAGAGACACTCCCTAACGCTAATGAGTGCGTGACATGTGGACTGCCCGAAGAGAAGGTCCGAAAACGCAAGGACTATCTATCTACTGATCGCACAGACGTGCAGACTACCCAGTGAGTAAATATGCCGCTGCGCTCCGGAATCCAACACACTCACTGGCATTGATGATCAGGCGTCGGTGCTCCTGCCCCAAAAGATACAAGAGTCTTCCAGACGAACTGAAAGTTCTTGTCGAGGCGCGGTAAGCACTTTCTCACCCCATTCTCACAACAACTACTCATAGCGACTTTAGCCTAGTTCAAATGGACTCCCCAACATTTTCTGAAACAAACATTGAACGTCGGATGAGTCGTCCTTTCCTTGGGCCTCCTTCCCCACATCATCCAGAGCAAAGGTCCGACAGTACAACAGTCATGGGTGGATGCCCTGCCGCCACTCTACCCTCTCCATCGACCTCGAGTGGCTCCGCTGGACCCTCAAATCATATCATGCTCCCAACCTTTGACGACGACCACTCCCTATGGCGCAGCCCGCTTCCCGCAGACTATAACCAGCGCAGCACATCGTCGACTTGGCGCACCTCAGAGCGCGCTGAAATTTCTGTCCCCTCTTTTCCTCATTCCCACCCTGATCCATCATCGCGAAATTCCAACATGAGGAACGGGCAGAGATATCAGCCCTACACTCGCCCTGCCCCTTTACCGCGCAACATACAGGACAGCTACGAGCTGCGGCCCGCAAAATTCACTGAAATCTTGACACCACCTCAGACTCGCTCGCCCCTGGCTGAAGACGGTCTATTGGGAATACACCGCCGCGGTTGGGGGTACAGACTTCCTTTGTCAGTACCGACCTTGAATGAGACTGACCATCAATTTCCTGGGCTTCGTGATTCGCCCGCCATCATTCCCGACCATCGCCGCAGTTTTACCCCTCTAAACTTCGATCGTGACGATCGTCGTCTACTTCCTCGCCACATACGACTTGGGCATCATGCTGCACCGTCCAGCAGTGAGGATCATCATGAAGATGTCCTCGGTCAATATCAGTTGCCTACTCCTCCCGAAAACAGTCGGCTCCGCCCATCACCACTTCCCCCCAACTTTCATGGATTCTCTGTTGATCGTCGAACGTGGCGATCACGCTCCAAATACTCTCCTCGGGAGGTTACGCTAGAGAGGGATCATCGGGATGTTAGAATGTCTCCCAGAGGTCTGCCAACTCCCACAAGTCCTCTACCGGTACACGATGCACTCTCGGAGGTACAACCGGATGGTGGTGCATATGAACCATCGAGCCCTAATGTGTCACGGTCAATCGCTCCTTCACCCACTCCCGGATCTCAAGTGGCTGGCACATCATACAGTCCCGCAGCGTCTGACAAGCTGGTCGAGAGTGAGCTACAGTCGGCCCCAGTATATTCGCGATTCCAGTTCATGCCCACAAATACCACCTCTCGCACCTATAAGACGGTCTTCTATCCGGGTGACGATGCACCTCCCATTTCGCCTTGGAATACACAAGCAATGCTCGCTCTCACTGATCCAGACCATTCTCACGTCTATGACGAGGTCAGAAGGATGCGTCTGCGTGAGAAGCGTACGAAGATTGACTCGACGGACACAATTGAACCCGGGAATGTATATGGACAACGATTCTTCTATGATGACTCTATGGCAGAGACGGTCCGGAATTCTCCTTACCCCAAGTCCTTGCTGTTCTCCGATGACCCCTTCCTTGATCATCACATCACTGAAATCCAAGAATTGCCTTCACTCGAGTTTGGCTCTGTTTCAGACCAGTATGATCATGTCGGAGCACACACAGGTGCTATACCTACCAGCATGGACTCTGCAGGCACCACCATCCCTGAGCTCGATTCCCTGGCCGACGACCTGGGTCTCATGAACCTCAATTGGCATCCGGAAAATGAGGAGCCCGAAGCGTAAGTATTTTTACTCTTTCAAGACGGGGTTAAGTATTATTATTACTTATCATTGCTTTCCCATTGCTCTCTGTTATTGTAATGTACACTAGATGCTATCTTTGCTATCAAGTAGTCCTCTCTTTGTTTTCGGTTCCCTGCTACGTATAGACCATTGGTTATTTCTTATACTGTCATGTCAAGTATTGTTATTACCTATTGTCGCTTTCCCATTGCTCTCTGTTATTGTAATGTACACTGGATGCTATCTTTGCTATCAAATAGTTCTCTCTTTGTTTTCAGTATCTTGCTATCAAGCTCTTTCAAATCCTGGTACTTGCAGGTTCTCTGGCAAGGCACAATTGAAGTACCTGTACATCTAATGTGCACGTTAACTTCCAGCACGTACTTCGCTGCCGGTCCAAGTTGTTAACATCAAATCAGGGCTGCTGGAGCTCTCACTTCTTGGCAACGAATCATTGAAAACATCGTGACCTTCAGTTCTCATAATACGGCAAATTAGATTCCATTGTGTATCTGATAGAAGACCGCACGGATACAAGCTATACATCCTTTCGCTTCAGTTCCTACGGCAACATTTGCATAAATTATGCCCCAGCCAATACCATAAGCACTACGAAGCAAATCAATCCGAGATACGGTCACAAGAAACATCCACTTACGCCTATCAGCCTCACAACTGACAAGAAAAACGTCGAATATAAAATAAAAGCAAAATAATTATTTCTCTTCTCCGAATGGCGCTCCTCAAAAGCCTTGATCATTTCTTTGGAGATGTGTTCATCGTCTATATTCAGCCAGCCATTGATATTCTCGATGCCAACGGCGAGGATTCCATTTGTAAGCATCCATGCAGCAACAAGTCGAGTCCTGAATGTTTTGTTTTCGTCGTCCAGAGTCGGTTTCTCGTTTCCTTCAGCTGACTTGATCTTCTTGAGAGCACGGGTAACTGTCTCTTTGAACGCAGTATCGACGTCCTCCTGTATCCTAGTCGTATCCTCGACATGAGGCTCGTCATTTCCAAGTGTCGTACGGGATTTCAGTGATGGAAGGGCATCTGCTTTGTCACTTCCTTTTGTTCCCCAAGACACCTTTTCGATCAGAGATCAGAGACGACTAGATGTGCACTTGATAGCATAGCCACACTCACATCGTGTAGGTTGCAAAAGGCATAGACGTTGAGAACGTTTATGAAGCTCGGTGCCAGACATAGATATGGTATGAAGCTGGTGAACATGTGCCATGGGTCACCCTAGTAAATTTGTCAATAGATCACTCCAGGTGGATGTCGCCTACGTACGTATAAAAAGGACGCAAAGAAATAGATACCAAATGTAGATATCATGGCGGCGACTAGTGGACCAAGAGGTGGTTTAAAGAAAGAGGTCACAATTTCTATCGTCGACTTATGTCCTTGAAGTGCTTTGGGAATGTCCTAAACGAGCGTGTATATTAGCAGCTGATACGGGATTAGACAGACTACTAGCATTACCTTGAAGGCAAGTGACGTGAGCCAGAAGGAACAAATTAAGAGATATATGGCGAGGACAGCATAAACCCTTGGAGACGATTAGCCTCGATACTTACAAAGCAGAATAAGCAAGCTACCATAACGTGAGGGTATATGCAAATCGTTCTCCCTTGGGTCTATTGCCTAACGCCAAGACGAACTACCACCACTGATTTCAAATTTCTAGGTGAGCGTAAGCATGATGACATACCTGCAGAATGAGAAAACCGAGGTAAAGACACTTCAAACCGAAGTTGATCCAATGAATCTGGTAGCGATACGTCAATGCAAAATTCGATTATAAGAGCGATATCGCTTACTAGAACGATGCTCCCAAAGACGACTCCTTGTGATGGTAGCAGATCGATGATGATACTGAACGTAAGCCATAAGTTGGCTAGGGCGAACCATGAAAAGAACAAAGAAAACGCATTATACTAACGGCCATAAGAGTAGCTTTCGAAGAGATAGGACATAACTCACTAAGCTTTGGATGTGAAAGAATAGCATTCTGAAGATCCCATGCCCCGAACGATACAACCTAAAGAAGTTGACAAGAGCATAGACACTTGCTGCAAATGAACCATTGAGCCATCTTCGCCGTTGCCCTATCAACTCTGGAGCGCTTTCCGGTACATCAGTCTCGGCTTTGCTTGGCTTCACATACGTCAGTGTCCATCGTTCACCTTGCTTGGCTACAAGTTCGAAGCACAAAATACGATCCTCGGCTTTGAGTATGATATGATATTAATAAGCAGCAGACTTAGGCGTCAGTCACATACCTAAAAACATGTTCTTCTGGAAGATAGACATTCCGTTGATACCTTTGTCCCCAAGACGTTCCGCAAGGGAGTGGTCACCGTGGAAATATTGCTCCAGAGGACGACCGAGGATGGCTCTGTATGGTTCATTGTAAAGATATCACAGCAAAGTACTGCATGTAAGACGAACCTGTATCTGTACGCACTAAATGCTCCAGGTAACACGGAGACATAGCCGAACATGCTTTCAGTAGGTTTATCTGATTATGGGCGTTCAGGACAGACCCTTGGAAAGGAGGGATGTACACACCGAGAATATTAGACATCTTATACTCAAAGTTCTGGGAAGCTACAAGGGGATTTAAGAGTTTCTTTCCTCCTTTGATCATGGCATGAATCTCGCCACAACATCCCCCGAGGTGCGGATCATTGTAGAAGGCTTCCCAAAGGTAGTACAGAGACTTCCGACCGGGCTTGGTGCCAGCGTCAATTAATATGCAGACTTCGGGCTGCGGCTGTCCGTTAATGCTTCTCCAGGGATGGAAAATTTAGTCTCACCACTAACATCCTCCCGATAGCATTAAACAGCCATCGGTGAGAATTGATCTTCTTCTGATTCTGTGCTTTCAATACAAATATGATTTGCACGGGAACCAGATTCGATGGATCGCCATCTTGCGGAAGTACGAGATTGGGTTTTGCATCCACAGATAGTTGCGTGGTATACTACCGCATGTCAAATAAAACAAGCTGCAATCATGTATTGGGACCCACCTCAAAAATGTGAGCTACTGTTGGCTTCCCGTCAATTTGCTTTTTCATCACGCCATCCTGATAAACGCCAACAGTGGCAAGGATGTCTAGAACACTCTTGTCCATTGCTTCCAGGCCGTCTACAACCAGCACCACCACAATTTTTTGCCAGCCAGGAGATCCAGCCTCGGCTTGGGTTCGCCAGTATTTAGACTTTTTGGTTTTACAAATATCACGGACGTTCATCATGACACCATGTAAGGTGCGGGCATACAATGTCTTATCTTCGTTATACGATGTGACAGCGACAAGCAGCTCTGTTTCGCGATTGTAAAGTCTTGTCCGTAAAGACCAGCCATTTGCTTCTGTGAAGTCATCCGGATCGCAAGTAGCGGCCGTGTATCTCATATGACTTGTGGGGTGTTAGTTTATTACATTGAGTCACTGAATACGAATTTGACTTACGAGAATTCTGTGCTTTGCGTTGAGGCATACTTGGACTCGATAGCGTTCCTAACGGCTGTGGGCACTGTATATTCGGTGATGAAGTTACCCTTAGTGAGCTTGACTTTTCGGGTGACTCCACGCTTGATAGTTTGGCGCCGTCTCCAGTGAGTTTCTAGGGAGACAACGGATTCCCGACCTGGATCGTCACTTTCGTAGGGCGATCGCAAGATAGAGCTCATTCTTTATGAAACAAGTCAGCAATATTCAACACAGCAGATTTTACGACTCACCGCACGGGATACACCGAATTAGCAGCCGGCTGTAGCGGGAGTTTTTCCAGGGACTCATAACTGTCACTACTGTGTAGGCCAGCTAACGGTGGGGGACTCGGATGAAACGTATCGGAGTGGGTGAAAGAGACAGATCTTTTATACGAGAAATTCGGATCTTGCACGTTGAAGTTGTCGTCAGCTTCAGAGGAGTAATCCGTCGACGAAGATTCAGCTGAAGCGGCAACGGAGGAGGATAGAGAGTGTGATGATTTCTTCATATCGCGGACAGCCCAGCTGTAGCAAGAGAAGGATTTGAGCGTCAAGCTTTAGTGACAAAAGGGAGGGTAACGTGTTCGCCGTCCCGATGATATATGCTATTATCTTGGAAACGGGTTGAGCCCGACAAATCGACAGACACTGCACTGAAGCGCCGCCAACACAACATTAATTTCTTGTTGCATCAGTCGGTAAGTGTACTGATCCAGAGTTTTAAGGCTGAGCAAAGTAACGCAGGCGACTTGCATCATTCGGCATTACTCGTAGGGCTGATGCGGAAGTTGGAAATAGATGGCCACTAGACTAACGAGAAAACAGGTTGTATGACGAGCTGCAGGCAGATTTCCTACTGTTCAGTGGGTATATAAAATGTGTGGTGAGCTTTTTCTGGCGTATATACGCAGCATCTCCCACCAAGAGTCGAAGGCAGCGTCGTGGTTGCAATCTTGGAGAATCCAGCTGCGGATCCCGGACCGTGAAGCATACGTCACAGGTCACAACGTGTGATCTGTGAAAAAAGTTAATTCGAGTGTTCTCGATATTCCCTCATGGCTGTAACATCTAGGACGGCAAAAAAGCGATCTGCAGCATCTCAGGCCGGTCCCTCCAACAAGAAACTCCACCTGAATGCACCCCAAGCATCTGAAAAGAAGCGAAGTCGACCTGTAACCCAACTTGCACCTGACGATGGTTCTGGCTCTGATTCCGATGAAATAGACGAAGATGATGCGGAGAAACAGGTTCATGACATAGCTGATGATGAGGATATGGAATTAGTTGAGGAAAAAGCTGCAAAAGATCCGTTGGGTGCGTTACCAAATAATTTTATTCATAGATTTGACTTATGCATGAGCAGCTATTCGCGAGGCTCGTAAAGCACAAAAGGTCCTACAAGAACAACGGAAGACAGCAAAACCTCATTCATCACTTTTAACGGAGGCCAAGAGAGTGTGGTCACTCGCACGACAGAAAAATATACCGACTTCTGAGCGGCAAAAACACATACACGATCTCATGAACGTTATTCGTGGAAAAGTGAAGGATATTGTCCTGAAGCACGATGCTAGTCGGATAGTTCAGACTGTTGTCAAGCATGGAAAGCAAAAGGAACGAGATGAAGTGGCTGTCGAGCTGAAGGGGAAGTATAGGGATCTAGCCCAGAACAAATACTCCAAGGTATGCATTTCATGTATGGAATGGTATCTATTTCTTCTAAATTCTGACTCTTCTCAGTTCCTCGTGACAAAGCTCATCAGACATTGCCCCGCTCATCGAACTTCCATTATTCTCGAATTTCAGTCCTATGTTCTGCGATTACTTCTCCACCGAGAGGCATCCTCAGTGCTAGCCGATGCTTTTGAGTTGTACGCCAATGCATATGAGCGATCGTTGTTGCTTCGTGATTTCTATGGGAAAGAAACTACTTTGTTCAGTGTAACGTCGGGCAGTACTGAAGACAAGGAGCGCGCGAAGAAGGGACTAAGTGGTGTCTTGCAAAACGGAGACAAAGAACGACGGAAGCGAGTTCTTACTGCAACCAAAACGGGTTTAATGTCAATGTAGGACCGTCGCGTCTTACTGGCCACCTTCAACTGATATAAAGTCAGATTTAACAATCCCGACAAAGGTGCTGTCACGCATGCAATTGTGCATCGCGCTTTATGGGAATATGTCGTTGCTGTCAATGAAGGTGAAGGGGAGGAATGCGAAAAACAGTTTCGCGAAATGTTCGAAAGGTATGTAGTCAATCTTTGCAAACATTCCTTCCATTGAGCGCAACCCAATAGTTGCCAGGAAGTTCTGGCTGAACTGGTCCACACAAAAGATGGGAGTCGAGTTGTGCGCGAGTTCCTAGCACGCGGAACGGCGAAAGATCGAAAACAGATTCTCAAAGTACTGAAGCCACACATCTTAAAGATGTGCACGAACGAGGAAGCTCAGCTGGTCTTGTTTACGGCTATAGATGTAATCGAGTAAGTATAACGTCTTCTTCCATATCATTAGTTAAACTATTTATCTTCCAGTGACACAAAACTTGTGCTGAAAACCCTAGTTCCCGAGATCACGCAAGCGGCCGATACGTTGTATTCCTCGTCGCAAGGTCGTAGGGTGCTTCTCTACTTAATGGTCCCTCGCGTCAGGCGGCACTTCACCCCTGCGCAAATAGCGTCGATAACAGAGACCGATGACATCAGATCTCGAACGAGCAAAAAAGACGCAGACCTACGACAAAATGAAATACGCGACGGTGCCAGCGAACCTCTGCTTGCCTGGATATCTGTGAATGGTGAAAAGATCAGTCGGGACCCTGGCGGAAGCCTTGTTATACCTGAGATTTTACTTTACGCAACCGGTGGTACGCCTGTCTCGCTTCTGAATTTAGAACATTTAATTCTAATCCCTGGTTGGCAGACAAATCTAATGCGATCGAGGCACTGCTCAAAGTAGCCGCGGCACCTTACCCGTCAACCGACCTGGCCAACCCACACAGTATCGATCTCCCACATACTTCACGCATGTACAAGACCCTCCTTCAGGGCGGGCACTTCAGCAGAGTGAGCAATACCGTCGACAAGGTGTCAGGGTGGGATTCGGCCGCTTTTGCGGATCAGCTTGTTGAGACACTAGGGCAGGACGTGATTGTTGGGATGTGTACGAAAGGGGAACGGAATGGTGCCTTCGTGGTTGCTGAGGCCCTGAGCGGAGGTCAGGCAAAGAGTTTGGTGAAAAGCTGGTTTGGCGACGATGTGATCAAGGAGATTGAGGACGGTGACATGAAGGGTAAGAATATGTTGTTAGAGAAGATACGACAGTTGTAGAATGGTGCGGTTATCCCGATGGCCGGAGGTTTTGGGTGATACATATGACCCTATTATCCATTAGAGCGGTCAATTTCCGTCTCAACAGTCTACGTTCATTGTCTATTCAACATCTTGGACCGGGGGATCGGGGCAAAGCTAAATGAAAGAAACTCATCAAAGCTGGGACCAGATGATGTGAGTAACTGCGTCCCATGCAAAAATATTAAATATCACTGCAATGTACAATCATAGACATGATCCTCCGCGAGTCGTAACGTCATACGAAGGCGCCGGCTGCGAAATTCATAACAATATACTCTGCACTATTACGGTCCACCTCTTGACCGGACAACATGATGATCAGGACGAGCCCGGGAACGGGACTTGAGAAACCGCAAGTGATTCGATCAAGGATAACAAAATGGAATGGCACAAACTCAGGTTATGGTTGTGACACTCTGCAGGCTTTACGATCCTATGTGAATGTATGTCGCCCAGCGACTTGGATCAACACCTTTGCTGATTAAATTTCTGACTGCCTCGTCAAGGGCGTATGCGATATCATCACCGTCAAGGTGCCACGTACGCGAAGAGCAGTCAAAAAGGCATGCATGGACGTCCCTAGCGACACCTGGTCCGTCTTTATCGCCCATTGTCCTAGGCGCATATGTATTGCTGACGTTAATGGAAATCTTCCAAATACTCGCCTACGACTCACCAAAGGGTAGCGATAATATTAGGAAATCCAGCAAACAGCATTGTCGTACCCAAGTGGATCGGCTCGTCAGGCAGTCTCTGATAACCTGCTGCCGTAGAACATGCACTAAGAAAGGCGAGACGTGCTCGTGGGATCTGCATTTCAAAAAGTTTTCGGACCTTTAGAGAACCGTCTTCCAAAGCAAAACCGCTGTCTAGTGGGTAGTCTTGGTCTTGATGTCCATGGCAAGCGAGATGCAAAATGGAGGCACCGGAGAGTCGTTCTACGACTTGCGAGACTGAGACATTGCTGTTGGTCTCTGCAAGCTTTGAATCATTGCAGTCTTGCAGTCGTATTAGACCATCACTCGGAAGGATTGACTCAAGTGAATGAATCTCTTTCCTTGTATTTGGCAACGAGGTGTGTCCTGGGGTAGTCGGTTGAGCAACCACCAGCACCTTGATGGCTGCAGGATCAGAGATTCGCTCGGAGAGCTCTTCGGCCCTCAGAAGAGCTGATATGGTGGGTGTGTATGACGACACTACATAATCCAATGCGCATTCATTGTCAGGTCCCGTGAAGCGTAGGCCCGCAGCATGAAGAGGGAGAAAGGCATACTCTCCTGTAGGGCACCAGTGGATTCTTGGGCGTTGACGCCCTGTAGACCGCTAATAGAATGCTTAGTCATTGCTTGGTTGCTAGAAATCTCATAACATACCTTGAGCCCTAGATGATCGATGATAGGTTTTACAATTTTCAACCACAGGCTTGCCAGCAACTCTTCATATTCCGTCTTCCAGCGCCGTAAGAGTACTAGTTTACGTGAGACATCAGAGTCAGGTTCGCCAGGGGACTGTTCATCGCTATCCCCAAAGAATGTCGACTCCGACTCACGAGTCTGACGCGACGTGAAATCTTCCAGGCTCTTCTTCAGCTTATATGTAGAGACTCCCCGCAATGAAAAATGTTCGGGGGAACTCCTTGGGGACCTAATGATAATAACATTACAGCCATCCATTGCAACGTCATCTCCTAACAGGATGACAACAGGTCCCCTTCTCGAAGCCACTGAGAGTTGGTCGTATGACTTGGAAAGTAACAAGCCCTCAAATCCCGGAACACGTCTCGCTTGCTGAAGCAGCGACTCAAATTTGGCCGCAGAATATTTTCGCTCGGTTACCTGTCTTTCCGTCAAGAAGTCATCATTAGTTGCGGCGTCAAGTTTATGAGCGGTGTCTTGTAACCCCCTCTGCAGTTCGTCTGGAAGCCCGTCAAAAGGGCTCCGTAATTGCAATGCTTGTGTCCAGAACACAGCTCTTGACTTCTCCAAGAGCTCTATAGCTCGAGCTGGTCCTGACGCACGCAATGTCAAAGCCGCGACGCGGGTCGCGAAACGGTCCCCAGTTTCGGCTAGATTGCTGATACGAGTTTGAGTATTTTGATGAGAAAAGGAGGCAAGTTGAGTACGCAGTTCTATGGCAATTTCGTATCCTAGAATAGTAACATCTGCGAGACGAGATCCTCGACCCCGGGCAAGAGTTGAACACTGCATGGCCATTCTTATGCGGCTGAGGTAACTGTAGTACGGAGACCCGCATATTTCCAGTAGCGCCTCCTTGGCAGCTTTCCTATGGTCCTCTTGATTTGTGAGGAAATAACGAAATAGCAAAGCCTTCGGTCGATATCTCCAAGGCGGTGCACTTCCTGTCTTTATGGCAAGATTATCATGCTGTATGGCCCGATCTAGGTCCTCCACGTCACGCTCATCTGCCCATTCATATCGCTCTAGATGTGCATCTGCGAGGTGATTGCGGGCTTTGCCATGATCAGGGTGTGTATCAGGGCAAAGGCTCAAGGATTCAGCAAGTAACTCGACACGCTGGTTGAGATACTCAGCCTCCCTAACCCGCTGGAAGTGCGTGTACAGAACACCTGCTAGGAGAACAAGGCAGCTCCGGCGGTCGGTATGATGAAGGGGATGAAGATCCAGAGCTTCTTTAGCGGAATCAATCAAGTTCTGCGAGTCTTCAATAGTACTTGTCCCGGCGCAATGAAGCCTATTCCAGCACAGGGAACGAAGAATCGAGGGTCGATAAATATGACCTGGTGGGCAATGGACGAGGGCATCATTGAGATGGTCGAATGATTTCCGGAGGTCGACGTCGTCCCCATCACGGTAAAATCGAGCCCGGTACGCGCCGGCAAGATCAATCTGGCACTGTATGGTGAGGTTTCCCTCGTTTGCGTACTCAAGAGCCTCGGTATAGGATTCTAGGGCCATCTGAAGCTCCTCAGCTTCTCCGTAATGCTGATAACGAACAAAGACTGCGTTTGCAAGCCCCAAAAGGCACGATGCACGCGTCGTTCCGCTATGATGGACTTGAAGTGCCTTTCGGTACAACTTGATAGCTCTTCCCAAGTCCTCTGGGACACCTGAGCCATAAAAATGGTACATATAAGCCTGCGCTAAATCGATTGATGATGCGGGGTAATCTGGACTTGTAGAGGGAGGTAGATTGAACGAGTCGAGGTTGAGTACGGGGCGCGCTGTCTGGAGGTGTTCCGTGGACTGGCGAACAAGGAGACTGTTGCATAGGCAGAGGTCGCTGAGAATCGAAAAGCATTCCGCAGATTGAGGAGCACACTTGGCCAACATGCTGCCTAATATGTCGATGGCTCTATGCAGATCTTGATGATGTCCTGATTTCTCAAAACGTACGCGGAGGATGTTTGCGAGAAGAACTGCAAGTGATACACGGTTGGGATTGATTTCCAACGCCTCCTGAACCCTGTTGACTGCTTCGTTCAGGTCCGCTAAGTCTCCCTGGACATCAAATCGACTCCGAAGTGCCATTCCAAGGCCTTCAAGGCAAGCCGCCTTGTGTTCATCTCGTTCACCCCGCAGCTTAACTGCCTGTTGATACGATTTGACAGCACTGGATATTACTGCAACATCTCCACTTCTAGCATCTCTATCCAGTTGTATGAGCACTGCATTGTCTGGAGGTTGTGTGTGTCGGCCTGCAATAAACCAGCCTACAAGAGACACAAGAAAAACCATGACACCGCTTAGGTAGTAACGTAGCATTTGAGACGTAAATCTCTCTAGGCAGCTGGGGAGCAAGAAATAACGTTACTTGGAGAAGTCTTACCTGCAGAGGTAATTTTGGTACACTTTGCTGATGAAAGAGCCAACAAGTGGTGCTGGTTAGGATACGGGCCTGCCACCTCGTGTTCGTAGTCCTTTGTACATAACGGACACTAACGTGTGTATTAGTGATCGCCTCGTATTCTGGTAAATGAAGGTGCGTTAAATGACATGCTGACAGTGTAGAAAAAGGAATTTTACAGAGGTTGTAACGGTTGGAGGGATAAATCCTTACTTATCAAGTCGGCAATACAACGGTCACGAGATTAGTTATAGAATCACGTGATGAACGGAATTGTCGTCAGACTCAGGGGCACAAATACTTAGTTTTCCACCTTACATGCTCATCTTACTGACTGCTTAGTTCTTATTGATATGGATTCCTTTCAGGTAGTCTTGATCACCACCATTGACAATTGTCAAACCAAGGATTCTCATTGCCATGCATTTCCTATGAACCCTCAGTTATCAGAGGCTCAAGCAGTCCAGATTTAATGCTGAAGACCTCAGTTGGTAAGGAAGTACAAGTTGAAAGACAAGATACACATCAGATGTACAAGTGCTTAGCTTGCCAGAGAACCTGCAAGTGTCAGGGTTTGAAAGAGCTTGATAGCAAGGTACTGAAAACAAAGAGAGAACTATTTGATAGCAAAGATAGCATCTAGTGTACATTACAATAACAGAATGCAATGTGAAAACAACGACAGGTAACAATACTTAATGTGACAGCATAAAAAATAACCAATGGACAATATGTAGCAGGGCACCGAAAACAAAGAGAGCACTACTAGATAGCAAAGATAGCATCCAATGTACATTACAATAACAGAGAGCAATGGGAAAGCGATGATAGGTAACCATAATTAATTCATTTGAAGAGCAAAAATACTTATGTCTCGGGCTCCTCATTTTCCGGATGCCAATTGAGGTTCATGAGATCCAGGTTACCGGCCAGGGAATCAAGCTTGGGGATGGTGGTGGCTGCAGAGTCCATGCTGGTAGGGTATAGCACCTGTGTGTACTCCGACATGATCATGCAGGTCTGAAACAGAGCCATACTCGAGTGAAGGAGGCTCTTGGACTTCAGCGGTGTGATGATCAAAGAAGGGGCCATCGGAGAACAAGAAGAACTTGGGGTAAAGAGAATTACGGACCATCCCTGCCATGGAGTCATCATAGAAGAATCGTTGTCCAGATACATTCCTGGGTTCAATTGTGTCCGTCGAGTCAACCTTAGTACACTTCTCGCGCAGACGCATCCTTCTGATATCGGCATCGACATAGGAATAGTCCAATCAGTGAGAGCGAGCATCACTTGCGTATTTCAAGGCGAAATGGCAGGTACATCATCACCTGGATAAAAGACCGTCTTATAGGTGCGAGATGTGGTATTTGCAGGCATGAATTGGAATCGAGGATATGCCAGGGTCGGCTGTGGCCTACTCTCTACCGGCTTGTCAGACGTTGGGGGACTGTACGACGTGCCAGCCACTTGAGATCCAGAAATGGGCGGAGGGGTGATTGGCCGTGGCATATTTAGATAACTGGATGGTTCATATGCACCACCGTCAGATTGCGCCTCCGGGGGTGCCTCATGTACCGGTGAGTCGCTTATGGGAGTTAGCAGACCTCTGGGAGATGTTCTAACATCCTGATGATCCCTCTCTAGCATGACCTCCAGAAGGGAATATTTGGAGCGCGATCGCCACGGTCGATGATCGTCAGAAAACCCGTGGAAGTTAGGGGGAAGCGGCGAGGGGCGGAGTGGACTGTTTTCGGGAAGAGGAGGCAGCTGATATCGACTAAGTACATCTTCATGACGATCTTCACTGTTAGACGCGGCATGATACCTAAGTCGTCGGCGCCGAAGGAATAAATGACGATCTTCACGATCAAGGTTTATAGGCAAAAAACTTCGCCGGTCGCGGCCGGGAACGTTGGCGGGTGTGTCACGAAGCCCAAGAATATGATGGTTAGCTTCATTGTAGGTCGCTACTGGTGAGGAAAATCTGTAATAGCGACTGCGGCGGTGTGTTGCCTCCAGACCATTGTTTTCTGGGTCATCAGCCAGGGACGCTCCAGTCTGAGGAGACGTCAAGCCTTCACTTGACCTCGTCGGCTGCAGCTCGTAGCTTTCCTGTGCATAGCGCGGTAGGGGGGCGGGGCGAGTGTAAGGGTGATATCTCGTGTTTGAGATTCGTGACGATGGTTCGGAGTGGGAATGAGTCAAAGACCTGACAGAAATTTCGGCACGTACTGAGGTGCGCCCACTCGACGATGTGCTTGTCTGGCCATTGACTGAAAGAAGAGGGCTGCGCCATGGTAACTGGTCGTCGTCAATGATAGGGAGCATGATATGACTTGAGTATTCGGAGGAGCCACTCGAGGCTGACGGTGAGGGTCGAGTGGTAGCAAGACGTCCGCTCGTGACTATCGCATTGTTGGACCTTCGTTCTGGATGACGTAAGGGATCAGGCCTAAGGAAAGAGCGACTCTTCCGATGTCGGGTGATTGTTGTAGAAAAGTCGTCTGAGGGAGTGTCCATTTGAACCAGGCTAAAGTCACCGTGAGTAGTTGTAGCAAGAATGGGGTGAGAAAGTGCTTACCGGGCCTCAACGAGGACTCTAAGTTCGTCGGGAAGATTCTCGTATCTTTTAGGGCAGGAGCACCGATGCCTGATCATCGATGCCAATGAATATGTTGGAGCGTAGCGGCAGATGTACTCACTGGGTAGTGTGCATGTCTGTGTGACTGGTGAAGAGACCGTCCTTGTGCTTTTGGCCCTTCTCTTCGGGCAGTCTACAACGTGTCACGCACTCATTAGCGTTAGGGAGCGTCTCTGAGCGCTAAAAAAAAGTCAACAAAGATATCGTTAAACACAGCCACTAATTAGTCGGGTTCGATGAGAGTATTTATACTACACTGACCGTCATCTGGCTTTTGATATGTTCTGTACTAGCGGAAAATGTGATGTCTGAAAGAAATCCTCGCGCTCAAGAGTTCGAAGCAGCATTTTAAACAAAGGATGAGGTGGGCACTGTTCCCAATTCTGCCAGGACCCCGCGCAATAAACGATTGGATTTTGCCATTCTCTTCACCACGTGTAGCAACACATCTTGTCACTCTCTTCGTCTTTTCCCATTCGAAGGCCCGACGAGTCACTGAACTTGGATACACTGATAACGGCATTGCCAAATCGTCGAGGCTAAAGACTTCCAGAACCCAGAACGTTGAGAGCGGAGTTGATCTTAGCGTCCCATAAAGCAATTTCAACAGATGTGATCCCAGACGGATCCGTACACCATGATGTTCGCTATGAGTCACGGTATGAAGGGGGATACCTTTCTTGGATTCGAGAACAGACGTCGTCACGGAAGACATCTAAGAAATTTGTTATCGATAAGATAACCTAGAGGGCGTGTCCGCCACATTGACTAGTTCCAACCATTCATTGGTGAATAGAATCCAGAGACGCCTGTTCCAGGAGATCAGTTTTAGTGAAAACTATCAATTGGAATTCAATGATGGTACCCTGAGTCGTTCCGACGTTCCGCCAATTCACTAGCTTCCGAATGACATATTCACTAGTTGTGGAACTTCCATCAATGTTCACCACCCTGTTGCACGGCATTGCATGAAAATAACATACTGCTCTGAGAGGTATAGAAGGTATAGTGTTTGCCTCAGTAGTACTGGGTTTACGAACTAGGCCTGATTGGATTCTTGATGAACAAGAAAGAACAGACGCTTTGGGTCAAGGAATAGAATATTGGTTCAGCGCGTCTCTCAAGATACATAGTCGTGAACAGTCTCAGGGTCGCAGCATCGTCGGCGGAAGAGGTAAGTCGCATTGTTTGTTTGCTTAGTTATTGGCACGAGCAGCAAATATGTACACCGCCACCGACTTCATTTTTCGATTCTTTTGAGTATCCTCTCCTTCGGACAACATTCCTTAGTTGCTGGCTCAGCTACATTTGTCTGCTGCTAGGAAGTCCTACGCTACTAGCTTCCTTTAGGATCCCACTACAACAATATGGACTCCCTTATTGCGAAGGCGGATGCCATGGGGCCCGCTGGTAAAAAGCGAAAACTACGACACACGTCCTCCAGTAGTGGGCCAAGCACAGACAGAACATTCCAATCCATTTCAAAGCGCACCTCGATACCGAAGTCCTTACAATCTTCTGGCGTGACACCTGAAGGAGCCCATTCCTACAAGCACATAGCCAACAAAAAGCTCCGTACAGAGCTATCACGCCAGTCTGCACGGGCTGTAGAAGCAAAGGCTTTGATAGAAGATGCAGAGCTTCTGTTAACGGGAGAGGCTGGTGGTATGGAGGTTGAAGGAGAAATGGATCGAACGTGGCGTGTCGGGCAGGATGAGATCGTCCGAGGAGCAGGGCAGGAGGGTGCTCGAGGAAGGAGAGAATGGAAATTGGAAGGGGGACCGTATAGGTCGCGATATACGCGAAATGGACGGTACGTCTGTTGAATAATATCTTGTGTCTATCTCTTATATATTTTCAGGCATCTGGCTGTTGTTGGAAACACAGGGCATGTTGCTTCGTTTGACTGGCAGGCAGGTACCCTTCATTCCGAGCTGCATCTACAAGAAACGTGTCGTGATATAACGTACCTTTGTCAATCTGTCGTTCGCTCAACTCTAACGCGTTCTCCAGGTACCTTCATGATCATTCACACTTTGCCGTCGCACAGAAGAAGTACGTCTTCATCTACGATCGGGATGGCGTCGAGCTTCACTGTCTGAAGGCACACATCGAACCTACTCGGATGGAGTTTCTTCCGTACCATTGGCTGCTAGCTACCATAGTAAGTGAGCTTCTTCCTTCTTGACACCTGCTAATGCAATGCAGGGTAATGCTGGTTATCTAAAATATCAAGATACATCCACGGGACAGTTACTGTGCGAACACCGGACAAAGCTTGGATCTTGTACAGCCATGACCCAAAATTTACACAATGCAGTCATTCATCTCGGTCACCAGAATGGTACGGTGACCCTTTGGACCCCAAATTTGCCCCATCCTGCAGTTCAGCTTCTCGCACATCTCGGTCCCGTGGCCAGCGTGAGCATGGATCCAAGCCAAGGCGGACGGTACATGGCCACAGCCGGAAAGGATCAGACGGTCAAAGTGTGGGACTGTCGGAATTGGAAAGGCGCGGTGAGAGAGTGGACTTCGAGAGGTGGATACGCAGAAGTAGAATGGAGTGCCAAGGGCGCCCTAGCCGTAGCGTCTGGGGGCACAGTGAACGTAAGAATCAAATTTTGCACTTTCGCAATGAGTGTCTAAATATCTTGACTTACAGGTATACACTGCTCCAACGATACACAAACCGATGCATATGAATACACAACCGCCTCTCTACCTGACCCATCCAATACCTCATCGACCTTTGACCTCGCTTCGTTTCGCACCATTCCAAGACATACTTACTATAGGCCACTCTGCCGGCCTCTCTAGTATCTTAGTACCCGGATCTGGTGAACCCAACTTCGACAGTACTGAGGCTGATCCATTTGAGAATAAGAAGGCTAGGAGAGAGAAGGAGGTTAAGGCCCTTCTTGACAAAGTAAGGATGTTATTGTTCCCATCGTATCTTGTACTCAGGGACGTTTTTTAGATCCAACCAGACCTGATCACCCTCAATCCAGAGTTCGTTGGATCTCTTGCGCCGCCTTCGAAGCTAACAGAAACGACGTTTGATGGGAAACCTTCCGTCGAGATTCCATTTGCTCGTCTGCCCAGATTGGAGAGGCTCCGGGTACAAGGCAAAGCCGACGAAACCGAGGTTCTCAGTGATGATGAAGAGGCTAGCGGTGCGGAAGCAGATCCAGAGGCCAAATCCCGCCGCAAAGAGGAGAAAGAGAAGAAGAAGATGAGAGGCAAAAATAAGAGTTTGAAAAGGTGCAATATTTCTTTTTGTCTTCGCCCCCGCTGCGATCTCACAAACAATGCTATAGATATCTTCGGAAGCAACGCAAAAACGTCATTGACCCCACGGCCGTAAGTCACCGTGTCTTATTACAGGTATCTCCTTGCTGACGCGTTATAGGTTGCAATTCGAGCGAAAATGGAAAAGCAAGAAGCGGAACAGCGGCGTGCTAAAGTCTTGGCTGCTGGTGAGGAAAACCAAAAGCCATCTGCATTAGATCGATTCAAACGTAAATCGTGATTTTGGTCTACTTATTTTGTTACGCCTCATGTGTGTACGTACGTTACTTTCGGCAACCATAATATGTGCCCAACTATGAATTCGGTCAGTTAGTTACGTGAGCTCGCACTAGTAAGGTTGATCTTGTTCCTTCTGCTTTAGTTCGCCGTACAGACTGCAGGAGAACAGAGTCAAAGGGTACGTAAGTTGGGCTCTCGATACATAAAATCTAGCTCCTTCATAATTCCCCTCCGGGCTTCTAGACCTTGGAACAAGACCTCACAACATAACAAGCGACGTCTTTGCTTTACCGTATACCATGAACAGCATGCACCGATCCAAATATTGAATGAGTACAACTTGACTTGTGCCCTAACCGATTCGCCGGATTATGAAGATTGTACAAAGCCGTCATAGCGACTTGGTTCTCTGACGAGACCGTCTTCAACTACCCGCTAGCATAACCATGTTCGACATTCCTTCGGCCCAAGCCCTAGTATCAGTACCAGATACCTTCTTCATTCCGAACACCTTGTCTCGAATTTTACAGAGACAGGATAATATCCCGAGATTATCATCCCCGAGTTTGGGCACTGTATATGACTTCGATGTACGTATCGCGCTCTAGACTGTATGCTCCCTTGTCTACAGCCTCTAAAAGGGCGTCTACGCAATTATCACCTCCAGAAATTTATTCTACCTCAGCTCTGTCTTCCGTACCAAGTCCTCCAAGATTTACTGTCCTTTTCTCTCTCCGGACCTACCGGAACCATGACCTGTCACATCAAAACCATTGGGTCAAATAACGACTCATTCCTGACCCCCGCACCCCGAGGAACCCCCAGCCCTCCTCAGCACTCCACGAGATGCATCGGCTGAATGCTAAGATATCCTTCCCTCTGATCTATGATTTGTTCTGGCTCAACTACGCAGGTGTCGAGCTTTCCAGGGCCGTTTGCTGTTCACAAGGATTCTAAGGCTCTGCAATGTATGACAGAGAGGATACCATGAAATTTAGTACTGTAGTTGAGATAGAGGAGTTCCTGATATTAATGTTGTCCATACACCGTAAATAACGCCTATGATAGTTACGCTGTTGCTGCTGTATCCATATTGCACGCAGCCAAGCTGTAAGATTGTTACTGACCTTATGCCCATTATAGCCAGACGCAAACGGTACAACTCTTTGGCAAGTTAATAAACAAGAATTTCGCACACTTCCTGACAGCCCAAACTTGTTGGTTGTGAAGGTGAAAAGACTCGGAGTATCCGAGTCTATTGTCCCTCCCAGTCATGACAAAAACTGATGCAGTGGGAATGAGTCTAGGGGCCGACCGAAAAAAGGAAAATGGATAGAAAATGTTGAAAACAACCAATTCCTCTCAATCATAGTGGGCATATTTTGCTATCTATGTTTTCTATGCGCTCACAGAATCTTCAATTTCAGGTTCTGGGATATCCCGTGATCGTAGGAAGGCGGTCATCATATTGAATGCCGACCACCGGTGAATTCTTTCCCTTCTTTAACCAACATGGCAGACAGCCTATCCCCTGAATGCACTCCACTGAAACAAAAATATGACTCGTGCTTCAATGAATGGTTCGAAGGATATCTAGAACCCGCTATAGCCGCCTCTGCAACCCAACGAGAGCGAGAAGCTTACTCACGACAGCAAGCCGCAGAATTTGAAGCCAAATGTGGAAAAATATGGATGGAATATAAAACTTGCGTACAGGTGGGTAATTTGACATCAAAACGAGGCTTACGTTGAAAGGAATTGCAGAACTCGTTAAAGGAAAAAGGACTTGATCATCTTATTCAACAGGCGAGGGAAGAGAATCCGCTCAAAGAACCGCCTCCAGGGCAATCAACATCATCTGATAGGATATAGGCAGCCCGGACCTCACCTTTTAATTCTGTAGCCTTAGGTGTGACCAACCATCTCACCATAACTCACCTCGTCTCTAATATCCCTCTCGGCAGTATCTGTAAATGTGGAACTGTACTGTCCGTAATCACACAAGCTTCTTACAGAACATCCATTTCAGATTGAGGAACCAAGACATAGGGTATTCGTTGATGGATTTTACCTTCTGCAGATCCTGTGGTGCAAAGGAGGATTCCATCATATTACCTTCCGACCGGTTCACCCGCCTCGAGGCTTTTTATCCCCCGGATAATTAGCTTCCGGCCGTCTTCTAGGCTCTGCAGTGACAACGATTTGCACTAGGCAACTGAATTTTCCCTTGTAAAATTTTCCTATGTTTGACAACATTTCGACAGGCAATTGATGCTCATTGTGCGTCGTCGCAACTAGGTCCCCAATTCGGTCGTCCTCGGAGCGGATTTAACGATACATGCACTGTTTCCCCAGGGCACCTACCAGAGCTCATCACCTCAACGACTTTCCTTTGCCCCTTCTCTGCCTTTTCTCTACACAGGAACGAATCTCTTTAGCTTTTCCGTCCTGTCTTGTCATTTTGTGAAAATCTTGAGGAACGTGGATGAGAGTGTCGGCACCACCGAGACAAACCTATGCCGTCCGATTCCAGTAATTCCCTTTGCGCCGCGGAGCTTCTGATCTGCACTACCTAGAGCCTTCGTAAATCCTGCCCATGTCTTCGTCTAAAAATCTCTTTGCATCGCCTTGAGCCGAAGGGAAAACCCCTAGGTGGGCAGGCGCGAAAAAATCGGCACTTCTCAGGGCTCAGGCCCATTGGCGCCCTGATGTTACTGGGGTGTCTTTTGGTGGATCTCATAAAGAAACCAGTCGGGTTCTTTATACCTTGTTCAAACTTTCTCCTGCCGTCCCTTCCACATCATCATTGTCTGCATGTCTGGCGTCAAGCTCAAAGTCGCTGTATGGTGCGTGTGTACTTATCCGCGCTATGGTCTTCAGCTAATATGCTATCAGCGGTGGTGGTATAGGCGGACTTGCTTTCGCCCTCGCGGCGTCTAAACACTCACACATTGCGGTGGAGGTGTACGAAGCCTCTTCCGGTTTCTCGTCGTTTGGTGCTGGAATCGGACTTTGGCCCAGGGCATGGAATATCCTAACCACACTTGGCCTGGGTGACCACTTGGCAAAGATTGCGTCATCCTCACCAACCACTGATATCAGTCAGTGGTAACTACCTATCGATCTGGAGGTTACTAAAGACTAGCTTGCTTTAGCTCACTCGTTTACGTTTCGAAAGAGCGACCAACCGACTGGGTCTGACTTTTACAAGATGTACAGTAAAGGTGCAATTACCCGTGCATAGGCAACTGTCTCGTCATGCTGATATCAGAGCAGGTCAAATTATGACGTTCCACCGAGGCCAACTTCAACAAGCTTTTCTCCGACATTTACCATCTTCGTATCCAATCTATTATTCCAAGCGTCTCCAGTCATACTCCCGACAGTCATCTGGCGAAATACAGCTCACATTCTGCGATGGAGCACACGCGACCTGGTAAATGACTCCTTATGACTTCAGCTGATAGCTTCGGTGCTTATCGCTGACATTAAGTGATGTGCTAGTGGGCGCGGACGGCATACGTTCAACAGTTCGCGCACAATTGATGCAAGATGAAGCCAAGATCGCGCTACTCAGTGGACAACCAGATGCTGCCGAGGAGATCTTGACGTCTATCGAACCCTTTTGGACAGGATCAATCGCGTACAGGGAGCTAGCGCCGTTAGCTCGACTCCAGAAGGATTCTGACACTCGGAAACTACGTATTCCTCTCCATCCAACGCAGGTACAATCATTGGCTTGCTCACATGGTCGTCAGGTTACTGACGTGTTTGTGTGTCCGATTAGTATATCGGCAAGAATATTGTGTGTAATCCTATTCTTCCCAATGCTAATCTGACTTGGACAAACAGAATATTATGGTGTATCCGGTGTCGCAGGAGGATGTAGGTGAGGTGATTAATTTGGTCGTGTTCCATACGCGGCCAGAACTTGAAGGTACGGCATACGACGGACCGTGGACAGCGCAAGTCGACGAGGCTAGTTGGCTTGATGAAATAACCTTCGACGATTGGGAACCTGAAGCCAGGGGCTGGTCGAAGGTAAATAAATGTTCATCTATCCTATCGGAATCTCATCATTGCTTCTATATCAAAGTGCGTTGAAAGACCAACAAAATGGGCTATCCACGCCGTCAAACCCTTGCATACCTATGTCAATGACTATGTTGTCCTCTTGGGTGACGCTGTATGTTCTTAACAACCATTTAGCAGCAGATGATATCGACTCCTTTCTGCAGGGTCATGCGATGGATCCGCACCAAGGAGCTGGTGCTGGATTAGCCATCGAGGTCAGCCCAACTTTCCTTCCTGTGAGCTCGGTACTTCTCAATCTCGCATATAGGACGCATACGTGCTTGCTGAATTGCTCAATCATCCCTACGTGACCAGGTCAACAGTACATCATGCCCTTAAAGTCTACGATCGTATGAGGCGACCGTTCGCGGAAGAGATTGCTCGTCGGTCATTAGAAAATTCTCGATGGCTTTCCCTGCATTACGACAATTTCGACTTCTGCGGCGGTAACGATGCCGACATAGAGAGAAAGTTACGCGAAATAGGGGATAGAATCGTGGAGAAGTGGAGTTGGGCTTGGTCAAGTACCATTCATGAGTCTTTGGAACAGGAGAAGCGCAAGCTGGATGATTTCATCGACAGTACGCCTGACTATCCAAGATATCGATGTAGATTTTAATCATCTTCTCTTACCTATTTATCTACCTCTTTGTCACGTATTAATTCCGTATAATGGGACATCGATGACCGTCCTAATTAATTTGCTATCATGGGCTGCTTTTTTACTCACGGCTATAAGTTACAGGGCTGTAGAATCAACTGGCTCAACCAAGGACATCTTGACTTTACCCCGCTGAGTATTTTTATCTTTTTCCACCTCGATTTTCACCACAACTTTGTCAAACACCGATATCGTGACATCCCCCGGACCCTGAGAAGCTGGCAAGGTTATCGTATAATTATCCGGGTCGAATTGGGGGTCTTGCTTGAACATAACCAAGCCCTCAATACCCAACCTAAAAAATTATCAGCTCCCCGTTGCATAAAGGTAAGGGCAAGCCATACTTGGACACGAAGACACCGACACCGTTCTTGAATGTCCGTATGACGAAGGCTTCTTCTTTCACCTCCTGCTTCTCTCCTCTTCCTTTCAAGGCCAGCCCCACGTAAAACTCCACACTGGCGCGTCCTGCCATTTGAGCCATCCTATGACGCCGATTGACAACATCGAGAACACGCTCCACATGATGCTTAGAATGCAGCGATGCGTGTAATGGCGAATATCCGATAGCTGCGGCCAACTGCCGGTGAGCTAGCACATCTTAGAAAAAAAGCTGAATACGGTAAACAAAAAAAGGCCGAAAATCACGCACCAGCATATCTTCGTATAGGACTAGTGAAGTGGGTGTAAATTTCGCTAGCTAGGCCGTAGTGCCCGAATGTATCCCGCCCCACACTTCCGGCACAGAAATATTCTGCAGAGAGCATACATCGCGTAGCCATGATCCGCACCAACGTATTGAATGCTGGAAGGCTCGGGTCCTAGGAAGAAACTGAGCAAACATACGCCTAGTGTATGAGTGAATATGACATACGACACATTTATCCAACGAGGCGGCCAGCGCCCCAGAGCTCGATACATCCAGGTTCAATCCTTTGCGCTTCTTCAAGATGTCTTGCAACTTTTCAAAATTAGTTTTCGGAGGGGGCAAATGTCGTCTGCAAACGAAAGTGTCACCGTCGATGTTCCGTTATCAGAGGAATGAGACGTACCTTAAAACTGCAGTTGCTGGGAAACTCTCCTGAATCTTCCTTGCGACGCTGATGTTGGCGAGTAGCATAAACTCCTCGACAAGGCTGTTGGTCTCCCGCATCTCCTTCTGCTCCACGTCAATCGGATCCGATGACTCAGAACTGTCAAGATGTATTTTAACTTCTGGCGAGGCAAGATTAAGGGCACCCGCTGCCATTCGCTTGGCTTTGAGTTTTAGCGCCAAGGAGTTGAGCAGACGTATACTTGCTGTCAGAGGATCGCTCAGAGTACTACCGATAACACGTCGTTACCAAGGCAAATATTTCTTTGACAGATATAACGTACGGATCATCCTTGCGAATCTGAGCCTCCTCGTAGGTGAAGGCAGCTTTGGACGCAATAACAGATTTAGTAAACCGAACATTGACAATTTCAGCCTCTGGTGTAAGTTCCTGATTTTCTTTAGGTATCAGATCTTATGGCGATAGTAGGCACCCAGAAAGACGCACCCAGATAGCAGAAAATGCCAGTCGCTCGACGTGCGGTCGCAAAGAACATAGATTAGTCCCAAGAAGAGCTGGTAACATGTCAATCCGCTTATCGACTAGATAAACGGTTGTTCCTCTCGCTGCAGCTTCGCTATCCATTGGAGTGTCGGGGTGTACAAAGTAGGAGACATCCGCGATATCTTTACTCGGTATCAGCACATGGGCATCGTCGTGAGCGAAAGATGGATGACTCACGAACACCCGCCTCGATATTGCCGTTAGGTAGCGCTCTAGCATGAAGGGCATCATCGATATCTTGACATGCTAAATATTAACTGATGAGCCTGACATCACTGAAAAGGATAAAGGGGACGAACCGGGAGGATCTATACTGCATATCAACAAATCTCTCAAATCTTCTCTGTCCCTCCACGCCAAATTTCCATCCGTCTTTGGTGGAACCACCCAACTGTCGCCCTCAGACGGCAGACAGTCCAAGATAGCCTTCCCAAATGGCCGGTAAGGAACTTCAAACTCTAGTAACAAGCTCTCTTGTTCCGCTTCTTTACTCTCTACCTTTCCTAGAGCCCTGACAAAATGACCCTCTGGGTAGCGCGACGTGCTGTCCCACCGGTCTATAGTCACCAAGATTTTTTGACCTATCAGGGTCGGCGCTTGACGCGTCCGGAGTCGAATACGAGGCAATAGACGGGACACCGGAGTTGCAAAAACAGTCTGTATTGAAAGAGACGTCGAATTAGACGAAGTGAGAGAAGTGCTGTCGATATGGCACACGTATCTGTGCTTACAGTTAGTTCGTTCGTGAAGGAACATACCAGAAAGACTTACGCCCGCCAGTTGCGCTTGATCACGCCTACTATCCGTCCTGTTGGCTGCTTGTTAGATGATGATGAGCTCGTCGACACCATTTTAGATTCTGCGTCGATGATGACTTCCTCTTCTTCACCAGAGTCATCTGCATCATCGTTTTTTAGTGTCGCATCTTGGTCGACTACTTCATCTGCAGGTGCCTTCCATTCTTTTTCGTCGAATACTTCCACGGCAACAACGTCACCTTGTACGGCTCTGTTCATGTTCTCCCGACCTACAAGTAATACTGGTTGCGAGAAGGCGGGAACTGAGACACTACCCTAGAAATGGTGTCAGGCAGCCGGTGCTGATATCAACAAGAACGCCATACTTCAAGGTAATTGTACTGGTTAGCATTGAAATGTCCTTGATGAAGGTCACCCGCTCTGATGCCCGTTAGCAGAGTGGATGTTGGTAGATACTGCAAAGCAAAATCAGGAACTAATCTAACCAGAGGAAGAATAGAGGACATCAGGGTACAGAGCTTGTCGTGCTGCTGCCGCCTTGGTGGGCTCAATCTCGTCCGATCCTGCAGCAGCTAACAAGTCAAGTAGTTGGGTAGCATTCGTCATGCCTTCGACATAACGCCGAATTGATATTGAGGTTATGCCCTCCGCCGTTGCTTTTTGCCGATTAGCTGCATCTTCCGTAATGAGGATCACTGAAGGGCCCTTCTGGTGATGTGTTGAAGATATATGTGTGCTGTACCAGGCCGTTGCCTTTCTGATAGCTAGCATATTTAAGAAATGGGTGTTTATTTCTCCACATCGAATGCTTGCTCACCTCGATCATTCTGGTCATTAGGAGTCTCTCCTTCTTTGCGAACTACGGCCGTCTCCCTTTTTTGTGTCAGTTCCCACTAGAGCGGAAAGCCAGGGAGAAGAACGACCCACATCCTGTACTCGTTGTAAAAGACCCACACCCGCTTGCTATCCATCTTTATCAGTGCCTTCAGCCGATTGTACAGAGGAAGGGATCTATGCCGAACTTCCTCAATCACAGTCTGGAGAAGAATCATTGGTGTTGTGAACATTTCCGATTCGACGAGATCCATCTGCAAATCTGGTCACGATTTCCAGTAACGCGGGAGATCGAGTACAGCACCTGTGACAGAAACACGTTTGTGTCTGGAAGAATGAAATGTCCGCCAGGAAATAGTGCATGCTGCAGACGGGTATCCAGCGGCAGTACCGTCTCTCCGGAGCATTCTGAGCATGACTGGACGCCGCAGCCAACGTCGTCTCGAAGATACCGTTCACGAAGGACTAGAACCAATTGAATAAAAAGCAACGTAGGCGTGTTTGTCGTGCGTACCCTTGATTACCTTCCCTCTCGCAGTCTTTTTGAAGAAATTCCTTTGAGTAGTAATGGCTTCTTCTCGCGGCCTCTTTCTGACAGTGATATCGACCATTATTGGTTCCAGAGGTCAGAATTTGGCGTTCATATACTGGTGGAAATCGAGAAGCTCGGCAGTAAACTGTACTGTAGACCAACTTTTGCTACTTGATCCTGTGAGGGGGATAGTGGTAAAGGATCAAATACTCCGTGGGATAATATTTCCCTCTTTGGCGGCCTACGGGCCGGCACATTGCACGGATCCTGCCGGATGTCTTCGCACTTTTTGGAACTCGCGACGTGTGTCCTGGATTATCCTGCTCGTCTTTTCGAAAAGTTTCGTTACCCGACAACTCGGACAAGGGCCGAAGGAAATACAAGGGACAATTGTCTTCGATTGTCTTTGTTGCTTGCTCTGGTCTTGCCACGAATGGCGGCCCATGGCAAGAAGTACCTGGCTTGGGCAGGGGGCACCCATCACTAATAATTACAACCCTGGACAAAAGATCGAAGGTAACCATTATCTCTGCCACTCGACCTCAATGGGTAATGCCACTTTGGCCACACAAAAAACAAAGTCAACTATGACCTTCGTACAATGATAAAAGGAACATGCAAGGAAGAACTGATTCAGTGCTCCGCTCTCTTTACCTCGTCTTTCCACCATGTCTGCGCGTATTGAGCTCCCAAGCGAGGCGTCTCAAGTAATCGACGACGACATCTCTGACGCGGGCACCGAAGTCCCTCTGGTCTATCCCCTGGCAAACTACCTCCAGAGTGCACGTCTTCCAGGCTTCTATCGTCATATAAAATTCCCGGTAGAGCAGCTAAAACGTATTTCGGTCTGGCCAAAGATGCCTATGCTCGCTAGGGCTTTGGGGACACGTTCTCTGCAAAAGGTGTACCTCCTAGAGTCCAATTGCCTCATACAGGGTACTTGCGAATGTACGCCGATATTCCTCTTCGTCTTTTGGTGGCACTGACAAGCCCTGCCTCCACAGACTTCGAGCAGACACCTTCCGTAAGTATCATCAATGAACTGGGCGTTCCTCAGGAGACCTCCTCAAGGATCAAACTGGCAAACGGACACGCCGTTCAGTACGACGAATCCGACCTTAATTTTCTTCACAACATCAACTCAGAGGATGACACGGATCGACTGTTAATGGACTACGTGCTCCCTACTCTTTCAGAGATGGTTCGACTTTGCAGTAATCTGCACCCCTTGTGTCCCCAAGCAGGATTTCTCAACTTCCAGAACATCTCGTCTAGGCACAGCGTACATCATTGCAAGTGGGACATATACACTTTGGTGAGCCACTTTTCATTGCTAGTCTCCAGTGGTTCGCTAATCAGGACTGACGATAGAACGATCAATTTTTCCTTATCTTCATTCCACCTTGGTCCATGGGAGGACAAGATCTAGCGAAACTTGCTGAACGCGGTAACGTGTGTCACTTCTTTTTCTCTGCCACTAATTCCCAGCTGATATGCCCACGTAGGTGGAACCAGGTGCTCTTGACACACTCGACGCGCGCAATCCAGACACTATCACAGATAAGATCTGGGCTTTGGTACGCATTTTTGTCTCGCGTAGAGAACGACGACACTAAATTATTCCCAGCTATATGATGTCTGTGTCGGACGTGGATCCGTATTCGTCGTGACCAATTACATGTACTGGAGCTTTGGCCGTTTCAACCCTGAAAGTCAGTCGTTCAATTGTACACCGCCTTAGTATAAGTTCTGATTCAGGATTATACCCACAGACTATTCAGAAGCAATGATTTCAGCGCCGATACCAGCAGAATTGGATCCATTGGATGGAACTTTTATGGAAGAACGTCTTGTGAACCCTTCGGTGATTGAAACGTTAGTGTACTGGACTCAGGTGGCCAGGGGTGCTGCGTTCTTGGTGAAGTAAAAGTCATTATAAACCGGAAGAAGATACCATTTATGCTTTCTGTACTACTAATACAAACTTGCCCCTATGCGGACACTTCTCGATGACTGTTTGAAGAAGATCGCTAGAATATTCAGTTACCCATTGAGCAAATATTTCGTTGTGAGCAATCATGTATTTTATTCACTCCCTTTCTGACTTTTCCTTCTCTTCGTCCTCGTCCTTCTCAGCGGCTTCATTTCTATAGCGAGCCTTCTGTATCGTGCGAAGAAATGTGTACCCCTCGCGCTCTGATTTTCTCGCTCTATTTCCCGGGCCTGATAGTTTTCCAGAATCTCCTATACCTTCTTCCTTTTTCCTTGATCGGCAAGATCGGCACGATGCATTCAAGATTTACATTTTGGGCGAGGCAAAATCCGATATTCTGGACTTGGGTTCTATTTTGACTGGCCCACAAAATCACCACCCTGTTGTTGTGATACAAGTCGATCATGGGCATTCCTTACTGATCCTGGAGAAATCCTTCCGCGGCACCTCGTTTCCCGTGGTCGTGACAAGTTATGATCAAGTACAGAAACTCGAAACCTACGACACGAGCCGTAGCTTCCACACATTTGCTCGGCACTAATAGCTGTGAGTGAAAAAAGATTGTGGGAATGAACGATAGCGAGGTGTCTTCTGTCCGAACAACGCAGCCCATCCCTCGTGTATGGTGGGACCAGTAGGACTTTGGTCCAAGGAGTGAATTCCCACGAGTGAACAAGGCTGGCATTCGAAACAAAGTGTTCGGCGTCTTCGGATATAACGACTCTTCATCTGCCCTCATTCAGTAGTATTTGGACAACCCTCACCATCCAAACCAATACATAGTAAGGCCCTGGAAACACACTTTCGAACAAGCCCATCATTGTTGGCGCTCTGCACAGATAAGACTGTCTGTGTTTAGACACAACTATCAAGGGCAAATATATATGCACACAACACATTACCTACACGCAACTGCCTCGTGTAGAACGATTTCGCCCAAAGAGAGCAAAAATCAAAACAAAACACAGGTGCTTGCTCCGGGGACCGGTTCCTTGCAAAGTCCGTAGAAATACTTCTCTTTCACTTTGTATGACACAGAAACGGGATATCGAAAACACAGCAAACCTTAACTATACGTAGTGTTCCCGCGTACCAAAAATACCTTTTTCGCGTACGAAATGGGGTTTCCTTGTTCTGACCATTGTTTACGACCTTTTCATCCCCTTCAATTCCGCAGCGTAGCATTAGTCCAATCATCGTAATATCTAACTTCCTGAGATATGTATGCTGATCCGTAAGATCAACGTTCTTCGACTCGGAGGTATCACAATTCAGAACTGTCCTGGGTGTCAACGGCGCGGAAAACGCTGCTTGTTCCCTTGATAGGAACTGTTGCCAGAGCGACACCTATCAAGTATTATTGACATATTCCGTCGTTCAACTTGTCTTTACGGAATGTCAGGCAATCTCGCTTTTCCGCGAGCCGGGGGGGAAAGCGCAGCAAATGTGACGTCATGATCAGCGTACTGATTTTCAAGGGCAGGAAATGTTCCTAGAGTCACCATCCGCCTTGGACAGTAATTGTTCACTAGTCCTTCAAGTTATAGACTAGAGCAAAGGCCCAGACGGAAACAACTTTCAAGTGCCTAGAAGTTCACAGGGCCTTATTCCACATCAAAAAAAAACACCATGTGTTAGGTATACATGTAATTGATAAAGATAATAATAGACCGGTGGTATTCTACGATACAAAACGAAGGATGGGAGCAGAAAAGCGTAAGGATGGTTATTATACATGAAGTATGCTGACCGAAGATTGTCCTGGAGCAAAAAGTGGATCCACCATGCACGACGTGATATATGATACGGTATGACAAAAAGGAGAATCAAAAGCCCTAGTGATAAAAAAATTAATTCCAAACCTTCGACGTCCCACGAACAAAACACTGACTCACCTCACAAGTGGCGTCGCTATGCCGGAGACTCCGAAACCGCCTGGCCTGTCCCATTGATCCACTTATTCTCCACAATTCTCTGACTCTTCCCATCATTGCGCAAATGTCCCGTCACCGGATATATCACGAACAACCCGAGGACACCCAAAATAATCGCGACCAACGCGACCATATTCACCAGCCCTCTCCACGACAGTCTCTGCTCGCTGCTCCGTGCATCAAGCTCCGCGTCCTCCTTGTCAAACCCACCGTCGTCCTCATTCGGGTCGAACGCGTACGGCACCAGACCGTGCTCAGTCAGCATGGACGGGTATTTCGAATCCGATGAGATAGACATCATTGAATCACGCGAGGACGTCGATGACACGAGATGTCGGAGAGAGGGAGGGGGTTCTAGTTTGAAAGAGTCGTCGCCAGGCACGGGTATGTGATATAGAATCATCGACCCCCGGGAGGTACGAGACGTTGACAGGGCCCGAGACTCTTCTGAAGGCATCCGGCCGAGTAATTGCGTCGTTGACGCGGAGGGGCGAATGTAACGAGGACCAAGAGGTGGTGAAGGTGTCGACGAACGGGACGAGGGAGATGGGGACATGGAAGAAGGATTGAGCGGTGATGAAGGAAAGGCTTTTGATAGTGATGCTGTCCTAGGGTATCCTTGCACTGGTTCTGATGGATCATCTGGCTCGGAAACCATCGAGTGTCTAAGTGGACTGAGGGGGGTATTGTGTTTCGATGGTAAAGAGGCAGGCGTGGTCGTAACTGAGGAACGCGTTCCAGAGGTCGTATCAGAGTTCCAGAGCATTTCCTGCTCAGGCATCGACGAAGGTTGCAAAGGGACTAGAGGCGCGGCGCGAGTAGCCGACTCAGCCTCCAAGGAAACCCTCGGCCCAGCTTCCTGGTCATCGTTCGACCAAGAGCTGTAAATATATGGCGCCGTTGATGCCATGGGAGAACGGGAAAGGAAAGTTCACAGCTAAATCACGCTGTTTGTTTATATCCACCAGTCAGCCATGCTGCAAAAAATGCCTGTGACCAGTCTCACCTGTCACGAAACATACATAATTGAATGCGTTCGTCCTTGGCTTGGCGCGGGCTATTTACGCCATCTTCAGAATCCCAGGGTCGTCTGGTTCTGGAATTCGCTCTACACGGAAAGTGGCTGCCAATTGATTGCGAGAGTCTAAAATTATTATCGATTACCGATAGCATGAGCGTGGAAAAAGAAGAAAAACCTCGACGAAAGATGGTCTGGTAAGCATCTGTTGTGAGTATGCGGATGACACGGTGTTTGGGCCCCTCAAGTCAAGATTGCCCCTAGCCGAAAGCTTAATCACCGAATGGCAGTGCGGCCGAAATAACACCACCATTGAGTTAAACGCAGTTAGTGAAAAGACGGAGCTCGCAACAGCGACAAGGTCGTAGCATACATTACAACCTGCAGACGAAGCTTTACTTGAAGTCTTCCATAAGAGCACGATGATACACGAAGGCAGAGATGCTATTTTCTTGATAGCACTCACAAGCGGCCATTAAATTTAAAAGATCACGAGCTCACCGCCATTCCAACAGACCCGTCAAAACGCAGAGGTCCAAAATCTTTGCCAAACGGAAGCACGTATATCTCGTCATGTCTGCCCTCTCTTCGTTCTAATGCAGTCCACATTTCCGGCACTTGACGAATCTCGTCATCAGCGTCTTCCCCTAGATACATTCGTCCTAGTCTGAGCGGCGTCATGTCATACTAGACCTCCACCACTAGTGTACCGTTCCTCATGCTCATTCATGGATCGTCGTTCTTTGAGCTCGGCCCGAGCTACTTCGATCTCTGCGAGGAAAGCGGAACAATCCAGACTAACCACGACTCGGCGAAATCGTGCTCCAAAGTGACCATCTTCACGGGTTTTTCAGCTATAACGACGGACATATCAGCATATCACCGATATCGACGGAAATAACAACTACCTTTTCTGTCTGACATGAGGCGCTTGCACATCAACTGGTGTTTCACCCAATCGTCTCTCTGTCAGCCTTGTGAACACTAAGTAGTGCGCAACACTTGATATTTGAAGGACGAATATAAGGATCTAAACGTTAGCACCTCATGTCAGATTTGTAAACTCCATCAGAGCGGGGCTGTACCTGCAGGTTACTACATGCCTCCAGCGGCGTAAATATCAGCTCGGGATGTAGTAATATCTTTGTATAACTGTCCTGTCCAGAACGGCTAAGAGCTCCGTGGTAGCAGTGCCGTAGATTCCAACAATATCCCAAGACTATGCTTATCAGTTAGTCCGCAAGTCAAATTTGGAATGAATTCGAGTGACGTATGCAGAATAATGCAGAATAATGCAGAGATGACCGTGTTTAATGAACCGACTGCCCGAAATCCGAGGGCATCGAAGATAGTGCACAAAATTGGCCTAGTTTCCTTGAATATATCTGTCCCACTTTCCTTCGTCGACATTGACGACATCGTAGGAGTCTAGATAATGTTAAGCGCTCCAAAACAGGAGTAACGAGAGTCAGAAGATGGGGAAAAAGCAAGTCATGGAGCTCCGTTGCATGGGCCACGAAAGCAAGCGGTACGTAAGGGGACGCATATAACCTGTACTGCGCTCAATGTCGTCAAAGATATGCGTGCGGCAGATCGCCATCGCGTCAAAGGGATCTTTCGGAATATCGTCATAACGAAGAACAAGCGCTCAAAGCCGGACGATTGAGCAGCTGATTCAATTTGACGGGGCCAGTGAGAATGTCGTATCCCGAAGAGCTGCGGGTGAGCGACGATGGTGCAGGTGATGAAACCATAGCATGACGATAATAGAGAGGAATCCAGGCGCATGAAGAACATCCCTTAGTCTCAAGGATAAGAGAGTAGGAATTGAGCCTTGGTGATAGAGAGATGTTCCTTCGCGACTATTTTTTCCACGAGAATGACGAGCATTCCATACCACAGGCCAATATTCCATCGCGGTGCCGTACTATTTCGAGGGTATCCACGCAGACCGTTTTAGTGCGACGATGATAAGATAAGACCATCTCTGTGGCAGAGAGATGAAGGGCCGAGAAAGGTAGACGGAAACTTTGGTTGCAGGTAGAGTTGTTCGTCGCTCGTGGTAGGGGAAAGAAAGCGAAATGCTTTGTCAGCCGCAGCTCCCTCCACCGCCCTCCCACCAATGAATTGAGCGGGAAGTAACAAAAAAGATAAACTGTGCTCCAATTGTCATCACTCAATAATAAGTTTTCTACCATGCCGCTTGATTGTCAAACTTATAGTGTTTCTATATTCGAACAGGAAGGCTTCCGACTCTGTTGTTCCTAGCGGCAGAACGTTCTACCCACTGACAGGCGCTCAGGAAAATCACTGAGACGAGGATATACTACTACTCCTGCGATAGAAGCTCTAAGAAGTCCTGAAAAGAATGGTTGCCAATGCTTCGAAGACTTCGAACTTGAAGTTCCGTAACCTCTCTTAATATCGCTGCATAAATAGTTACAAAAACATTCAGAATGTCTAGTACTGCCTGTAAGACATTGCAATAAGAACCACAGTCATTCGGCGTGTACTGGAAACTGATACAGAAGCACAATGACCCTGGCCCTGGCATTGTCATCCCAGCAAATACTCATCGGTAACATGACAATTTCAGCCGAAAAAATTGTAGCTCCAAAGAGTTTGTGATATTTCTCTCTGAGCTTATCCACGTTGCCGCCCCTCATTATGGCCCAGAAGACTGCCTTAAGCCATTATGACGAGATTAGCCGTCCAAAGTTCTACTTTTCTTTTCGTCCACATTGACAACGACACTTTCAGAACTATGCGTTGTTGACTCGCTTCGAATCGGAATGGGTGGACCTGTATAATAGAAGCGTCCATCTGACAGGAGGTCATGCGTTTAGGTTGATACCACACGCTAGGAACAACTTACTGATGATATACCACACGACACTGATCATTGCAAACCCGACAAACACCACAGAAGCGTAATCTAGAAAACCAGTCAGTCGTTCAGTCTTGGACGAAACTCATAACGACACTCACTCATGGACACTCTCGACACAGGTACCACCGCAGGCATCGAGAAAAGCACCATCTCGAACATGGTCCAGAGCACCGCAACGCCATTGGCGGCCCATCCCCACCTACCTAACGAGTACGGCGAATCCTTGACATCATCACGGCCGTTGATCAGAGATATAAGGACTGGCATCGAGTAGCTCGTATGCAGACATATCACCGTCACTCCTACGAAAGCGTTGAAAGCCGTACTCGAGCCGAGGTATATCAGCCCTAGTAGCAACTGGATGACGGTCACGAGGAGGAAGGCATTGACAGGACCGTATTTTTCTGACGACACACGAGCGAAAAGAGTGTGCAAGGGTATTGCCTTGTCTCCTGCGAATGCCCACGTTGCCCGAGAAGCGGCGGATGATATCGATATAGCACAAAACATGGCAGTTCCGAAAACTGAATGTATGAGCATAGAATAAAACGGACAGATCGAAGCACGTACTGATGAGCCACTACATTGAGCATGACAGATGAGCAATTAGAGCGTACACCAGATACATGCTCCTACCATCCCAAATCCGCCACCTTTTGAGCCCATGATGAGCGTGAACATGACACCGATCGGCTGACCACTGGCCACTGCAAATTTGTTAGGTCAAGCAAAGAGAAGAGGACGAACAGTACCCAACCCGATAATAACATAGCAATGTCAGGGAGCGTAAACAAGATGGGTAACAAGAAGACAATGCCTAGAAAGAACCCGAGTGGGATGGACCATACTATGGCTCTTGGTAGGTCAATCGTCGGATTGTGAAGTTCTTCAGCCATACTAGCGACTGTATTTCGACGTAAGTCTTGATATAAACACATAATTCAAAACTTACTCATGCCAATTGCGGCGTACGTATATACTTTGGGTTAGGTAAGATAGTGCAATAGCTTGACCGTTCACAACTGACCGGGCTGAAAGCGGTAATTAGACACGAAAGGCGGCACACGGTTCAGCTCACAGGCAGCAGACCGATAAAGAACGACCACCCAGGCGTCCAGCCTGATGCAGATGGATCGAAATGCCCGAGAGCAAAAGCAGCTGATCGACGACCTGCCGCTGCCTTGGCCGAAAGGCACACAAGCATGACTGGAAAGACATTAATAATCGGTTACGAACCGCCCGATTCGTGCGCACCAAGAACACCGAGAATCGTCCAGCATGCACACAGAACCTGCAGGTATCCAGTCAACAGTTTTACGCGTCTCAAGCACAACGAGCACGTACATCAACATAATGCAGAATATCGTTCAAAAAAATCCCAAGTGCCGTACAAATCAGCGTCACTCCCAAAAATATCAGATCTAGTACAAGACGGGTCAGAAGACCTCTCTATGAGGGAAAAGTGAACCAGGCTTACATGTCTGCCACGACTCAGCAACCCAATCTGGGTGGAAAATACCCGCGCCTGTGACTACAATTTGCGCAGTACCCTGACACACCCTCAGTCAGATGAGCGCACAGATCCCAAAAGAACACCAATCTTACAAAAGTGACCGACAGACAGTTCGTCCACACGCCAACCATCGTTAGCCACCCATTAATCCACGACAGCCACACACGATTCCTTGGCGACGCGAGCCAAAAACACCAATAGTACGCACCACCAGATGTGGGGTACTTGGCGCTAATCTCAGCCATGGATAATGCGAGTGTGAGGATCATCACCGAGACAAGCACCCATCTTCGGTAGCATAAGCATTGAACCACGAATCCATAGAAGCCTCACCCCCAAATCAGAACCGCTGGGCCTCCTCCAATGAGTCCGGTGGCGAGTGGAGCAGAAAAACCGTAAGCTAAGTAAAGACATATTTTGTTTATCTCGCAGCAAAAATGGATTGCTCGCACTTACGGACTGCCATAATCGCTGCGGTATCGTTAGGTCGTATTCAGACTGCGCTCAATGCCCACCTAGCGTCGCTGCCTAGCCATCAACAATACACCAACGGAGAAGATAAGAAAGAAGGGACGCACTGAATAATATATGAAACAAACCGCGCCTCTATTCACCCGCCCCAATCAGCGATTGCCTGAGAAATAGAACTTATCACATACCCGCGTCATCTGCTGCTCGTATCCCAACTTGTGCAAGTCTGCAACAGCAGCGGCATCCACATCGCTCTCAGGGTTCATGGTCGTGGCAGTCAGAACGGGAAACCAGCTGCCTTGCCACGCTTCTTGTGGAGTTGTTGATACAAAGTGGCAGAAGCGTATACTTATCATCAACTTGGAATTGGAGAGATAAGCACCTGTCACGTAAACCTCCATTCGGAACGAAGGTTTCTGGTTGAAGAACTAGATGCGAGATAGAGTTCGTATGTGTGGAATCCGGTCTTCGGTGGATATAGTGATTACACAGGCTACACCAATATACGCACAGCACCAGTCTACCTGTTAGATAAATGAGATTTAGAACGAAAGGTATCGCAAGACCTACGTTAACGTTGTCGACGTTTAAAATTACTTGCTTGAGTAGCAACGAAACGTACAAGCCATCGTACTTCGAGTCGGGAGCCCAACCATGCGCCAAAATTCCCGCCCACCGCTTCGAATAGTCGAACGTCAAAGGATGCCGTCGTAGAACATGAAGCTGATACCAAAACGAACAACCTCAAAAGACCACCTCACCAGCAAAATCTGGGTCACGTCGGCCGTTGACAGTGTTTCACGCAAGAGGCCGATTCTTCATTTTAAATCTCAAGCCAAGAATCAAAACTCTCGCCTCATTACCCTTTGAGAAGGAATCAATATGGAACGCAACACGATGCTGTAAGTACGGTGCATCAATCCAATGTCCACGAACAAGCCTCGGAAGAACGTGCCTCTCACCAGCAAAATCCCAAAGCGCTATGATTTTCTCGTAGTGCATTCCTCCAACTAGAACTTACGAAGCGAAGGCTCCGTGGTAGCGGTACCGTAAGTTCCAACAACGTCCTAAGACTGTGCTTAGCAGTTAGTCTGTAAGTCAAATTTGGAACGCATTCGAGAGACGTTTGCAGAATAATGCAAGGATGACCGCGTTTAATGAACCGACCGCCCGAAATCCGAGGGCATCCAATATAGTACACAAACTCGGTCTAGTTTCCTTGGGTGTTTCCGTCCCACTTTCCTTCATCGACATTGACGACATCGTAGGAGCTCAGCTAATGTTGGGTGCTCCAAGACAGAAGTAACAAGAGTCAGAAGATGGGGAAAAAGCAAGTCATGGAGCTCTGTCGCATGGGCCACGTATGAAAGAGGTGCGTAAGGGGACGCATATAACCTGTACTGCACTCAATGCCGTCGAAGATATGCGTGCGGTAGATCGCCACTGCGTCAAGTGGACCTATCGGAATATCGTCATAACGAAGAACAAGCGCTCAAAGCCGAACAATTGAGCAGCTCATTCAGTTCGACGAGGCCAGTGAGGAGGCATATCCCGAAGTGAGTAACGATGGCGCAGGTGATGAAACTAGCATGACGATAGTAGAGAGGAATCCAGGTGCATTAAGAACATCCCCTAGTCATAAGGATAAGAAAGTAGGAATTGAGCCTTGATGACGGAGAGATATTCCTTCGCGACTATTTCTTCCACTAGAATGATGAGCCTTCTATACCGCAGGTCAATATTCCATCGCGGTACCGTAGTGTTTCGAGGGTTTCCACGCAGGCCATTTTATTAAGAAGATGATAAAGTAAGAGCATGTCGGGGAAGGTAGAGAAATGAAGGGCTGAAAAAGGCAGACGGAAATTTTTGTCGCTAGTTATCCGTCGCTCGTGGTAGGGGAAAGAGAGCGAAATGCTTTGTCAGCCGTAGCTCCATCCACTGCCCTCTTACCAAGGAATTGCAAAGAACGGGAAGTAACGAACAAGATAAGCTGGTACTCTGATTGTCATCACTCAGCAATAAGCTTTTCTACCATGTCGCTTGATTGTCAAACTTATATTATTTCTATATTCGACTCACTGGAAGGCTTCCGACTCTGTTGTTCCTAGCGGCAGAACGTTCTCCCCACTGGCAGGCTCTCAGGCAAATCATTTAGACGAGGATATACTACTACTCCTGCGATAGAAGCTCTAAGAATTCCTGAAAAGAATGGTTGCCAATTTTTCGGAGACTTCGAACTTGAAGTTCCCGTCATCTCTCAGGCTCTCAAACATAAATAACTACAAAACATTCAGAATATTTAGTACTGTCTGCAAGATATTCCAATAAGAATCAGCAAGGATCAACTTGGCTTAACGTAGTCTGGCCTCAAACTCTCACCACATCGGACAGATGGTGCCTCAATAGATAAGAACGAAAAGGTAGCGAGGATGTTTCTACGTGTGAAGATAACGGTGCCGAGCAGTAAGCATTCTTGGGCAACTGATACGACTCGGAGGCTTTCGAGACCATCCGTCACTAGTTCCAGGCATATCTTTGAAAAGCAGGCGGAGACGTACCTGATCATCGAAAATTTCCTGTTGCAGTGACTGGATACTGGTAGCTGGTCTTGTGGTACAGAAGTAAGCTGACCCTAGCTCTGGTCCTGTCCTGTCATCCCAGCAGATACCCATCAGTGACCCAGACACATGACAATTTCAGATCGAAAAAAAAGTTGTAGTTCTAAGCATTGTAACATGTGTCTCTCCAGGTTGTCTACGTTACCGTTCCCTGACACATCCCCAGAAAACTATCTCAAGCCATTATGACGAGATTACTCCCCCAAAGTTCCACCTTTCTTTTCGTCCGTATTGGCAACAACGCTTTCAGAACTCTCTGCTGCTGAGTCGCTCCTAGTCGGGATGGGTGGACCTGTATAATAAAAGCGTCCGTCTGAAAAGGAGATGATACGTTTAGGTTGATATCACACGCTAGGAACAACGTACTGATGATATACCACACGGCACTTATCGTTGCAAACCCGACAAACACCACAGAAGCGTAATCTAGAAAACCAGTCAGTCGTTCAGTCTTGGACGAAACTCATAACGACACTCACTCATGGACACTCTCGACACAGGTACCACCGCAGGCATCGAGAAAAGCACCATCTCGAACATGGTCCAGAGCACCGCAATGCCATTGATGGCCCATCCCCACCTACCCAATGAGTACGGCGAATCCTTGACATTACCACGGCCATTGATCAGGGATATGAGGACTGGCATCGAGTAGCTCGCCTGCAGGCACATTACCGCCACTCCGACAAAAGCATTGAATGCCGCGCTGGAGCCCAGGTATATCAGCCCTAGCAGCAACTGAATGACGGTCACGAGGAGGAAGGCATTGACAGGACCGTATTTCTCTGACGACACACGGGCAAAGAATGTGTGCAAGGGTATTGCCTTGTCCCTCGCGAATGCCCACGTTGCTCGAGAAGCGGCGGATGAAATCGATATAGCACAGAACATGGCGATTCCGAAAACTGAATATTTGAGCATAGAATAAGAAAGACCGATGGAAGCACGTACTGATGAACCACTACATCAATCATAGCAGATGAGCAATTAGAAGGTACACCAGATACATTCTCTTACCATTCCAAATCCACCACCCTTTGATCCCATGATGAGCGTGAACATGACACCGATCGGCTGGCCACTGGCCACTGCAAGTTTGTTAGGTCAAGCCAAAGAGAAGAGAAGCAGGGCCCCACCGGACAATAATGTAGCAATGTCAGGGAGCGTGAATAATATGGGTAACAAGAAAACAACGCCTTGCAGGAACCCGAGCGGGATGGACCACACTATAGCTCTTGGTAGATCAACCGTCGGATTGTGAAGTTCTTCTGCCATGCTAGCGACTGTACTTCGACGTAAGTCTCGATATAGACATATAACTTAAGACTTACTCATGCCAATTGCGGCATACGTATATGCTTTGGGTAAGGTAAGATAGTGCAATAGCTTGACCGTTCACAACTGACCGGGCTGAAAGCGGCAATCAGACGCGAAAGATGACACACGGTTCAGCTCACAGGCAATAGACCAATAAAGAACGACCACCCAGGTGTCCAGCCTGATGCAGACGGATCGAAATGCCCGAGAGCAAAAGCAGCTGATCGACGACCTGCCACCGCTTTGGCCGAAAGGCACACGAGCATTACTTGAAAAATCTCAATATTCGGTTACGGACCATACGAACTCGTGCATACCAAGAACACCGAGAATCGTCCAGCATGCACACAGAACCTGCAAGTATCCCGTCAACAGTTTTACGCGTCTCAAGCACAACGAGCACGTACATCAACATAATGCAGAATATCGTTCAAAAAAATCCCAAGTGCCGTACAAATCAGCGTCACTCCCAAAAATATCAGATCTGGTACAGGATGTGTCAGAAGACCTCTATGAGGGAAAAGTAAACCAGGCTCACATGTCTGCCACGACTCAGCAACCCAATCTGGGTGGAAAATACCCGCGCCTGCAACTATAATTTGCGCAGTACCCTGACACACCCTCAGTCAGATGAGCGCACAGATCCCAAAAGAACACCAGTCTTACAAAAGTGACCGACAGGCAAATCGTCCATACGCCAACCATCGTTAGCCACCCATTAATCCACGACAGCCACACACGATTCCTTGGCGATGCGAGCCGAAAGCACCAATAGTACGCACCACCAGATGTGGGGTACTTGGCACTAATCTCGGCCATGGATAACGCAAGAGTGAAGATCATCACCGAGACGAGTACCCATCTTCGATAGCATAAGCATTGAAACTACGAATCCACGGAAGGCTCACCCCCAAATCAGAACCGCTGGACCCCCTCCAACGAGCCCGGTAGCGAGTGGAGCAGAAAGACCGTAAGCTAAGTAAAGACATATTTTGTTTATCTCGCAGCAAAAATGGATTGTTCACACATACGGACTGCCATAATCGCTACGGCATCGTTAGATCGCATTTAGACTGCGCTCGAGGCCTACCTAGCGTCACTGCCCGACCGTCAATAACATACCAACAGAGAAGATGAGAGAAGGAACGCACTGAATAGTATATGAAACAGACCGCGCCTCTATCCACCCACTCCAATCAGCGATTGCCTGAGAAATGGAACTCATCACATACCCGCGTCATCTGCTGTTCATATCCCAGCTTGTGCAAGTCTGCAACAGCAGCGGCATCCACATTGCTCTCATGCTTCATGGACATGGCAGTCAGAACGGGAAAGCGGCTGCCTTGCCTTCTTGTGGAGTTATTTATACAGGCCGGCAGAAGCGTATACTTATCATCAACAGATAAGCACCTGGCACGCAAACCTCCATTCGGAACGAGGATTTCCGGTTGAAGAACAAGATGCGAGATAGAGTTCGCCGCGGAGTACGTGTGGAACCCGGTCTTCGGTGGATATAGTGATCACACAAGCTACACCAATATATGTACATCACTAGTCTACCTGTCAGACAAATGAGATTTAGAACGAAAGGCATCGCAAGACTTACGTTGATGTTGTCGGCATTTAACAGTACCCGGTCGAGTAGCAACAAAACGTACAAGCCATCGGGAACCCAACCATGGGCCAAAATTCCCGCCCGCCACTTCAAAATGCAGATAGTCGAACGTAAAAGGATGCCGTCGTATCACATGAAGCTGATACCAAAACGAACAACCTCAAAAGACCGCCCCACCAGCGAAATCTTAGTCAGGTTGGCCGTTGACAGTGTTCCACACAAGAGATTGGCTCACCATTTAGATCTCGGGCCAAGAATCAGAACTCTCGCCTCATTACCCCTTGAGAAGGGATCAAATGGAACGCGACACAACGCTGTAAAGAGCATCAATTCAATGACCACGAACAAAAGCCCGGGAAAAACGTGCTTCTCACCAGCAAAATTCCAAAGCATCACGGTTCTCTCGTAGCACACCAACTATTATAGAACTTACAAAGCGTGCAAAACGTCTTGACAACTCCACTGGAAAACGTTCACAATCACACAATTGAACATGAACAGAGTCTGTATTATGAATGACACATGTGAGCGGGGTGTATGCGTGTACAGATGGTGGTGGTATGAGAGAAGAAGGAACCAAACAACTGCTCATCCGTTAACGTTGTGGCTGTACTGCTGTGGCGCTGATTCTAAGGTATGTTCACGGGTTGTCCTCTTGTAAGTCTATGATCAGGAAATCTGATTGAACGTCAAACAATGCGGTTGCCAAAGGAGCGTGTTGGTCCTGAGTGCACTATTAACAAGTAACTACACAAGTCCGTATGAGGTCCGTGCATAAAAGAGTAAGATGCCGATATATAACGAGCGCGACTGGAACAAAAGGGTAACCACAGCACCCTCAGGGTATGTAATGCAATGCGACTTTACAACCTGCTCCAGGGAATTAACAGGATTTTTAAATATGAGCAGGTGAAGTGATGAGGATAAAAATAACATTGGAGAAAAAAATCCGTTCGCAATTGATACCACTGAAGACATACCGTAACACTCTTGCTTTCATCACTAATCAATATCTATGCGGTCGCCCAACTGGCGTGCTTGTGCTCATCCTCGAGTCAGCAGCATACGGGTCGTAGTCCATACTCATCCCGCTCCCGCTGCGTTCATGGGGCTCGTATTGATCTTGATACGGCGCTTGCAGGCTTGCAGTGCTCGAGCTCCACGATTCATTTTGGTTATATGAATGCTGTAACGGGATAAAGGCACTAGAGTCAGAACTCCGCAAGGCCTTATCCGCCCCGCCAGCGCCAGCGCCGGCACCCAAAGGTGCGCCGTACCCGGGCCCGTCTCGCATCGCGTACGACGACGAAGGCTGACGGTTGGCCTCACGTCTTCGCCGCGAGAGACAGATACCAACAAGCGCACCAAGTATACCCAGGACCACCAATCCACCAACCACCCCGCCAACAACAGCAGCAGTATTCATCTTGGAGCTGCTGTTGCTTTGATCGCCACTTGAAGACGATGTTGTAGAACCATCAGCAGAACCTGTGGCTTTGGTGTTGTTAACATTTGCGGGTAGTGCTGCTGCAGCCGTCAACGTCTGTGTTTCAATGTTACCACTTCCGATGATGACATAGGATCCATTGCTGGGAATGCCATTCACGACGAGATGTAAGAAGGCAGGCCCCGGCTGATAGATGTTGGCATTTGGAGGCATCTGCGACACGTGGAGTACAATAGTGCCGTTGCTGTTCACGGTGTAGGTGTTGTTCAGCTGAAGATAACGCTGGCCCATGTTCATGGCATGTGTCGTCCAACCAGTTCGAAGAACAGATACGAAGGCGCTTGCGGCCGCATCATTAGAGTCGCCAGAGTATGAGCTGGCAGGTATGGTGACATCGAAGTAGTCCCCACCATATGAGAGTTTAGATGGTAGGCCGGTTGGTACTGGCCGGGTACTGGCCGAGAAGTAAGGGGGATAGAAAATTTCAGCGCGATACTCGGTGTTGAAGTAGGTCGTCAGGTTAACGTCGACATTGGGGTTAGATCCAGCAATCAATACGGAGGTGTCAGGGAGAACGATGGCAGACGAATGATACAAACGGGCAATGTCAGAGGTGGAGAAACCATCATTAGACCACCTTTTGCCACTGTCTGCTTCGGGATCATAGAGGGCAGGCGTACCGATGGGCCCAGAAGCAAGTGACATTCCGTAGGGCATATCGCTGTAAGACGTCGTCTGAAGCGTCATGGTAGAATAACCAGCCGTGCCATTGATACCTCCATTCACCACCAACAGAACGCCGGTAGGTAGGATGACGAACTGACCCATGGTCCTTCCCTGTAACATATCATCGTCTTTCACATATACTGGAGCTGAGCCGTCCTCAGGTTCGGGGGTGATGCGGTGGCAGTCTGTTGATGCTGGATATTCCCATGTGTTTATGAACGGCCAAGAGTAGTTACCCCAGGAGTAGTCCGACATGTCAGAACCTCCACAAAAGAGGATTGTAGGATTATAATTGTTCTTCGGTGTGAGAGGGAGCATGGCGACGGCTCCGGATGCGGGATACACTCGGACAACTCCACCGGGCATATCTGGAAGCGCGGTTTCCTCGTTGGTAGTATGATTCCAGAGGACTGAGCACATGTAAGATATACATACGCATACAAAGAAATCACGCGACTTACCAGTCGAAACGTTGGCCTGAACGAACATTTTACCAGACGGCATCAGGAAGGTATGAGGGTACGAGTTGAGGCCTGAAGTTTTGATCATAAACTGCATGGGAGTCGCCGTCCGTCCGTTTGCCGGATAATACTCGTAGGTACATTCGGCGGCGCCACCCTCGAACTCTGGATCGGTGTTGGGGTAGTTCCGGTTGATGTAGCCGCCGTTTGCAAAGCCGCCAATGATGACAATGTCGCCTTCAGCGGTTGGCTCAGCCGTAGAATACCATCGCCGTTTTTGCATGGCGAGCACGCTGGGATCATCGAACCAGCCACACTGAGTAGATTGGAAGTCGGAACCAGCAGAACAAGGGTCGAGAACGCGAATCGCCTTTCCGCCGTCGTAATCCTGATACAAAGAATCATACGAAGCCGAGCCCTCGTCGTTAAGGACAGAGCCGACGTTGCCACCTTTGGTAACAGCTCCGTTTCCGCCAAATGTCACAAATGAACCATTGGGAAGGTGCATCCCGGACGAGCAGAACACGTTCGTCTTGACGTCCTGCACGACGACCTCGTGTGTATCGATATTCCTGGATAATACCGTGAAGACAGGACAAAAATTCGAGTTCTTCATCACTCACCAGACAGCACCCCACGCGGGATGACCATTGACTTGTGCGGCGTTACCTTCCGCCTTGTCTAGGATGTATACTTGATCCTTATTGCCGACGAACATCTAGGGGCCGATGAGCATTGTCGAGAGCAGTGATATAGCGGTATCCTCACCATCATAGCGCTGACTTGCGTGTTTCCTCCATCTGCAAACGTTCCTGCGGACTGTGCCCAAGCAGGCGAGGTGGTTGCTAACGTGAAAGCTAGCAGGGATAGTGAGGGTATCATCGTGAAAGTCGTGACCTCTGCCTGCTGGTAGAAGAAGAAAAGGAAAGAGAAGAGACCGCGAAACGTTGAGAGGGGGTGAGTACGACGTTGAGGGAGGAAGCAAAAGAAAATGAATGTGATGTGATGGAAAAAGGAGGCGACCAAACTTGAGCAGTGCGGGAAATTTAAACAAGTTTGGTTTCACATCAGCAAAAGACCCACGCCACCCCGCCTATTCTTATCTTTTCGTATAATCTTTGCAAGACTTTTTCCGCGAATCCAGGCCATCTTTCCGAGTTTTTATACAGGATTATGGGCAAATCTCTCTGAATTACTGGGGGTCCTTCCATGTCCACACTGGTATGGCAGCGTGACGACCTCTTTTAGGATGCCCCCCTTCAGTCTAGATTGATTCGGATCTTTACCAACCTCATGCCGTATTTAGCGCAGTCTTCGAGGATATATTTTGCATTTGTACGGGGAAAGAGTTCCGCTTCCAAAAAAAGGCTCAAAATCTAATTTTAATCCAAACAACACTGCCACAAGGACCAGGCGCAGTCCGCAATGAAATTCACTCCTTCAGCTTTCTTTCGAAGTTTTGTGGCGTTACGCCTGTTAGCAACCACTGTTGATCAATCGAGGACGTGGAAAGAAACAGAAACATCTTTGTTGACGGACGTGCAATAATCAACGTGCACATTTTATACTCATGGACGCGTCAGTAATTTCGATCGGCCTTTCCAGGGGAACGTTTCCTCGAAAATTTGTTATTACAGTCGTCGTCCTGCCTTTCTTCCCGACCTCCTTTACTTACAAGAGAGTATGACCGGGGCCCTCAATGGATACGGAAATAAGGTGCTTCCACAATTTATCCCGAAGATCATCCAAATCCACGTATACTTACAGCTCTACATAGCACCAGCCGGATCTTTAATTATCGCTTATCCATCATGATGGTTCTGCAGATGATTAACATTTCAAAACCGAGAATTATTGGCGCGATCAGGATTCCGCCCCGCATAGTCAATTTTTACCTTCGACAATCATGTCTAGGCTAGTCCAGGCGCATTATATCAATATTCCACGTCGACTCAAATACCCGACGCTTAGGAGTCAGTATGCAGTGATGATACTTACTACAGCCTAGGGCTGTCGGACGGTAAGAGGAATTGTACGCAAAACAACAGTTTTCTTATGATGCTGTCAGAACGCACACGGAGGACCAGGGCAACTAATAGCGATGAACAATGCTGTTAAAAGCTGTTCAACATACGAACCATTCTGTTCTCCGTTTTTCTTGCTTCAAGGGGCGAGGCAGGGGATTTCCCATAATCTTAGATCAGCTACCACGAGCCTTGGCAGGATTAGCGGGATGGCCCGACTCGGAGCTGACACCCCAGCCCTGTAAAATATCAAGAACATCATATCTCTGCTAATGCATAGCTTTCACATCCGGATCAACTAGAGCAAAGTGGAATACTCATGGTGAATTTGCATCAGCTGGCACGATAATAACAGGGGAATAGCACAGATATAAAATCAAAGGCAGTTCTCGTACTTCTCAAAACATGTTGATTCATCTGTGGGCAAGGAGCTGCTCCAGAATTCAAGGAGGACCTTCAGAAACGGGATGCCTTCGCCGCGACATTGGTGACCCGTAGAACCAGGTAAGTCACAGGCCATGGAGCAGCGGTTGTTGGCAATTTTTTATTCTCTCTGGAGATTAACGTGCTATTACAAGCAAACAAGTTCGTACTAAGACACACAGGCGACCGGTCTCCTGACTGCTGGCTCATCTCTTCCTCTTCTCTGTCCTCGTCTTTTCCTGTCTGCGGATATAGTCTGGGTTATGTATAGCGGGGAGTTTAAGGGGTTGGCGTGGGTATTTAGTGGTGATGTGGAGCGATATGGTCATAGCTTGGTGGATGACACACTTTCGTGCAAGGAGATAAGGCATGTAACCACATATTGTAGGCACAACCTATGATTCGTCCCTTTCCTCCTCCTCTTCAGGCCCTTGTCCTTCCGTGGGGGTGCTCTGTTCCTCAAGTGTGGGTAGGTATTTCCCGGGGTTTGGTCTGCCCATGATTGTGAAGGCTCTCGAGCGGCGTATGAATATCGTTAGGGCTTCTATGCCCACCTTCGTCCCAAATATTTCCGGGAGGGATATGTCCCTCGAGACTTCCCTTAGTCCACTGCGGTATTCTTCGTATTGCGGGCAGTTCCTGATAATGTGCTTTCTGGATTGTAGCACAGGCTCGCAAGTGCAGTCAGTGCTCAAGGCTGGACGGAACCTTTTTCGGTACTCGCCTGTGAAGCAGTGCCTTGTCCTACACTGGAGTACACATCCGAACGCCTCCCTTTCTGTCTCCTTGAAGCGGCGGGTTGGCTTCGATTTTGGCCCGAATCTGTTCACAATTACGAAGTGTCCGTGCTTGGCCTTTCTCCCCCATTCCGTTACCCAGTCCTTTTGGGTTTGGGCCTTGCATGTCGGAGTAGGTTGGCTCTCATTAGTTGTTCGCAACTTCATGAACAGTGGTGAATGTCGATGGAACTCTGTGCATAACTTACCCTCCCTCAATGTCTGCCAAAAATGTGGATACAGTTGAAAAATTAGCTGTCATGTCACATTCCCCAAGCCTTTGCATAGGTTCTCTGTTAGCAGATCCAAGTAACTTCCCTCATCTTCACAGATGTGCAATACTCCTTTAGGGGAGAGACGCGTAAACTGTAGACTCGAACCGGACTCTTTGAAACTCGATGAAAGGTCGAACGTAAACTGGTGCCGGAGACTCAGAACAAGAAGAAAACAAGTCTGATTCTCTCTCTACACAGTTTTGAATGAGTTTTCGTCATATTGTGCGGTGTACATGTACACGTACTATAGGATGATTCTTGTCATTGCCGCAGGACGATTCAAGTTCAAAAGACATACGATCTTCTGATGTTAGAACAACAGTATTCGTCAGTTATAATACAGGCCGAGTTTTATCTTCGACTCTATTGAAGGCATTAGACTATAGACACAGTCGGAACTTTGAGTCCAAGACAAATTTGTCTAACTTGCCCTTCTGCTACTACCCGTAGTTAACATGAAGGAAGTAGAGAAGGTCAAGAAGAGACCCGAGTCCAGATTACGAGTCCTAGTACGCAAAATCAGTAGTAATCTCATCCAGAACGTGAGGGAAGAGCCTGTGCAAGCATCCAGGAAGAACGGAAATTAGGTTTCTGAGGTAAGTCACGCAGAGGGTGTGTCAGAACATGTAAGATGAAAGCATCCGGGCAACGTTTGGGGACATGTGCAAGGAGCTGGTAGACCTAAGTATAAAAAAATTTCGTGCGCTTATCGCATCAAGTACATTTTGGATGAAAGAATGCCGCTTGAGCGGGGTACCGTTGGTCCATGGAGGATTGAGAATAGCGTGAGATGTCTCCGGCTATCGTCTGTCAAAGGTTCTGTGATTGTCGTCTGGATTTGAGGGGAGAGATTTCCAAGCTCTATTCGATGCGAGCACTTGATCGGAGAATTATCCTTTCCCATGTGGCCAGGAGAATAAGAATCGCACTTTTCAGCGGCAAACGACCCAGTTTCGACATATTTGGGGTCGAGGAGATCCCCGTGTGGCTGTGCAAGGATCGTGGAAGCAAATTCCTTCATCAACGACACATCCCCCTTTCCCTCCTTTCCTTCCCTCTCTCCTAAATTCCATGGCATTAAATGGATGGATGCCTGGAAGGGATCCTGAAATGCCCACACTAGTTGATCCACAACAGGCAGCCCGTCCGATGCACGCCGGATTCGGAGGGTAATAATCTTCTCTGTCAACAGCAGACGTTGTCTGACCCAATTTGAAGTGCTGCAAACGATAGCGGCGGGATACATGATGCATTTCCAGGATTCACTCAGCGTACAGCGTGCGTAGCAATGCCTTTCGAATTTTTGACCATTTTCCTCATTCTTCAGCAGCGGTGGCCCAGGCGCCACGCCAGTGTGGCCGGTCCATAATCTGAATGGAGGCGAACAACATCTCTCACCATTGGACTTGTTTCAGACACCGGGATGGGGACGACAGACGCCAGACTGGGGAGCAACATCAGACTCGTGGCAAGGCCCTCCAGCTGGATCCTGGGGTGGCGGCATACCTGGTACACCTTATCCTCGACAAGGCCGTGCTGTAACGCCCAATAACGGTTTCTTCAGCACAGCTTGGCAACCTCCGGAGACAACATCTCCCCCTCAGCCTGCAGGCGATGGATGGTTTGGCACTGGTAGTCGGACCGCCAGGAGCCCTTTCGCTATGCTGAACACTCCATCCCAGTCATTTGGGGACGGCTGGACTAATGTTGATAACGAGCCCCCCCCTGCATCTGCTCCACTTGTAATGCCTCAGTCTCCATCGCCTGAGAACGCTTTCAAGTTGAAGCGGTCGTTGACTTGGGGTCCAGTAGTGGGAAAGAAGAAATTCAAGTCCAGGAAGTGGTATCCTCACGGAGATATTGACGAGTGGAACCCGGCGCAGCGACCGAGAGATTGGAGAGCAGATTTCGAGATGAGACCATCATTTATCAGACTTAGCTTGTCCAAGAATCGATCTGATGTGCAAGGTATCCTACTTAGGTTATGCACTGAAACAAGCTCATTTGCTTTGCTTAGAGAGCAACGATCCGGAGCGACGGATCTTACACGGTCTTCTCGCATACGATGCCCACGCTCCCTCAATACATCTCGATCTTCGCATGAACCCGTTCACACAGCCAACTATGTTCTCTCATCTCGGTCGAGCGTACAATCAAATAGACCTCATGCAGATTGCCACGAATCCACCTGCGCCATTCATGCGCCTATACCATGCCCGATATCCGTGGTACGTGGACGTATACGCGTCAAACCCAAATGGCGTAACAATCTGGGACATTCTCATACAACTGCATCTGCAGATGATGATGGCGATTGAGAGCCGGCATTATTATTGTGAGGATGTACGGAGTAAAGAGAGAGAGTTGCTTGGCGCAGCGTTTACCTCTAGATGTCACGGAGATAAAGAGCTCATGTCGCGAGGGGTTGTAAGAGTAGATTTCCTTGGTATGGAAGGTCGGCTATTGCTGCAGGGTCTGGTCAGAGGGAGGAACGGGATGTGGGAGATGAAGATCGCCAAAATTGACTCATGAATGTTGTATGAATTTCCTATCTCATTGATACTACTAATCACTGCATTGGAACATGTACGTCCCCCACCTTGTCTTGCTTTATTATTCTTCTATCATCTGTATCACTTATCTATTTTCCCCCACCAGCATGTTGTATTATATGTAGACCGCATAATCTGAGGTATCATTCTATTTTTGAATTGACTCTGAGATCATCATTGTAGCATTCAAACTCTGACTTTCAGCCTCCAATTATCTTAGCGGCATCTTGTCATCTCAAGAAGGAATAACCCTTTAGCAAGGCTTATCAAGAACTGCTAAGCCAAAAATGTGGCAACGACGGAGTCGGACTTTTTGTTACTTGTCCTAGCGCCCAGTTTCACCACGATTTACTTTGCCCTCGGGCCCGCTAGCTGAAAGGGTTACTCAGTCCATTCCATTCTCCAAACCTATTTGAAGCGACCCTACATCTATTTCTCCGGAATTCTTCATTGAGTTGGACATCACATGCTAGCCACAAAATGGCAATTTGGGACATGCAGGCATGAAGTGGTTCCGGGACTTATTAGGGCATTCTTTTCTCTGAAACTGACCACATAGAACACGATCAACCCACCATGACCGCCAAGTTCAAAGTTACTGTCTGGTAAGCATCAACACTATTTTACACCACAGATCCAAGAGGGCTGACAGGATCCTCGGTCAGTGGGGGCGGAGTCGGTGGATTAGCTTTCGCTGTAACAATGTCCAAGTATCTGGATGTAGACCTCGAGCTATACGAGGCAGCAGACCATTTTTCTGCTGTCGGAGCTGGCATTAGTCTATGGCCGCGGGCTATCGAAGTCATGGAGATGATGGGTATGGGACCTGATTTGCAGAAGGTGGCGTCGGCCCCGTTCACGGACGACTACGGTCAGTCAAATACAAATCTCTGTTCGTTTCCGCGCATTGACGTCTAATGTCAGTCACCTCTTGGAGTTTCCGGAAAAGTGACCAGGCCGTAGGGAAGGAGTTTTGCCGTGTCGACTCTAAAGGCCACTGTCAATCATTTCACCGTGGAGACCTGCACGACGTTTTTGTGAAGCATCTCTCGCCGCGATGTGTCATCCATTATTCAAAGCGTCTGCGGACTTTTGCCGAGCAGCCAGATGGGCAGGTTAAGATATTCTTTGAAGATGGGACGACCGCCGAGTGCGACGTGTTAATCGGTGCCGATGGAATAAAATCTCCAGCACGGGCGACCCTACTGAAATATAAGGCGCAGAGCGCTGTAGCGGAAGGGAAGCTACGCGAGGCCGAAGAACTTCTTTCTGGTGTTCCTCAGATGTTTAGTGGATCGGTCGCATATAGATCGTTAATCCCCATGGCGAAAATCAAGTCGGATCCCATTGCAAGCAACTTCCAGCTTCCCGGGCAACCTACGCAGGCGAGTTTATTTCCAGACTTCCAAGTTGCTATTAAGCTCTCAATTGCAGTACTGTGGTCCTGGCATCGTAGGTGTTTCCTTATTTCTACTAGATTTCTTTGATGAATTTTTTGTACAAGAACATCGTTGTATATCCGGTCTCGCGAGGCACCTTCCTAAACGTAGTTGTCACTCGGCACCAGAAACACCTAATGGGTACCTCATATGACCCTCCGTTTCCGGTCCAAGTAGACAATACGGAACTTATGTCGCTCGCCGAATTTTCGGATTGGGAACCAGAAATCCAGGCGTGGTTGCATGTGGGTACACGTATCTTGGTTCGAGGTATGTCCTGACTGACATATCCGGACTCAGTGCATCGACAAGCCAAGTAGATGGCCTATGTACAGCACCGGATTATTGCCAACCTATGCGTCAGACCGCGTTGCACTCATCGGTGATTCGGTAAGTGTGCGCGTAGAGCAATTCTTCACGCTTCTGACGGGGTGGAAGGCACACGCAATGCTCCCACATCAGGCTTCCGGCGCAGGTCAAGCAATTGAGGTGCTTTCTTCGCTGTGGTCTCATTACCGCTGCTCATCTGACGTAATTCCTTCAGGATGCCTATTTCCTAGCAACCCTTCTCGGCCATTCACTCACAACGCGGAAAAACATACCCATAGCGTTGGAAATATATGATTCCGTGCGCCGTCCTTTTGCTACTGACATCTGGAAACGATCCCTCGACAACGGTAGGTATTTCTCCATGACCCATGACGATTTCCAGTGGGACCACGGTGCACCGGAAGCCGAAGTATGGGAGAAGCTGGGGGGAACTGCGAAAGCTATCAACAAAAATTTCGAGTGGGCATGGACGACCTCCTTTACAGGGATGATGGCAGAGGGTATACGGTTGCTGGAGGCCAAGTGCGTATTTTGCATTTCGCGTTCCTTTGTTCACCCAATTTAGTTGCTAATTGACCCGTTTAGAACTGTTGATTAACCCCAGAACGGAAAGATATATATGTATGATAGTCAGCCTCTATGAGGTGACTGCCAGGGGCTTTATCAGGTTTCGAATTTGGACTGTAGGGACGCGAAATGATCAAAACCCAAGGACTACCACTACACCTACGAGCGCCGCCCACTGCGAGACGCCGTGACATCAGTTATCATCTATTTTCATCACATTAACTTCGAAAATGTAGAAAGCTTTGAGGTCTATAAAGCAACGAACCAATTTTTTCACTGTGCTCTTTCGTTTCTGACGCTGAAGCTGATTCCTGTATCATTTCTGTCGTCGATGGGATTATACACACTAGGGCTCAAACTAATCCACCTTGCTTTTTGCTGGTACGTGTTGGCTCCCAGTGATGCCCCTCTCTATTTATAGTGATATTTCTGACACCCAGTTTGTTTTTTAGTAGTCCAGTTTACAGTCAAGCAATGGCCATCGATGAAAGAAGTTTCAATGAAAAAAGACAACAAGCACATGTGCCAGCCGAAATATCTCCTACATTGACTCTGACCACTGGGCGGAAGAAGCATATTTCTGTGGTCTAGTTCTGGCTAGCGCTGTGGAGAGATTACACAGGATGTTGCATTAAACCTGTTTCAAATTCTTCATATCTCTGAAAGGAGGATAAAGAGGACCCGGTCTCAGAAAAGGACCGACTCCAATTTTGACGAAAATGGACCGTATGTTGATCCGTGGATGGATGGAGAGCAAAATCTACTACTCATATAACACTGACTATAACTTTTCAAAGAGACTAGTGTAATTGAACCTGGGCTACTCCGATCATTATTTCTGTTTAGCATCTCCCTTGCTGAATGTATTTCAGTCTGCTGTACGCGACCGTGATACCGGAAGTTCTAATGCTAATTCTGCTCCACACGTTCCACAAAAGATTGATTTTTCTTTGAGCAAATAGGGCCCAAGGTCTGAAACAATAGATTAGGGGAATTTAACAATCACATGTAAGACTTCTCTTTGCTCCGTTACTCCACGCCTGACGTGTCCATGAATTTCTTTTCTTCTAGAAAGGTGGCTAGGACATGTCAAAGTTCCACACAGCCCGATACTCCTTTCTACATTTTTGGAGATATTCTTGCGACACGGTCTCACATCGCAAGATGTATAAGAAGACTCGATTTACACAGACATTCCCTCAATATTCACAACACAATGAATTCTTCTTATATCGATTACAACGACGTTCCACCTCCACCGTATACACCTCGCGCTGTAAGTTTTTCCATCTGCTTGCCAGCCTAGTTTTAACAGTTCCTGTAGGACGGGGTTGTTACAAAGCCAGATCCAGTAGCAAGCATCGACAGGCTACTTGATGGTTTCAGGTCTCTGCACCATGAACAGACTCTTCCCGAGAACTCGAGGCTTGTAAGTGCAGGTCATTTCCAATAATAACACGCAAAGTTGATGATGCCTTGTCAGTACGCTACACGACAGCCCGACTCGGAACCGATATTTGGAAAACTGGTTCCTCCATCCAAAGACAAGACCCGCAAACGTACATGGTATCGCTGTCTATTCAGACACGCTTGAAGGAAAACTCCCAAGCCCCAGTTGTTAGTCATAAAGCTGTTGTTTCTGTGCCCCTCCTCAATATTTTCATACAGACTTGTCTCTTGTTCATCACGGTTCGCTCCGGCAAACTACGTGCGCAAAGTGCTGAGTCACAGAGCAGGGAGGTTGTATCACAGTGACGAAGGACACTTTAAATTAACAGGAAGGGAAAGGCTGGGATGGAATGGAATACCGGAGCAAGGGTCAACAAACGCACTAAGGGCGACAAATCATGATCCTCTCCAATAATGCCCTATTACTACTCGTCCAAGCACTTGTTCACTTCGCTTAGACGGATGTGCTGTTCAACAGCTCTTGTGTACCTCTCTTCGACAATACATGTCTAGTGGGAAATTGATTCAATACAGCGGGAAAGCGCTAAATCGTACTTTGAGACCTACAGATTAACACTTTAGTTATATTATACCATTATTCTGCCAGCAGTCTTTAGAATCATATCACAACTTTGCTAGGCCAATCTGTTGCTTTTGCATATCATTATGAATCTGTATGATGAGATTTTGGCTATTATGAGGATTATTCAAATGATATGTTCCCGTCGTGTAATTCTGTCATCTATGAGGACCTGTCCCAATTCCAATCTGGCGCACTCCATTCGGGCATTTCTGTCTCGAACGCGCCCAAACTCGTGGTATACCTCAACGCATGAAGGAATATGTACAACTTCTCGGGCTTGGGATCTGGATGAAGCGGCAAATAGCACTCGGGACAGTAATGCTGGCCAGCCTCTACCAACGGAGTCGGCACCACAGGTGCCAATCCCTGTGCGTGCTTCAACGCCTCTTCAACTGACAGTTGAGGCACTTCTGTAACTGGAGTGGTATCATCAGGGGTCGCTGGTGTAGTTGGCGTCGCCGAGCTCGCTCCTGACCTGAATACGTTCAAGGTCTCGTCAACGAACTCAGACTTGCCCTTTCTCTTCTTGTTACGCGGGGGCGGAGGCTTTAATGCCCAATGCTGTGGTCGTAGCGGTTCCTTCGCCCGGAAAACAACGTCCCGCCATCTGCCCCAATCCTCTGCTTCGTCCTGTAAATGAGCTGTGAGCATCTAATTCGGCAATATCAGAATGACGTCCAACCTTCATGTTTCTTAGGCGCGTAATGACTCCGACAGCTTCGCTGGAAAGGGGTACAGGTGATCCCATACCGATGTCCTTTCCCGTCTCTCGAGGAAGAAGTTTTGGTTCCGACGTCGATGTAGCCTCTCTACCCTTGGATAGCGATTCTGGGCTACCATCAAGCTCGGTGCTGTCTTTGAGATGTGGAGGCGGAGCGGGAGCGGATCGTTCATCACTGGGAGTGAGATCAACACCCCCTCTTCCTAGGCCGGTACCCTAAAGAAATGCGAGATGACTTGGAGGGTATATCAAGATAAGGCGAGTATACAAACCCAGATTTTTGTCTCAGAATATACAGGATCATTGGCGATGGGATGTCCCAAGTACTGCAGGTGAACACGGATCTGGTGTGCTATATAACATATGAGACGCGATACACTTCCTGATGTTGATTTGGACATACATCGTCCTGTCATAGGTTTGCCTGAAGAAAAACGTAAGTAACAGAGACATTGGGTTTACAACTGGCTTACTCACAAAGGACAACGCTACTGTCAGTATTTACGTCATACCGAATTCGATTGAACACAGTTTTTGCTGTCTAACGAAATGTAAGCTTAGAATTACAATGACACAGAGGTAGTCACCTTCCCCTCTGGATGGACAACGTTTAAGCCCATTTGTCTATCAATGGTGAGCAGCGGTTCTTCACAAACAATTTCTTCTCTAGGCAACTTCAATAACAAGGCATCCAATCATGAGAAAGCATACACACTGGGGAAATTCTCCCTTGCATCTCGCTACATATTCTTTCTGGATGGTACCATCCATGAACTCTTTAGTCAGAGATCGGGCACGCTCCACGGTAGTTGGAAGAATCATAAGTCCCGAGGTCAACCTATCCAGCCTGTTCACAGCTTCAATTTGTTGAGATCGGCCTTAACGAGAGGAAAATGTTATACGTACTGTATACCTTCTCAAAACCAAACTCGTTCATAAGAATTTCTACTAGTGTATTCCGATAGTATCTTCCCGATGCATGTACAGGCTGGTGACGAGTGAGATGGAGGGTAAGACAAAATGGACCGCATGGACGAACGAACGATGCTACCCGGTTTGTTCACGACGACAAATTCCCGCTCCTTGTCCTCGAAGAGCACTCTGACTGGCGTCGACGTCACGGGCGGTTCGTGGCGGTGGACGACATTCCTTGTGAAACGTTAGCCGAGGACAACTCGGAGAAAGCACACCGGAAGGACGTACTCCATAAGATCTCCATCTTGTATTATCGTGTCGGGCTTGGCGGGCTTACGATTCAACGTAGTGACTCCAGATTCTAATGCATATCTCTGCAACGCATACATCAACAGAAGTACTAAAAAATTACAGCTAGACGACGTACATAGTATTCCATCGACCGATCTCTAAATTCTGTAGAAACAACTTCGAGTATCTCGCGACCTATCCATCTCTCCTTCGCGTAAGTGCTATACGGATACCAGTATGGTGGAACTTTTCGCAGTCCAGGCGCCACAGGCGGTACTTGAGGTTCCACATCGGCCAGTGTAGTAAGGACAAGACTTGTCATGACTCGACTGAAAAAATTTGACGGCGACAATGGAAGTTGTGGAAGTACAAATCTTGCGCGAGATGCGAGGCGGTCAATACTGGGATAAGCCACCTTGGCGATAGTGTTGTAAACGAAATGACGAGCGAGGAGAAGTGTAGCAGACTTAATAGCAAGAAATAAAAATCAAGTGGCTGTGTAAACCGCTCACGTGCTTGAGCCTACCCTAACCCTAAGATACTCTCTTCGTTCCCGTCACATCCGCTCACATATATTTCGATGTCTACAGCTCACAGGCCGACATGGGACCCGGCGCAAGCCAAAGATGTCAAAGGGGGCTCTCGCCAGTTCTCTGTACGAGATATGGCATCACACACGAAGCTGAAATTTCGGTACGACATGTCTGTACTTTTCCTAACTGGCTAATGCACCGCAGTCAAATAGGTCAAACATCAACAGACGAAGTGAAGAAAAGAGACCTACGCGCCGAACTTTTGGCCGCTGAGCAGGAGGCGCGGAATAAGAAGCGCAAAGCCGAAGGAAAGGCGCCGCTCATAGAAGATGCGCCTGTGCCCGCAGACGATGAGGCCAACAAGCGGAGAAAGCTCCTGCAGGACGCCATCGCTCTCGACAAGGATGATGATGAAGACGACGATAAAAAGGAAGAAGAAAATGACAAGGGCAATGCTGACGAAGAAGATAGGTGTGTTTCTATCTAAACCCAACCATGTCTTTTTTGGATTGAATTTATTTTAGTGAGGAGGACTCGGACGACGACGAAGATGACACCGCTGAACTACTACGCGAACTTGAAAAAATCAAACGCGAACGAGCGGAAGAGAAGGCACGGCAAGAACGTGAATTGTCAGCATCACAAGCAGCGTCGCGAGAAGCAGAAATCGCCACTGCCAACCCTCTTCTCAATCTGGCAGCTGCTTTGGGACAGGAAGCGCCTACTGGTGTGAATACCACTGTTCCCGGAACGTTTTCCGTCAAACGCCGTTGGGATGATGGTCAGTGTCGGTTCTTTTCCAACTCACGTACCAATATAACCCCTTCCTCTAGATTTGATTTTCAAGAACCAAGCCATGGACACGAGGAACAAGCCTCAAGGCCAGTTCGTTAATGATCTCTTACGGACACAATTTCACAAGTGTGTTTCTATGTATGCCTTCCCTGCTGCTTCTAATGGTTTTTTGCAGGAAATTCATGGCCAAGTTTATCAAGGTTTGTTGGTCACAGCTCTAGAGCCTACGTGTCGCTGATCTATGTTTTAACAGTGATCTGCGTGCACTGTGTATCTATCTGCTGCCATAATATATACAGAGCAGTTGTAGGTCAGCTTCTCGCCTGATCACGTTTAACATACCATTTCCTCCCTCCGAAGTGGGTGTGTGCACGGTGTCCTTGTAGTACTTGTTTCTCCATCTGAATCTAAACAGTGCAAGATTCGTATAGATCATCCATTACATTCATATTTTATTTGCCAACCGTTTCTTAAAGGAAAGCTTCTCATTCATCAGCATGTCTCCTGGATTCCTACAATTTAAGTTGACACAAATCGGTTTGATTCACTCGTTCTATTTACATTTTCCTGCCGTACATTCGAATGTTTCAGGGCTGAGTGCTATTAGACATCCATCGCTGGTGTCAGGCAAGAGCAGAGAAAAGATATTTTCGGCATTTTGATGTCTCGGTAGAATTTTAAAACAAGGTGTTGAAAGTAAAGGTATCTAAATCCTGGTATGATCAGCTGAGGGATGTGGAATCAGTTGAAATGGCAGTCCGCTACAGATTGTAAGTTAAGTTCGTCTTTCCTCGGGAACGGTGGACATACCTCTCTCCGTGGCAGGCACTGATCTTGCTCTTCTTCGTTTTGTTTTATCTGCGCCTCATGCCAAAGAGCTCTGAGATATACATCATTGATATCGTGATGTCGAATACGCGTCAACTTCTTTTGAGATCCTCGCCTTCAAGGATGTAGCGATGAAAGGTTTATATTATTATCAAGATATAAACCTCTGCTACCGCTTGAAGAAGGGATTTGCAATCTCTTGAGAAACCCTCTTAGATCCCCACGTACTTGTAATAGTTGAGCGGGCCTCCTGCGGGGACACTGTTTTTCCGTTGATAAAACAGTTGTTATCCAATGAAATGTACCACCGCGTGGGTTTCCCGTCTACACGAATCATAAACTCCGTTCTGCTCCGGCCAGGTAGCAAGTAGGCTTTATTGAACGGGACAGAGAGACCCTTGATTGGACCTGTCCGGATAGTCTGGAGGAATAGATTGCGTTGTCCGTGGTCAGACAAGATATCAAATGCGAGGACGTATGAAGAACGCATTTGCATGACCACAGCTGTAGTAACACAGCCCGACATGAAAACCAAGGCGGCAAAGGAAAATCGTTCCCAGGTTGACCGGAGAACACGATGCGTGTGGTCTTTCTCGTCGTCGTCATCGTTGTCAGTAGCATAAGCCGGTTTTTCGGTGGATGTCTTCGTCCAGTTGTTCCACACAAGGTCCATTGTCGACGCGCTGTTCTCGCAAGTACTAAGCAAAACATATTGAGCGAGGATAGATTGAGACACACGTAAAGACAATATTCAACCCGAGCAATCCATAAGTCCAGTTTATCCACCACGGCAGACGCGTTTTTTGGTAGAGCAGAAACTCTTGGTCGGGTCGAGGTAGGATGGGTGATGCCTTTCCTACAAGAGTCGTCGCTGTTGTGCCAGACCGCAGACGCTTCAGGCCATCACCTAGCCGCCGCAAAAAGCTCATCTAGGCATTTGATGAGGAAAAGACATACGACAGAAATAATGCATACCAAAGAGTCGTTGCAACGGATAAAAAGTTAGGCCCAAAAGTTATTTTCAACTGTTTGTCACTGGCGATGTTTGTACTCTATTTAATGCGAAAGTAAAAGAAAGTAACGATGGTGTCGGGTCGGTACAGGGCAATTCGGTTTTCCGTTTTCTGCCATCCTTGTTGCTAAAATATCTCTTTTGCACTCTATCTAGACATCTGCTTCACACGATTGTCTGTGAAGCCCCATAGCGTCTGGCTCTCATCCTGATGTTCGCCTATCTCACGAAATCACATTCCGAGGCCTGGTCAAATATCCTCGCTCGCACAGCGACAACCTTAGCACACCGAGATGTGTTGCGACAATGTATTGTCCTCAACAGCCCTCAGAATCAGGCATCATGGTTATAGCTGTTTCCATGAAGATCTCGCCTTCGCATGTCATACCCTGGGTCCACATCTCCGTTGCTTAAACTGTGGAACCCTTTGTCCAGCTCCAGTCAACTCCATGTCAACCCCATTGCTCCGGACTCTTTGACTGACAGCATGGAGGCGCCAACTTCGTTTCTGTTGTGCAGAAAAATCCAGTTCGTCATTCAGTAGACGTTCTGTCGAAGTCTTCATTTGCTACTAATCATCGTCTTGAGAGCTGGCCCTGCTTGCTTTTCTCATAAGGAAACTTCCAAAACCCTGGGCCGCCCTGAATTTGAAGCTATATGCTGTTGTCTCTTCTCATACTAACGGTACAATCTGCTGTCAACAGCAACCATATTAACGGTACAGCCTGGCGCTGCTGTGGTTGTGGTATATAAAATAGCCTCGTCTGTTCTCCTCAACCTTTGGTATGATGACCCTAATGATCACCATCGCCATGATCCAAATGACGTGTGCCAGCCCCGTGTCGAGGGGTGTCATCAACATAACAGGCGAGCCCGACATAGGATACAACAGTGTTGGGAATGTGTATGTGTTCTTATCGTTGTCATTGCGTGAATTAATCTGGCCTGTTTCAGGCCCCAGGAAACACAGCTTGTGGGAAGTGACGGCGATGATGCGCCCAAGCCTGCTGGCGGTTCTCGTACCCAAGAAATTCTTTCAAGTAGTTCACATGCAGGACTCCCGACGGCGTATGTGTATGAGACTCGAGAAGTGCCAATTCTGGCCATTAATGGTGAGTGAATGTCCTCCAAGACGATGGTAAATTATGCATATATATGTTAGGTACCGCGTATCCATCAAGAATGATGATTCGCTCCCCATCTAGCACTGTCTATTACGGTGTGGAGTCAACATTTGCATCGAACATATTCTATGTTTCATCAAGCTATGCATCGGCATCTAATCTCTCCGCCAGTAATGCCATCCTGTCAGCCACCCTGTCTTCCGTTCTCACGGTACTATTCATTGCCATTTACCAGTGCCTTCGCTGCGTAAGATATTTGTTACTTTGTGGCGACAAACGCTCACCAAGGCCTCCATTAGCATCTAAGAAGAAATCGGGAATGGGCAAAAAATGATTCGGATACAGGCGGGAGCCATGTGGCTTCTCCGTCCCCTGCGTATTCCGATTCCAGTGGAGTCGCAGTCCCTGAAAAGCTTTCACAGAATGTCTGATTTCGAGGGCTACTAGCGGTTCGAAGACATAACATCAGATCTTTCTCCTTGTATCGTTTCGAGGGACAAAGGGGGCACATTGTAGTCCATTTATTTTAATCTAGAGAACACCGTACTTAATGTACCCACTGGCTGGCGAAAATAAGTAATGGAAGAAAATCAATCTTAGGATTTATTTTTCGAATTCGCGGATGTCCAAAAAAGTAAATTCGTCATTTCCGGCAAAGTACTTACTTGGCGACGACCACGAGCATTCTTGTCTCTTACCTTCATCGTCACTTCAGCAGACCGTCGGGATCATGTCTGCAAACTGCCCACCGCAGCTTCACCTTACTCTGCCGGCGAATGCAACGTCCTTCAAGCGGTCCTTCGAGCAATTTGGATTCGACTTAGAGAGTCCCACGACTGGCAATGATGTAGGGTCAAGCTCGACGGCCGACAATGGAGAGCGAAGGGACCGCAACAAACGTGCCAGGAGTGCGAGCAGTGTATCTGCCCACAGCATCTCCTCAAACAGCTCCAGATCTTCCACCGTCGTCTCTTCTGGCGAGGCCAGCCCGTCTGGCAGCTCTGCTGCCCCTGCCCAAGAATCAGTAGTCATACCGCCTTTACCGCCTCGGTTGCCTACACCGGTTATCCAGGATATTGAGATGCCCGATTACCCTCTGACGGTTGAGCCATCACCTTCAGTGTCCGCAGAGGACTCCCGACCGAGTAGGAACGGGTCCGGAAGCCGTGGTGAGGACGAGGATTCTTTCAATCTCACGCTCCAGCACTTCGACGAGTTTGATTCTCAAATTTCTGTTCTGCGCCACTCAAGGACACCCTCATTGCCACGAACACCAACACCTCCTCCGACTTTGCCGCCTCTTTCTCTTACAGAAGAACAACAACCTGTATCTATTCCATTTTTGTTGCCATATGACCCTCCAGATCTTCTAGAACCACCACGACCAAATCCGCCTGGACCTTCATCTCCCCGTTCTAATAGGGCTGCTTCCAGTCAGAGTCCAGTTGATGATGATGAAAGACGTGAGTAATTGTTTGACATCCCAATCATCACGCAAACCCATCTTCTTCATCAGGCCCGAACTCCACTTCAGATCCGACCTCCCGCCTAAGTTTGCCTTCCTCTGAATGGATTCGCTTCAGTGATGGTTTCGACTTGACGACTTCTCCGCTGTCCTCTCTAGATATCACGTCAGTATTCCGGGATATCGATGAAACCAACGCGTCAGAAGATGCATCAGTCTCTCGAGGAAATCACTCGATGGAAGACGCCAGGCCCGCACTGCGACCACTCCTTGATCGTGCTGCATTGCGCAGAGCTATGAATACGCGCTCATCTTCATCTCAGAGCCGTCGCCAATCTGAATCTGCTTATTCATATCTAGATCGTGCGCTGGAGAGATGGTTCGAAGACCAGCCCTCGCCATGGGATGAAGATGCCCTTTTATCAGTAGCTGCTGGGGACTCCTCAGTGCCTAGGGACCGTAGGTCTTTGGAGGATCGACCCTATCTGGAGTTGCCGCCCCTCGCCGACCATCTCGAGAACAACGCAAGATACATAGAGCAGGGATTATTGGATCCTCGAGAGACTGAATCTGGTCAGCATTCGGGCTGTCCTCCCGGATTCCGCTTCTAATCACAGCTTCTAATTAACGTTTAGATCAAGAACGCGGCAGGCGCAGAGATACACAAACGGGTCTCACAGCTTGGATTGATATCGATGAGCGCATTTCAGAGTCGGAACAGATACACAGAATGCCTGGAAGACCTTCTCGCTCTCCAGTCGGACCTCGCTTAGCCACCGCACACTCTGAAGGTCTGTTGTGTTTGTTGACGGCAGACCAAGTGCTCATTCAAAATTATCACAATCAGATTCGCTACGGTCATTAGCAGGTTATAGGCCTTCCGCTCGTTCACATTCTCCATCTCCAGTCCTTCCAACACTCCGACGTCTTCGAACTCGTGCCTATGGTCAGTACTCCAGACCCGGATCATCCAACTCTCTGATATCTGAGAGTGCATCTGAAATACGGAGGCGTAATGCTCACGCCGAGTTGATGGAGCGCCTTCAGAGCGATGTACCTCGGCCCGAGCGGGAGAATGATTCCGACGACGAATGGCAAGATTTAGCATTACCCCCGGAACGAGGTCGCTTCCCCAGGCCAAGGCATGCAGATGCTTGGGCCGAATTTTTTGATCGGCCCGAGGCTCATTTCAACGATCAGGAGGACCTCACCTTCCGTTATCCTGTTCGCGTCCTGCCGAATTACTCTTCATCGGATCGTGCAAGAGGTAACAGTACTGCTGATGCACTGAGGGAAAGACGTCTCGCCTATCTTTTACGAAGAGGTTCTGAATCATCTTCTTATCATAATACCTCGACATCCAGGCCCTCTTCTTCTCGCAGTCCAGTCCGCCGGTCGTCTAGTTTGAATGATCATCCTTCGCGTGCGTCAGCCGATGAGTATCAACGTAACAGTAGGGTGGTTTCTCGTCCTTCTGAACGCCCCTTATCGGTAGATTTCTTCGACTCGCGGTCATCGACAATATCTGATATGGCGCGCGCCGTGACCCGAAACGGTCGACAGGAAAATTCTTCTTTCTACAACGACCCGGTTCTTTCTCGCCAACCTTCCACCATCCCACCATCAATTCCGCCGCCAGACCTCGGCGCAATCTTCATTCCGCACACTTCAGACCTTGCTGAACCGGACTCCTTTGGCTTACCACCTTTACCACCTGTCGATCCCACGGTTTCCGAACTTCTGAACTATGAAAGAGGAGCAACCCCTGAACGGCGCCCGCCTGCGCCAACTCCGTCAAGACAGAGTGCAGTTGCTCTCCACCCAAATACTATAAGTATTGATCCCGATGCGTTTGCCCCTGGGCCATTCCGCAATACGATGATATGGCAAGCTGACAGGATCAGAGCGAGGCAGCAGAGCGAGAATTCGCATCCGCCGTCCATACCCCCGCTTCCATTTGAGGATGATTTTCCTCCCTCAAGATCAAGGACGGAGGAAACTTCACACCCTACAGTAAGCCACGAGATATCTTTGTAATGTTCTGACTAAACAAGGGTATTAGGATCGTTTGTCCCGAAATCCTCCAGAACATTTGAATGCTATGGGCGATCGGGTACCTCCACGCAGGTCTAATATAGCCTACGGAAGGAGCGCGCCTGACGGTACTGCTGCTCGGCCTGTGTATTCAAGGCGCATGGTAGAAGAAGAGCCACCTCGTCGTTCATCGTCGGACATACACAGCTATCTTACTCGTCGGGCAAGAATGGAAGCTTCGAGACTGGAGCAGGCGGGTGCTACCTCTGCCACCTCTGGACCCGGCATGGATGGATTATCCCATGCATTGGAGGTGCTTCGTCATGACGGATTGTCCCCGGCACGGTCGAGGCAGTTGACTGGCCGGTATCGTGAGCAGGAGAGGCAGAGAGAGCGTGAACGTGAACGTGCCGATCTTGAACAGCAGCAGCAGCAGCAACAGCACAGCAACAGCAACAGCAACAGAGGCGTGATGAGCGGAGGACGGCTACGAGTACTGTCTTCAGAGGTTGGGGTATTGTTGACGAATCAGGGTATGTCTGGTCTTTGTGCAATACATTAGAAGTATTGAGGAATTTTGTTTGCAGCCGAAATGCCTCGCGCCCTCCGTCATTCCCGATTCGGCGTCGGCCCTCACCGGCTGGAATAAGATCATCAGCAGAGCCTCTACCGACCAGGGCTGCTGCAGCTCGCGGTTCGCGCAATAATTCCCGCTACATGAGACATCACCATGAATTGAATGCATACCTCCGGCCCCTGGATTTGTATAATCTAGAATTCGTACACGGGGCTGGAAGGTTCAGGCGGGAGAGACCCATTGGATTTGGAATGGCCGATTTTGTGGTAAGTCTGATAGAGATTATGTCAATAATTTACTGATTCGGTCGACTATAGAGAGACGAAGACTTCGATGATTCGTATGAAGGCTTGCTTTCTCTCAGTTCTATTCTTGGAGACGTACCCAAATCTACGCCTGCCGATGTTATTTCAGGGATGAAGACTGGCTTGTTTAAGGATTGGTCGACAAGTGATAGTGATTATCGGTGTCCAATCTGTTTGGATGATGTAGGCTACTTCTGTCCCCTGTTCTATGTCGTGTGCTCACCAGGGTGTTTAGTATTCCCCGACCGATCCTGTCATGAAGCTCAATGATTGTTCTCACTGGTTACATAAAGAATGTCTTGAGGTTTGTCCCTTGTCATTTATCCTTGCAACCCTTCGGGCTGATGATGTCTATAGCAATGGCTGAAAGGGGCGAGAACCTGTCCAGTTTGTCGTAAAGCGGTGAAAGGTCCCTCTCTTCCGCAGAACCGACGTTGCCCTCGACACTCGCATCAACCCACTGAGAACCCCTCGGGTTCCCGTCGGCGAGATGAAGATGACGACGCTCCTAATTCTGGCCCTCGACCAGTCGGAGATAATTCTCCAGGTGGAGGTTTAGGCTTCGAGGGGGGTGGGAGATGGCATATCTAGAACGCTCTTTCTGCATTGTATAAGCATTGCACGCATGTGCACTCACGATTCATGTCTAGTATATCTATCGCAATCTGTCGGGAATATCCGTAATATGTGCTTATTTTGTAACGATGTCATTAGGCGACAAGCACCTACGTATTACTCAAACAAGGGCAGAATCCATGTAGTTCTTGCGCCGTCTCTCACCTTGTGTCTTTGCATCAAGACGGAAAACAATACCAGCAACAAATTAGCTTTCAGCAACTTAGGGTGCGCGGTAAAACTGATTTGCACTTTAAGAATTAGTCCATAGATAACTCGTAGATAACCTAAAGTAATGATGCAGTAGTGTCCAAGCTAGTAATTCTCAAAAGGTTCTAAGGCTATCTGTCTTGAAACAGAGGAATTCAAAGAATGGAGAGACCAAGGATAATACAGACATCCTTCAAAGTAACACCCAAGCTAAGGTTGAGAATGAGGGGAAGGACAATATTGACGAGGAGGGTCGTAAGAAGAACTAAAACACCGTCGACGAGACCGACAATGGTTGCGAGGATCTTACAGAGGAGGACGCTAGAAAAGGGAATCAGTATTGCTTCGACGATTGGAGAAGTGTATATACATTATTTGCCCCAGGAGGTTGCAGACGACTACTTTGTCCACGACGGCAACGAGTTTTATGACGAGAGCGACGACGCCGCAAACCAGCTTGATGAGAGTCGTGAGGAGCCCGCAAAGGTCAACGACGGAAAGTACACCACTTCCCATGGACAGAATGACCTCGACAGCCAAGCCTGCGAGAAGCTGGACCTCAGAGAGGGTCGTGTCGAGGATACCGACAACTTCCTCAAAGATAGGCACGAGGATTTCTGCAGTGCAGTTTTCGGAGGTGATGTATCCTGCAATGGGGGAGGATCAGTGTCTGGGGGGTATGGAGGAAAAGAGATGGACTACTGACGGACGGGCTCTAGCACGACGGTCAGTTCGGAAATTACGCTGGTGAGGAGCGCTGGCAAGGGAGTACATCCACATCGCGCGTCGACAGTGCGGGTGACCAAGCTGGTCTCTGGTGCGGGAGCAGGAGCAGGAACAGCCTGGACGCCAGCGAAGACAGCGAGTCCGAGGGCGGCGTAGGAAAGAATGGTACTGAAGGAAGGCATTGGTATAAGAATTGGATTTTGTAAAGAGTGACAGTGAGAACGAAGGGGGATGAGAATGAATGGTCAAGACGCGCTGGCTTTTATGGAAAACTCAGCCAGAGAGAAACCGGGCACCTCCTGTAGGAAAATTACGGATCCGAGAAAATTAGAGTCTAATAGATCAAGGTAGTATGGATGTGATTTGTCCTCAGCTGGATTGATATGACGCACGATCTAGATGGCCTCTGAGTCCGTTCTATGCCTGCCTCCAAAGTGGGATTCCGGTCCAGGATACTCAGCGTTGTTACGGAAGCCAAGTACACAATGACCTGTCCTGTGTACAGCAAGTGTCCAAGTTACTTTAGAGGGGTAAAGCTAACTCCGAGCTCATCCTCGCGCCCGCTTAGACAGGGCTAAGGACATTAGATGAGTATTAACGTACGTAAAATTTCAGGGAGATGGTTCTTGAGCTTGTTCAATATTCGAAGATGAAACGTTGTGTAAATTAGAGATAAATCGTATGATGAGGAAGACTCCTTTGACAGCACAGTGAATCGAGTTCTGCAGGGTTGAACCGAAGATGCACTACCTGCGCCACGTAAGAGATCAAAACGAACGAGAAAGGGATCACATCCCAGTGTGACGACGTGAACTAGCCATGAAAACGCCGTATGCCACTGTGTACAGCTGATGACTGTGCTCTGATCCAGACTACCTCCGCCTGGAAGAACGTTGAAGACGAGCCGAGACCAGACCTCTTGCACTGCCAATTCGCCCGAGATATAGAATTCGCATCGACAGTTGTCCTGATTGGGTGAGATAAAGCGTAGGACTCGGAGTAGATGGCCGTTAACTATTCAGTTCTCTTCCACAGTAACTTGATACGGTACTGATGAAACAACATTAAGATTCAGGCCGAGGGATGCTCCTGCCAAGGTTTGTCCAGGGAATGTTTTGTTCGAGCTAGCGAGACATTGACAGATACCTGTCTAGCCGATTGGTACTATAATGTGAACGGGGAGAACAAGGAAAGTACAAGTTGCAGCCGAAGTTGGCAAATTTTGGCTCCAAATCGTTGTGAATTTAGGGGCGAAAATTAGCTATATTCAGTCAAGTCCTTTTAGAAAAGTTTGCCTGAATCATCAGGAACAAACAACGCAGATCATTCATTCATTTGCGTCAGAAGTCAGATGACCCGTACTGCCCTTCGATTCCAATTCTACAATCACGAATATTCATAATGTCGGGATTTTTGCCGTCTGCTGAAACTTTTGCAAAGGCGAGTAGTCGTGTGTATTGACAGTGAATTTTTGCTCACGAAATAGCTTAGGGAGCATTCGCGACTGTAGCGACAATGACAGCCACTGCAGCGGCGCTAGTGTACTATGGCCAGAATTATCTCATCTGTACGTGTTGCCCATTGCCACGAACGGTCTCAAGAACAAGGAGCCCTCCTAGATCCGTCTGCGTACATTAGCCTCGGTCCGGAAGCAGACAGTATGTCTTCAATGTTTCATCCTCAGGACGGCACCTCATGGTTGACGCCCAGTTGTCGAGTCTCCAAGTGCATTTGGATTACACTACGAAGACGTTGAATTAAAGGCATCCGACGGGGTCACACTACGTTGCTACCTCCTTCCACAGAAGAAGGAGCTGCAACGGCCAACACGCTTTTCGTCGATACCGATTACTCCCCTTAATTATTCCGACATGGAGACAGATGAGAAGGTACTCCATTCTTTTCTATCCCAAGCTATCTTTTTCTCAGGTAGCATATAGTTTATGGCCCGTCGACCGACGGTTATTATGTTTCACGGGAATGGGGGCAACTTGGGACACAGAATACCACTAGGGATGATGTTCCAACTCCTCGTGCGATGTAATGTCTTAATGGTCTCATATCGCGGGTGGGTACTCAAACTCTCGTCCTTGCAATTGCATGAACATTCATTCTCCCCATAGGTACGGCAAATCCGATGGCACACCCTCAGAGACAGGTACATCCGTCGTCCTTTCGTTCGCTGACACGTCCTTACGACCCCGCGTCAGGCTTTCAAAAAGACGCACAAGCCGCATTGGACTACCTCAAGTCTGACCCCCGGTTTTCGAAGACGCGAATTGTCAGGATTCCTCCTTTTGGTACCCGGACGCAGCGCTAATAACATATTATGTTATTCAGTTCGTATATGGGCAATCCATAGGAGGTGCGGTAGCTATCGACCTCGCCAGCCGGAACCCAAGCAAGATCTTTGCCGTTATTGTCGAAAATACGTTTACCTCTCTCCCTGCCGTCGTCCCGCATGTCCTACCCATCCTCGGCCCATTCGCATTTCTGTGCCATCAAAAGTGGGATTCGGCTTCGAAGATCCCGCTTATACCGGCAAGGACGCCTGTATTGCTGTTAAGCGGATCTGCAGATACGCTGGTCCCCCCGGAGCATATGCGGGAACTAAGGGAGTTGGTGCGTAAACGAGGAGAGGACGAGGTGTCGAGATGGGAAGAGTTTGCTGGTGGTCAGCACAGTAAGTCGGGTACTCGTCCCCTAGCGGTTAACTGACAACAAGTGTAGATGACACATCGGCACAGCGCGGGTATTGGAATGCCATTGAGGAGTTCGTGACGAGCCATGTCCTCGCTTCTGAAAAGGAAAAGGCTACACTGTAGAATGAGTGTTTGTATGACTCTGTACCATTAGATTCTTATTGCTATTGACATTAGGAGCAGATAATATTCATGAAACACTCTCGATAGAGACTGCTTTCTAACACTCGCCTAAGAGCAATTGAAAGGGAGCCTTTGCTTGTGTTATGAGAATCAAGGATGTCGGCATGCTTTCATGAGCGTGAAAGAGTTCACGGATTCAATTCACAGACTAGATCCAATGGGATGAGGTGATAGTCAAAGCATGCTTGGTCTGCGTGCGGGAAGTAAGATCGTGCGGTATACGTTATTTGCAAAGGACTCCGAGGAGCACTTCGATGAAGGTGAATAGAAAGCGGCATGACAGACTGCCCGCTGCCGTATGCAGAACACGTAGTAAATCTGATCTTGCACTACCAAGACGGGCGGCGGGGCATAGGAGAAGATAGCGTGAGCTAATATAGGAGTACAAAAACCATGGCTGTGACGAACGCTAACAAATCTTCTTCATACGTCTCTATCGCTCTAAGAAGCGTACAACTGTGTCCACTCCTGGCTGACGCGCTGTGCGTCCTTCTCGTTCTCCTTGTAATGTTTCGCAACGTCCGTCGCGAGGGGGTCATCAGGGTTAGGCGCACTGAGCAATGCCTGTATCGACAGCAGGACGGTGCGGATCTGGAGCGCAGGCGACCATTTGTCTGTCCCAGTGATCGGTGAATCACCCATCACGAACAAAAGGATAAAAGACAGATAACGTACCTTTCAAGATATCTAAACAAATTCGCCCGAGTTTATCTGTGCATGCATCTGAGGGAGATCACGATTCTTGTTGGTCGCACGACGTACCGATGTTGGGGTGGTAGATCTTGGTCAGGAAACGGACCTTGGGAGGTGCCATTGGGTATTCCTCGGGTAGGAAGAGCTCTAGCTTGAAGACGCCATCTACACGGACACATCTAGCGACTGCCGAGGGAAAACTGAACGGACAAACGCACTGGCAAACGGACTCCCATCCGGGCCCTGGATAGTAACATCGAAATATCTCAAGTTGTCTTCATGTGGCGAAGCTGTTATTCCAGGCGCTGGGTCCGCTACCAGTCGCTCGGTTTCCTGGACGTTGGGTGAATGCACGCGAGCGGTACAAGACGGTGGATGGGTACCTTGATAATCCGCTGCGATCCGATAAGGGTAAAAGGGAAATGAGCGAGGAGGGATAGAGCAATAACAGGGAACATACCTTGGGCAGGGCCATATGCAAGGAGAGTGGGAGTGGACGATAGAATTACAATACAAAGTGGCAGACGGGGCAAAAGCTGTGGAAAGGAAACGCCTTTTCCGTCACATGTCATCATAGGATGACTCAGCAGGGACTTTTTCCTCATTCGGATGGGTTTTTGACCTCTTATTTTCTCAAAACCGCTACTTCCTTATGGTAAAAATACACTAGATGCGTATCCAAAAACTTCAGATTAACGTTTTCACTTGCTAAATGAAGTGAGTCATATCCGGCCCGGTGTCGAAGACATGAGTGACTATGTTTCTCACGCCTCTCCAATGTGGCCCACCAACAGCAGGATCACTCATGTCGTTGCTTCGCTCCTCTTTCCATCATGCAGCCCTACTTTGAGACTGTAAAGGTGTGCAACATATGTCTTGTCATAAATTTCCACTCAAATAAAAGCTAACTAGGTGAACAACATCTCGGTCGTCCAAATTGTCACTCAAACCCTTCCCTATCCAGTCATTTGCAGACGTTCCCATCCATCCCGACGGTGTAGATACACGTGCATTCCTCGAAGCCTCAGATGGCCTAGTCGGCATGTTCGACCTTCTCGGAACTGGCATATTTGGGTTTGTACAGGCTGACATTCGCTCGAATATCAAGGTGACGCCCAATGCCAACGTTGACCGGCAGGCATCTTCTGACAATATACGCGTAGGATGTACGCGCTCAGTACGAGTCTATCGACCCAGCACCATTGACGGTCGAACATATGCTGCCAGGTTCGCCTAAAATATGTCTAGAGCGCCTTACACCCCTGACATCGGCCCATCTATTAGGAGCATGCGCACCGTCACTCACCCGTCTCGTGCGGGGCCTCGCCTTCACCTGCCTCGCGCTACAGAACATGCAAGCAAATCCCTCGCGTGAACTGCATGTCTGCTTCAAGTCCTCGTATGACACTGTGTTGAAGCACCATCACTCTTTCCTCATTAGATCAGTGGTATACGTCAGTCTTGCGCATTTAATCAATCATTTTGGTGCTGACAATCAGGCAGGTCGCCCTTCGTGCGGTCCCCCATCGAAAGGACTTTTACAGTCGCATTGCCCAAGGCGCACCGCACGACAAACTGGACGAGGAAATGCGACGCTGGTTGGCAGGTCTTGAAGGGATTGTTCTGCGTCTAAAAGAGTTCCTGAAACAAGGAGGATTCGGCACTGTATAATTTCGACGCGCAATACTTGTATAGATCCAGATTGTACTGGTAGCTCGTTTGTTCCTTGGAAATGAAAGTTGACCTTTCGTGTCCTTCTAATTGGACGAAAATTCGCGTACTTGTTCGGTCCGGTTGACCCGGCATGCCACGGGTCATCCCGATTTTTTTTTTCGAACTCTCCCTCCATCCTCCCCGTCGTGTAAGGTTAGTGTCTCTTCCTCCTCATTTTCCTATGATGCACAGCATATTCATTTTGATCGAATCTTTCATGAGATTACATTCATTTCTACAACGGTATCTGATTACCGATTTACCAGCCTAGTCCTCTTCTACCTTCGTGTTGCTGACCGTACGATTTCTCCAGGTATAAAGACGGGGAGAGTTGACCATAAAGTACGACAATAATGCACCCCAATACATTCCATTAATACGATAATCTGCAAGTCAAGAATGCCCACATGTCCGCAAACATTCCCCCCTGTTCCTGCTCCAACGTCAATTGACTAGAAGAGTCGAGGCCATATATGCCATTGGTCGTGTATGTGACAGAGTACCAGTTTTCATTATATTCGAATTCGGAATCGGAATCAGAGCTCTTCGTCGAGGGTGTTTTTGTTGCTGTGCACAGTGAGTACTCCCCTACGACCGAGTTGTAGAAAATGCACGTACCCGACGGCGGTGCTTTCGTCGCAGTCCCGTAATCCAAGTCCTTCCGCTGAGCTAGCTTCCCCGAGCTCGTTCCCTCAGCTGCCAACCGGTAAGAATGCTACGAACGAGCAAGCACGAGGCGGTGGGAAGACGCACTACTGGGCATGGGCGAGCTAACTTGTAGTCATAGATCGTCAGTCTGAAGGTGGGGCTCAGTCAAGGGGAAGGGAAGGAGCTCGAGGTGGCTTATAAAAGGAGGGGCACTCTGGACCGGTGGGCCGGCGGATATATTGAACTTCCCAAACGGGTTTCAGATAAAAAGAGAAGCAGACCTTTCCAGACGCTGTTCGTGCAGTCAGCCAACAGCGCCCATGCTCTAATATACTTGCTTGTATACGTGCCGGCATGACATTTCGTACTAGAGATAGTTTAAGCAGCTGCGGCATTAGTGACACCACCCAATGAACCCGAAAAGGTCTTAGTGGCCAGGGCTGAGTGCTGTATAAAACAGGCCATGATATTGGACGAGCACAGACTTCACGGTACAAGCCGAAAATACGACATCGAAGGGCTTCCATGGCGTAACATTATTGCAAAAATAACAAGATAACTTGGACTCTTCACGACTCGCATGACTGCGACGAAGCGTCAGCTGGTACCACTCCGCATGATGGGCGTCGCAAGAGTGGGCTGGAATGTGGTGATATGGTTCTGGCAAACAAGGAATCGGGCTTCCTTGGTGGATAAAAGGTGAGCTCGAGGAATGCATCAAAACACGGGGCGCTTGCTCGGGGGCCAGTAACAAGGCGAGTTTGTTCCACGTGCGTTACGTTACGAGTAACCCAGTCTTCAAAATCAGATATAAAAATCCGAAATCCTGGCCCTTCCGATGAACGCACGGACGAAATGTTAACACCCAAGCTACCGTCACCAGTAGTATAGGCACCGCGCATCCTTTTCAGAGGATGACGGGTGTGGATAGAGATCCGAGTTTCAAACGTTCGTCAAGCGGAAATCCCTCAATGGTCGGTTTGGGTGATTCTCCGCGATAGGTTCCTTGTACCATGAGAATACGAGCACAGTTTCCCCGGGCAAAAGAGAATTGACCTTGTGCAAAAATCCCAATGCAGACGAATGTTGTTGAGGGCGTGTGAAACAAGATCTGAGGAAAAGTCGAATGTGATAGCAATCGACAGGAAAGATTAGGGTGCCAGAAGTACTGGTATCTCAAGAAGACGGATAGAAGTGGGTAGACGCCTACATGAAAGAAAGAGAAAGGAAGAAGAAAGTGCACATCTGAAGTGAGATATTTATACTGACGAAAATAGAAAAGGCAAACGTCAGACTCGATATGCGTCATGTAAGTACACAGGGCTCTGTTACTTTCCTTCGTGTTTTCAAGTCGAGTAAATAAGCGTCACGGTTACCAATCGTAGTACATAGCAGTTCTTCATTTTTCTTGCACGGGCGCACATATGCACGCGCACTATTGAGTGTGTTTCTTCCTACCTCCCTATGATACACCAACGCGAGTTTCCTGTTTGCTGATTCGCCTGGTAGCCGCTTGAGAGCTCGTTAATCATCCGGGGATTCTAAAGACCACCAGCCTACGAGCTCTACACTAATTACCGATACTTACAATTTTAGCCGTTTTCGCAGCTTCACATCTTAGCGACCTATCACCTGCATAAATGTCTATTACTCTACGTCCTCTCTATGCTCTCCCTTCACCGATTTCTCCAAGCATCCACGTTCCATCCAGACTACATACCAAATCACATTCAGCGTGCTTTAACTGGTCATCACGTATGCGTCATAGACGACGATACGTGAATTTTAGTCGCCAGTGACGCGTAATCATTACATAACGGACGTGCTGGAAGTACGGCTAGTGCAACGAGGACCGCTACTCGGCCGATTTCAGTCAATTACTGCTATAACCTTTATGATCAATTACTATCAAACGAGTTAGGTTCCGGTGAGAGTTGCGATGAGCCGGCGTACAATGGATATGTAAGATGGATGGTTCATTTTACAGCGCCATGGCAACATATCGCAAGACCGTCAGCGATCCAGCGCGAACGCAACAACTTAAGCCAGTCATAATACAGCCTTTTCGAAAACATGATCAAAACAATCACTAATCTCAATTCATTCCAATTCCTATATCATACATTGGCATCCTTCGCACCAAAGGATCTACTTTAAAGCCTCGACCGTGAAGACCCAGTCCGAAGATTCTCCCCGATGGTGTCCAATATATCACAGATCGTCTCCGCTAATAAATCTGGCTTCTCCTGCACAATCATATGCCCCGCACCTCTGACACGCGTTACAGAGGCGACATACCGGCCTTGCGACGCATCGATGAGGCAGTCTTGGAAATAATCAGGGCTAGAACGGAATCAACAACAATCGAAGAACCGCAAATAAAGTTGGGCTCACACTAAATCATTATGTGTCCCCCAGATAACATGCACTGGCACGGCATGGCAGACCTTGGCAAGTTCAGTCGTTGCCTCGAAATGCCCATCAACATCCGGGTAAGACATAGCTTCTTGTTTTCTATCACACTTGAGAGTGACTACTCCATCCGGGTGGTCCCATAGTCCGTGTTTCTAGAAAGTCCGAGTCGTGAGTTTGAGGCAGTACTAAGATTAATTAATTACTCACGACATAGATGTCCAGGACTTTTTTATCCCAGACTCTCCATGGAAACCTCCCAGAGAGCCAGTTATGTGCATCGTTCCTACTTACCCACCGGTCTCGCCGAATACTCGTTGCACACACAGCACCCTCCATCATCGCCATACGGTCGGCAAAGTGGGCTCGGAAAACATCCTCCGTGACCATCGTAGGCTCGATCAGGACCAAGCCAGCATATGGAGGGGTCACCTGAGTCGTCAACATCCTTGAATGATGATATCAGTTTTCAGTCTCAAGAAGTACAGACGATTCGACTTGCATAACTCCCGCTCCGGCTGAATGACCTAATGCGACCGTCCGGTGCCCTCTCATCCGAGGTGAACGAACGAACGAGGCAATCGCAGGGGCCCATTCACATATAGCTATCACCCTATTTGAGTATGGGATCAGCAAAGGAAATGATGACAGGACGTACAAACTCCTTCAGGCCGTTCCCTAAGCGCGAGCTCGTTCAGCACCGCGGCGTCGCCGTGATTCTGCCAGTCAAAAGCCCATGCTTCACGTATTCTATGCCTCGGCGATTTGGTTTCTTGGAGGTAGAAGATTCGTTCAATAGTGGGCTCCCATTGTTCTTTGTCTGCGGCGTGAGGATAGGTAAGAGCGACCAGGAACAACACTGAAGAACGAAACGCACGAGATCCGATGCAATGAGCGAATATTAGAGTAAGTCCTTCAATATTTTCTTTGCTAGAGCCAGGAATTCTGTATCTCCTTGCCGTCATCTTCAATGCTGGCCCTTTTCGACTATCAATAGGGGGTACGCCATCCAAGACAAAACGCTCGCTGTACATGCTGGCTGTCCTTGTCAGGTAATGTGGGTAAGTATATGTGGCAGGAAACGGAGAAGAAGAGTGAATCCATGGCAGATATTATAGCGTTTCCAGAGTCAAAGTGACGGTTCGAGTGAAGGTTACGCGCCTTCTGGAATCTCAGCTCCGGATTACCGAAAAGGCAGAAACCCTAACCCTATGCAACACCGTTACTCTTTCCCTGCTACCACATTCTTCTCGAACAAATGCAACGGGGGTAATAGCCGTACTGAATTTCGTACAGAGAAATAATAAGAACGCCATTCTAGCGCTTACTCGTCTCTCATTTGGCGTCTCTCGAACTGGAACCTGGGACTGCCGTGGTAGCCTGACACGCTGATCCATTACGGAGGCTGATAGCGCGCTATACTGGGCCCTTCAATCCTGACGATCCGTCGTTCTTACACGAATGCATGCGGCTCCCAAGCGGTGGACGTTTCTTCAACTCATTCCCCAAGGATATACTGCCAGATATCCTCAACGTCCTCGGGCTGACTCGCATTCATCCTGCGTACTCGCTATCTTTGCCCGTCTACGTCCTCAGTGCCTTCTCTCCCCTGCCAGATGTGGTTAGCATCTGCGACGCCTGTCCGAGTACCTTCTTCGTCATATTGTGCAGTGTATCCTCGGACCCGGAATCCTGCAGTCACAAGAAGCGCGGGATATGTGTCACTCCAATGTCCCAGCCGCCTTCCCGACGACGAGAGCTCATCTAATCGTGAAATCCCCGACACACTCCAAATCTTCCAATGTTCCCACCTCGAGTCGTTGGACATTCCATATTATACGTGTCTCCGGGATGTGACTCAGTTCCGCTGAGCGCCTGTACTGATCAGCGCACAAACGGTCAGAGGCGAATCTCTTCCACTTCTCTCATAGCCTGGCCCAGGTTGTACCACAATATATAATCGGCTTCTCATGAAGACCCCTGATCTTGGTTCCACTCGGTGTTTTGGAATTTCATCATCCATCCGGCAGTCCTGTTACCTTCCAGCGGCGGTGTACATCTTCGTCGTTCACGGAGTCCCTCCCCGAACTCTGGAGCCAAGTCATATTCCTTCATCTCGGCTTCTAAATTATCATCGGTGGCGGTCTCTAGAATTCGGCTTGTATATTCGCCGCGCGATGAGAACGGTGGTACACTCATCTCCCGCATCTGAACGTCATCCCTTCTCTTCTCTTCTCTCATTTGTTGCTTTTAGTACCTACCGGGGTTGTCAGAGTCATCGAGTAGCTGATGGTGAGAGTGGTGCTCGTCTGTTCTGTGCGTCATTACATTTGGTTCTCCAATTACGAATAATTTCTGGAAAGCTGATGGCATCATACCGTCTCCTAAGCATCTATCAAGGAACGACGAACGTAGAGGTTTGTTGAAGTGACTCACAGTCTGTACATGCGGTGCACTATTTGAAGGATGGCTGAAAGAATAGACGTTTCATGCATACCAGCGAAAGATTTCTTCCGGCAAACAATATAACAGGCATTTATCAGTTCAAAGTCATATTTACATGAAGAGACGCAGAGATGGTTCATTCGCGTACGCTCTGGAATATTTTCTCACCAGATTTGATATTTCGTGGAAGAGAGAAATTGGGAATATTTCAGGCATCCCAGCCGTCGTGAACTGACAAGAAATCTGCCCGAGTTACGAAGCCTAGTAAACTGCAAAGAAACTAAGTATGTTCACTGTTGAGTCGAAATCTGAAGCAACTCAGAAGAGACACTGTATATTTTGACGTTAATAACATGTACTATGCTATCAATGAGGCTCCATTTATGTGGTGATATCGAACAAATGCCCTGGAGCTCGTAAATGGAGACACTGCGATACTTGATTCTGATTGGATGAGGGTATGAGACGGTCCGAAGGTTCCGCGGATTGTTCCAGCCTCCCGGCCCGAAGCCCGTTTTGTTTTCGAACTTTCATGTCGTCTCCCTCATTCCCTTCCACAGGAGTTCTATCGACGCGTTTTTTGATTCACTAACGGGTGGATTCTCACTGTGATACAGAGGAACGTGCTTATATGTATGTTGTTCTTTCCCTTCTTCTCCGACAAGCGCTGATTTCTTCAAAGTCGCACTGAAAGAGAGCAGCCAGTCGTCTGACCTTCTCCTTTGGAATCCTTTTTAAATACGGGATTTTGGGTTATATCAAGTTGTTTAGATGCTATTGTGGTGAACACTGTATGACAAGCTGTGAGTCCGAGCACATTTACTGTGGCATTGATACTTAGTGGTACCCATCCAGACCCCCCTTGCAAGGAGATTCGTAAAATTGCCACCGATTTTCCAATCAAAGTCTCAATACCGACATGGATATCACCCCAGATACATCTGTGGCTATGGATATCGACAGTTTGGAGGATGAAATACCTTCCTCGTCGCCGACCGACAGCGGTCATGCTTTGTGGCAGGCGTCACAAACTCACAATGTCGCACTTCGCGATCTGATATCGAAATCACTAGAGAGCGTGACTGACTCTGGTATGGTTACTTTCATACGAGAGGATCCAATGGCTGACGTTTTCTAGCTCTCGACAAACACGTCCCCAGGTGGGATGGACCTTCTTCCCCACAAGAGCGTCGGAAATCAGCCCCATATAACGTGCGGCACCGTCCTCCTCCACGGCGATCATCATCAGTTGTAATGCGGTCTGTCACGCCTACATCTACCAATATGTCCGGTGCCATCCCTACGTTATTCAATCTCATCGAAAAGGTCCAGAACGCAGATTCAGGTGACGAGAACTCGGAGCGTATCTCTTCGCCAAAGACGAAGACTAGGGCTAGACAGAGGTCTGCGACGGGAAGAAAGACTGGACGCAGCCCCATGCTTCCTCCCTCTGCCCCAAGAGGCAAAGGAAAAGAAAGAGAGCGACCAAAGAGTTCTCATATAGATGATGATAAGAGACGCGCTTTCTCCGCACCTTTCCCCCCCTTGTCGGCTTCCTCTTCGAAGCGAGCATATTCTGATGTTCCTATAGTGGACATTAGTTCAAATAATATGGACGTCGGACACGCAGTTCCGGTACCATTTCCATCCCCTTTGTTGATTCCCACTCGAAGCGATGATACTTCGGGACGCGGCAGAACACCACCGAACAACAAAGTCTCAGGGTATCCAACGTCGAGCTCAGAAAAGGCACATGGCAAACGGCCACCTGCTCCATCCGAGTTCGTCGAAATCACTTCCTCCAGCAATGATGTCGCACACGTTGCATCTACTCCACCACCGGAAGTACCCTCAAGACCAAATACGACATCTCAACCTCGATTGGGCGATGGGGGGAAGGCAGCGGCTTGCTTGTCCCTAAAGGCAAACAAAGCTCCTTCCGGACCAATCAAGCGTTCGTCGACCCGGAACCTAAGATCTTCGACATCTATTAATCGGACAGAAGTCATCAGACAAGCACTCGAGGGCAACAGGGACGAGGGTCAACCACCCTCTGCTTCTAACAGGCAAGTTAGTAGTTCGTCCAGTCGAGCTCTGACGCCCCAACCCCCCCCTTCGTCCAACGGAAGCCGACCTTCCACCTCCTCTGCGGCGTTGTCACGATCTATATCCCGGCAACCGCCATCTCAATCGCCCGTCGCAACCCAATTGAAGGCACCAGGTACAGACCCTTATTATCGTCGTCGTCCTCAGCTGGGTATGGGCGTCCGTCGTGCCAGTTCGGCGCCGACAGCCCAGCCTACAAATAAGCCGTTGCCTACTCACCAGCAGGGGTTTAAACCACCGCTGCTCTCTGGAACTCCGGCCCCGAAACCCATCGAGAGGCCTCCCCCACCGCCACCACCTCCGCCTTCCCAGGATGAAGATTCTACAGAGGATACGTCTTTTGACTGCTCCTTCGACTTGGATCCGGAAGAGCTGGATAATGCAATGCAGGAGTTTGACTAGAGTTTTTATTTGCTTTCCATTTTCTTCTTTCCTTTGGGTGCATTTTTTTTTATTTATCTCACATTTCTTTCTCTCTCCCACAACCATCTACATGTATTGTATACAAGCATTATAGTGCTCACTCACAATTTCCCGATAACCACGTGACGAGTTTTTGGTCAAAAAATTACGTCTACAAGTATCCTATCATCGTGTTCTCGCCATGGATGCGCCATTGAACCCGCCAACACGAATACAGCCCTTCTCAGTAACATCAATCTCCACTAAAGGCACTAAAAAACAAATCGATGCGTTTATGAGCGAGTTCCAGGCTCGTACAACAGCGGGGCAGGAAAGGAACACCGCTGTGACGGTACAGCTACAGAACTTGCGGGATGCGCTGCATGAGGAACACGAGAGGCGGAAGAAGTCAACTAAGGTCAGTGCATAGCTATTGACGTTCTCGACCTGTCACCTCACACAGCGTAGGGTACCAGTTGACATGCCAGAAATGCATCCTATCCATCCTTTACTTCCGTTTCGAGTTGTTCTACATTGCCGTCTCAATACATGTCGACTATCAAGCATCGTTCTGATAGCCTCGTTCTGTGGAAAAGGTATTTCCGAAACTCTCAATCGCATGAAATAATGAACATTTTATTGCCTCTGGATGCTATTACTGATTCATATTACATGAAGTAACCGAATACTAACATTCATACTTCGCAGTTTGGAAGCCCGGATCTTTTCTTCACCATTCTGGTTGCTTTGCTTTCCATTTTTTTTGTCAGGAGGGCTGCGCAGTAAGAGGTTCTTCCAGAAATGCAAAACAAGTCAGTAGTATGGAAACGGGTGCAGAAGGCCTCGAGAAATCAAAGAGATAATGCTACTAGATAGCAAATTAAGCTGGTATGAATCAGTCTTTCACAAGCAGTCTCAGATGTCCAGAAGGATTCTATTGGGGTTAACCGTCGCCTGACCGTGACTGAACTATCACCGGAGACATAACACTGTAGCGCCATCGTGCCTTGCATTCAGAACCTCGATTCTGTGCTAGACTGAACGGCCTGGGTATGTAAACCCTGAATACTGACATATGGCGACAAGCTAACTTATGATCTAAGTGCTGCTTAATTGTTTTGATGAATGCAACAAAGAACACCTTTAGGAAAGTATGTCATATACGCCATCGGTTCCTTGAAATGTATGTATCCTGTCTCAGAAAGGTGCCGAGATACTGCAACCGATAGAGTGAGGTTCCGGGTAGTGAGCGACGCCAGAATCGTAGGAAGTGAAGTACCGGGTCAATGAACTGGTGTCGACGGTGCTGTCGTATTAACGTAAAGCGGGACCGACTGAAACCGCCAGATACTCCCGCAGCACCGCAATTGTCCTTTTAAACTATGTTGTCTCCGTGTCCATCCTAGAAGAGTGGTTGCTATCCCCTTCGAGCAGATGCTCGGTGTATTCTCCTTCAAGCAACGTGGCGCCATGGCTGCCAACACTGCTCGAAGTCCAGAGTCCTTGTGTAGTCTTCACCGACTTCCTGCCTCGAGTCAAAGCAGGTATTTTACGAAAGATTTCAGGAGGGACTTGGAATAGAACAGAGCGAGGATCTATGTTCCTACTCTGCCATGTATGTCTAGAGCTGTTCGGAAGTGAGACATAATGTAAAGTTTAAATGAAAGAGTACTCACAAAGATGTGCTGTAATTTAATAGGCTTAGCTTTACTACGATGCGTTGTGGATCAATGTAGCTTCTTGTAGCAGGTGCCACTGGGCCAAACCGGGGATCTTATATAAAAAGATCTCAAAATGAGGACAGAAATGGAGGACGATGGAAATGCACGACGCTACTCTGTATTACAGTGGTGCGACAGTCACAATGATAAAAGTCGTGAAGTTGGCAAAATTGAGCAAGTTCAAAGACGGGGGAGATTTGATATCCTGCCAGTGCCAGGGATCCTGAGTTGGTAATCTGGTCACGGTCATATGATCTACTGTCACGTCGCGTTTTTCCTCGTTGACTCGGTATATCTTTCATCTAATCGTGTTTACTACTACACCTCTCTTCTTACCTTCACCCGCAACGTATGCTCCGTCCGAAGGCGCGACCTAAGGGTGATACATCCGGCTCAGCGACATCCCGCATTCTGTGTCGGGCCACTGAATATTTGTGGCGTTTTAGAGTATCGAATGAGCGCTCTACTCCGTGCTGTGTAGCACCTGGCTATTGAACGCAACATATCATATCCCGGGATCTATTCAGTGACATATTGAGCGATACGTTCCCTTTCGCGGCGACGTATCGCTCGGAACGAAACCTGATTGCGACAAGGACTTCTGGCACTTGATTTCGTTCATTATTAATTTGGTCCTGAATGATTTTTGTATGCGTACTGTTTTATTATGCTGATAGATTGCTGCAGAGCTCATTTATCGGCCTTAGATTTTCTCATCCCACGCTAGAGGTCTGTCCCTGCTCAGAGATGATCCGCGGTTATCCCGATCCCCATCCAATCCATTAAATCACCTACTGGAACATAACGGTTTCACACTACCTTATAGTAGAATGGCTGTTCGAAACGCCGTAGACGCCGCCAGACTCCATTGATGGCTCCTTCACGGTGCCGGACATCTCGGAAATAGAGCTGAGAATGCACAATAAGCAGCTCTGGGTGTTCCTAGAGCATTTCTGTTTGTTATTTTGGCCAGCGTGCTAGCCGTATCTCACCCAGGCCAATCTGTATATAATACGCACAGTTCTGCGAACTCTTCAGCAGCATATTGTCTGACAACTCTGATTCCAGTTCAACGCAATGATTGTAAAACGTTTTGGTCTCGTTGTTCACTAGGCCTTTCTAACTTTTTCTCGCCTTCCACCAGCCCACGAAGACTACCGTTCTTGGTATGCTTGCCTCTGTTTCTGCAACGACGATTATTTTCGCTGACCTCAGTATTTTGGTTTCTAGTTATCGGAGGTGGACCCGGTGGCTCGTATGCCGCCGCCGTTTTGGCTAGGGAGAATGTCGATGTAGTTCTCCTTGAAGCCGATAAATTTCCCAGGTAGGCAGCAACTTCATACTATTCTTAATCAGGCTTAGACAGTGATCTTCAGATACCATGTCGGGGAGAGTCAACTTGCAGCTCTGAGGCATTTTCTACGCTTCATCGATCTTGAGAAAGAATTCGACGCCTACGGGTTTCAGCGCAAAGTGAGGTCTATTATGGGGCTCAGCGCAGCATGTACTCACGTCCATGTCAGGTCGGTGGTGCCTTCAAATTAAACAGGCACAAGAGAGAAGGATGTCAGGGCTTCCTGTTTTTACCCTCGTTTGATCCGTTGACGAGTTCCTGTGCAGATTCCGACTTCATCTCTCTTGATCCGAACAATTACTCCTGGCATGTCGTAAGCGCTTCTTTTCTGTTTTGCGTGTAAGCGATCTCTTACCAAGCCCCAATGTTAGATTCGGTCAGAGTCCGATGAGCTGATGCTTCGATACGCGTCCAGGGTTGGCGCCAAAGTTTTTGAGGAAACCAAGGTCACAGACATCGAATTCGGCATGCCCGTGGAGGGCCAAGAAACACGACCTGTTGCCGCTCTCTGGAAAGGGAAGAACGGTGACACCGGTCGAATTCAATTCGACTACGTCATCGACGCCAGCGGACGAACAGGAATCTTATCAACGCAATACCTGAAAAATCGAGAGTTCAATGACAAATTGAAGAATGTGGCCTTTTGGGGTTACTGGAGCGGGGCAAAGCGCTACATGGCTGGTACTCCCCGAGAGGACTCCATTTTCGTTGAAGCATTAACAGGTGAGTTTCAACTGTTCTATTTTATCGATGCAACCGTCGACCTGCTTGTAGATGAGACCGGATGGGTTTGGTTTATTCCCTTGCATGACGGCACGACTTCTGTAGGGGTTGTGATGGACCAAGATAAATCCAACCTCATGAGAGCTGCCGTCAAACAAGCAAGAGGGGATAGCTCTTCGAGCGCTCATTACCTCAGACAGCTCGAGCTTGCACCAGCTATTCGAGAACTGATGGTGGATGCTAAACTTACCAAGAAGCCCGATGCCCCCCTCGTAAGTAGCGCCAGTGATTACAGTTATGCTGCTAGATACCATGCGGGCCCGGGATATCGAATAATTGGAGATGCAGGGGGTACGTTGCATTTCCCTTCATGACAAGTCACATATTCAAGTCTCATTTGCGCAGCCTTCATAGACCCATTTTTCTCTTCCGGTGTCCATCTTGCAGTATCTGGTGGACTCTCGGCTGCAGCCACTATCTGCGCCGTGATGAAAGGAGAGTGCTCGGAATCCGATGCTGCGCAATGGCACACTAGCAAACTCAATAGCTCATACACACGGTTTGTTGTCCTGCGTGCTAGTTATCCGTGTGACCTTCTCATGTTTTTCTAGATTTATGCTTGTGGTCCTTAGTGCTTATCATCAAATCCGATCCCAGGATTCTCCTATATTGTCTGCACAGGGTGATGATAATTTTGACCTAGCGTTTGAATTTTTCCGTCCAAGTAAGCGTCTCTGTCCCGTCAACTAGGCCAAAATTGACTATATTTTATGTTGTAGTCATTCAGGGCAATACAGAATCAGGCAGCAAGTTCGCCGATGACGACCTAGGAAAAACAATAGAATTCCTGGGAAAACATGTCTTTGAGCCGTCATTCCCGGAACAAAGAGCAGAGTTAGCAGCGCTATATGGAGATCAACTGGATTCGGTCCCGAAGGCACGTGTACCTGGGGACGATGAAGCTAACGCAGAATCTAAGACGATCCTCAAACATATGGCTGTGCAAAAGCTGATCAGGATGGAGGATGTCGCGCATATCGGGAATTATGTTTCGGATGTTTTCGATGGGTATAAGCTGAGGCTGAAGCGTGGTGAATTGGGCCTCGATAAAGCTGCTTGAGCCTTCAATTCTAGTATACTATTACCGATTGCTCCACTATTAGCATAACGAATCTATGTTAACGCGTCACTCAAATGTAATACTTCAATGAGAATCCTCACTTCGCTTCTTTTCGGTACCCGGCAAACGCCGAGGCGACTTTCTCCATGTCGTCGTGATCTTTAGACCTGACTCCGGTATTTCTTGCTGGCTGAGATTATCTCTCTACTTCAAAGTCACCACAATTCCGAGCGGAAATGACATAAGGAATATTTATCTTCATTCCGTGCCCCGAATTGTTTTGATGGATTCAGCAGGTACTAGCTTGCATTATTGCGCTAGTTCCGCCGGTCCCATGTCGACAGGATCCTGCTTGCCTTCGGAACCGCGGTCAAGTCGGATAGCTCGGTTCAGTTGAAGACGCCAGCAGCAGCATTTAAGACTTGGCGTCCCCGGATTTATTCCTCTTATCACCACTCACACCTATGACTTTGACTTCTACTCTGCGCTCTCTGGTTAACCTAATATCCTCGTCCGTTGACATCATCGAAGGGCGAGTCCAAGTTCCCGACATAGATGTAGCCTGCAACGGAAACGAGGTTCCAGATAATGGATTCAATGATCCAGTGGTCACGAACGCGATTTCGTGTATTATGGCCGCGACGGCTCAGTTGGTGGCGACCATACGCCCTGCTCATTTGACTCTCATGTCGACAGCCATGATGGTGAGCCCACTTGTGGACGGTCGTCTCCTCTACTAAGTGTTTTTTAAAGGTCCAAGTTCCTTCTGCTCTTCGAACAGTCACAGACCTTCATGTTGCTGAAGTATTGAGAGATGCTGGACCTCAGGTCATTCCAGTCGTTGCTTTCAATACTTATCTTGCTTAAACTTTAATAATTAAGGGACTGCATGTCAGAAAGATTGGCGCTCTCTGTCGCACCAGCCCCGGAAAACTAGGTAAGGCTCACCCAATGCTTCAATAAGATGAGGCATGCTCAGTTTTTTCTTATAGCGCGCATTCTCCGTCTGCTAGCCACAGAGCACATCTTCAAAGAGGTCACTCCGGATGTTTTTGCAAACAATCGCATCTCGTCTTTATTAGACACCGGGAATTCAATTGACAGGCTGATAGAAACGCAAGAGGTCTACAACGTAATCTCTAAAAATTGTATTCATCTTTTCTTTCGCTAGCCCGCAATGTAAATTGGATGGCGATATTGGGATAGCTGCCTTCGTCTCACACACGTAGGCAAATCATTTTGGAGCTAATAGTCTTCCTTGCTGATTTTCTATGCCTTCAGTGGTGGATATGGTCAGAAGTTCGCCTCATATCTTGCAGAGACGATGCAGGACCCCCTGTTTGCTCACTCTGAGGACCACATTAAGGCACCGTTCAACTATGCCCTTAAAACTGACTTGCCTTTCTGGCAATGGCTGGATCTCCCTGAGAACGAGTATGAGAGACGAAAATTTGGGCTTGCTATGACTTGTGCTCCGTTGCACAGTATGCTCGAAGGTACGAGTGTCGTCACTTGGTCAATTATGTCCTTATTTTTTCCCCAGGTTTTGAATGGGGCCTACTACCGAAGAATAGTTTGGTAGTAGACGTTGGTGGAGGAGTAGGAATGGCCACTTTACCGGTGGCGAAAGTGTTTCCAGAGCTAAGGATTGTGATACAGGATCGACCAAAATTCGTCGAAGATGCCAGAAAGGTAAGCACTTGACGATTAGTCGGTGGAGGAATCAATCCTACCTGTTTCCATGTAGCTGTGGAAGAAAGAGTTGCCTAATGCTGTGTCCAGTGGTCAAGTCACTTTCCAAGGTGGGTCAACGATCTGTTCAGAATTTCTCTCAACCTACCTCCCCTTCCTATAGCGCATGACTTTTTCGAGTGTCAGCCCATCCAAGCAGCAGACGTTTATTTACTGCGCTGGATCATACACGATTGGAATGACTCTTTATGCATCAGCATTTTGAAGCAGTTACGCAAGGCTGCAGGTCCTGGGACGAAACTTCTCATCGTTGATGCACTTATGTCTTACGCCTGCCAAGACTCATTCGCGAGCGGTATTGTTGGTGCAGCGAAACCCCTGCCGCCAAAGCCACTTCTTGCAAACTTCGGACATGGGAGGGTAACGGAGTATCTTTTTGATCTTCAGGTAAGAGCATTATGCGGATACACCACGCTTAAAATGACGTTGCGGCAGATGCTCGTGACCGTGAATGGCCAAGAGCGGACGATCCGCCAGTTCTCGGATATTTTGGAGATGTCTGGATGGAAAATTGAAGAAGTGAAATGTGCTACAGCTACTCAAGCACATATTATTGCAATTCCTACTGTTTTATAACCGTTATCTGTTACTTTGAGCGCACTATAGTACTGTCTAAACCAAGTCCAAACTGTTCCGCTTCAAGTTCTATTTTTGGAATTTGAATTTGTTTTGTTTATCTAATATGTTAGGTCCGCCATCAGCACGTAATTCCCATGTTGTCATTGTCGGATTTTCTTTCTTTGCAAACACCCTCAGTGTGATTGGCAGCCTCGTTAACAACAGCGTCTCCCTCTGACAGTGCTAAAAGACGGTGACAGCCAGGATACCGAATCATATACTCATATCTAACTCTGACACACGACATACGACTCTACGATTCCTCATACATGCGTCCTTTACCATCAGGTTCTTTCGTCCGCCGGGAGCGGACGTCGACGTCGGCCATCTAGACTGTGGTCGAGAGCTAACTGGATTTGGATATCTTTGCGGGGTGCGGGGCTGTGGGGAAAACGCTGAGACAAGCGGAGAAAGTGTGTTCCGGCTCCTCTTATTAACTTGCTGTGAAAAGAAACGACGACACCCTCCCTTCAATGTTGCTTCAGTCACACACCCTGCTTAGCTTGCTCCTTCCCCTCCTCGCCACGGCCCATTCGTCTCCCAAGACTGCACAGGAAAGGGAGGTTCAACGGGCGCTGCAGCAAGCGGCCTACCATTGTGCGCCTGCTGTAGCTGAATTCACTGCATACCGGAAGAGGGCATGGGCACAGAAGGTCCTGGCTGGCAACCCCTCCCTTCCTGCATTCCAAGACTTATTTGCCGACGGCACATACGACGCAGAGTCTAGGCAGGAGCTCATGTCTTGCACCCCGGTCACAGAGGAAGCCATGATGGAGAACAATACATGTGTTCTGAGTGAGTCGTGTCTTTTCCATTTCCCATCCCCTGTTATCTGACTGTGGTTTAGCCCCAATCGTCACGGAAGGACCATACTACCACCAGGTCGGCCATCCGATACGCCAGAACATTGCGGAATATCAGATTGGTGTACCTCTCCTCCTCGATATTGGCGTCATCGACGTCGAGACATGCAAACCCCTTTCCGGTGTCCTGGTCGATATTTGGCATGCTAATGCCACCGGTCACTATGCTGGGCATCCGGTGCCTGCATTTGAGCTTCGCGACGAGAAGCCTCAGGTCGGCGGAAAGCGTAACGGACTACTGAGTGCTTTCCCTCGGACAAAGCCTGCAGAGACGTTCTTGCGTGGTGCTTGGCCGACGAATGAGAATGGTGTTGCTCAATTCTCTAGTGAGTCTTTTTGACCGCTACGCTGAAGGTTCTGCTAAGGCGGTCTCTTTGAAGCAATATTTCCCGGATACTACACAGGTACGCCATGAGTATTCTTAGCAAGTCATCCACACTAAATTATCATAACAGGTCGTGCTACACATATTCATACCAAGGTCTTTCCCACTTGGACTCCCCTTCCAAACGGCACATTCGAGGCAGGTAAACTTGTCCATGTTGGACAATTCTTTTTCGATGATGAGATCAATGTACAAGTTGATAAAGTGCGCTTTCTGCTGCTCATATCTTTTGTCCCAACCTGACATTTTTGAAGATCCATCCCTATACGACAAATCCCATCAAAGATACGGTAGGCCGCACGCGTAACTGGCGTGACTCTCTCAACATCTTTGAGGATTCTCATGGTCCGGAGGGCAAATATAACCCAGTGTTTAGGTTGGTTGTGTTGGTGACAATGAATGGTGGCCATACTAACGGAGATTGCAAAAGATTGGAAATGCTCGGCGGAGTTCTTAACCAAGGCTTTGCGGGATTCATTACGATGGGTGTTAATACCAGCGTCGAGGTCGATAACTGGTGGAAGGGTTAACATTCATCTTCATCAACTTCCTTTGAATTTCTCTCAAAATACAGATTAACGGGGTCAACTTGGATATCTTACCCCGTGAAGTGGCTCAACTTCGTCAATACAATGAAGCACATAACATTCCTTCAAGTTGAAGCGCCTATATGCGAATAAGCTAATAAAGCGTGTCTAATGTAGGCCCTATGCTTTCTGAACTAGCTGTCAATTTCTCGCGTTTTTCTGCGTATTTTCCGATTGACGTCTCTGGTTCGTGCAAATTTCGTTCATTTTTCCTTGCTTGTGGAGCACTATCGACGAGCAGAGATGAGAATAGGGGTTAATTCTGAAATAGTCAGTATCTGTCGCCGTGGGAACGGTATCCACAGAGCACCACGAACACCACGAACACCATGAACCCGAACACTCGTGCTCCACCTAATCCGGCACCAATTTAGATTTACAGTCGAACGACAGTGATGAAATGGAAAAGATAATTCTGACTCCGCAACGTTCACTCACAGCCGTATCGAAATGTGACCCAGAACTTCCCATCCTCCTTTCATAGGATCAACAGCGACAAGGTAAACAGCACTGTTATTCAACGTTTCAACATTCAATTTCGCTGATGTTCCCAAGGTTTATCTTAGTTGCACTGTCGTCATAAGAAATTCAGTGGTGGTGTCATTGTTTTCGTCATGATCAGCTCTTGTAAGCCATCCCAAGTGGAACACAAGCAGTTCACTTCGTTACCACCAACATCTTTACCATGGACAGCGCATTCCCCATCGACTTGACCAAGTTCAAAAAGTAGTTTCATATTGATCCTGGCCTATAAAGGCTAAGTTGGATGCACAGGCTTACGCTGGATCCAGCCCAACACAAGCTCACCGATGAACAGAGGGTTGCGTTGAAGGCTAATATCCAATTACTTCGAGACGCTATCGTTCTATTTACCACAACTGGTTCTGCTCGTGGTCTCAGTGGGCATACAGGTATGTATTCGAGACGCGTGTACCATTTGTTTCACTAATATCATGTAAAGGTGGTGCTTACGATGTCATCCCTGAAGTCTGCATCGCTCTCGCTCTCTTTAACCACTCGAGTTCCAGCTACGTACCAATTCTATTCGATGAAGCAGGTGCGTAGGCAGGAATTCGAAAAAAAAAAAAAACTTGTCTAAGTATACTTCTTCAAGGCCACCGCGTTGCAGTTCAATACCTTCTTTCCGCTTTAGAGGGGGCATTGCCAGCGGAACAACTTCTTCATTATCGAGAAGCCTACTCGAAGCTGCCTGGCCATCCCGAGCTCGGTCTCACTGCTGGAGTCAAATTCTCATCGGGACGTCTTGGACATATGTGGTCAGTAGCCAATGTTAATGCCCATTGAAAGCACATCATCCCTTTCATCTAGGCCTTTCGTCAACGGCATCGCCCTTGCTAACAAAGATAGGAATGTCTTTTGTTTGGGTTCCGATGGCTCTCAGCAAGAAGGCAACGACGCTGAGGCGGCTCGACTCGCCGTAGCTAAAGGCCTAAACGTGAAGCTACTCATCGACGACAACGACGTTACCATCGCTGGCCATCCCTCTGAGTATCTCAAGGGCTTTGACTTGACAAAGACACTCCAAGGACACGGCCTCAAAGTACTCACTGTTCAAGGAGAGGACATTGATGCCTTGTGGGGTGCCATCAGCACCATAGTCACTACCCCGGGGCCGGCAGCCGTCGTATCCAAGCGTCCCATGGCTCCAGGCATCGTTGATATCGAAGGGAAAATTCAAGGGCACGACGCTGTCCCTGTCGAATCGGCCATCAAATATCTCCAAGCCAGAGGGCTCGGAAATAGTGCTGACATGCTTCGCAAAATAAAGGCCAAGCAGCAGCCGTATGTTCATGTCGGCTCAACCAAGGAGACTGGCGCCAACCGGACCACTTTTGGTGAAGCCGTCAACCTCGTTCTCGATGGTCTGAGCAAAGAGGAGGCTGCCAACAAAGTCATGGTTATAGACAGTATGTCTCTTTGAATGATTTTTGCTTTCCACGCTTTATTGCGGTGCAGGTGACCTGGAAGGGTCCACCGGTCTGAAAGCCATACACCAAAAGCATCCCGAGGTCTTTGTCACATCTGGCGTCATGGAGCGCGGTAACTTCTCAGCCGCTGCGGGATTTGGCTTCGACCCCAACAAGTTCGGCGTGTTCTCGACCTTCTCTGCCTTTATCGAGATGGTGATATCAGAAATTACCATGGCCCGCTATAATCGATCCAATGTCCTTTGTCACTTCTCCCATTCTGGAGTTGATGAAATAGTAAACACTTTTGCGCTCGTTGAACAATACGTTGCTAACGCCGCAATTAGGCTGACAATACTTGCCACTTTGGTATCAACTCACTTTTCACCGACAATGGTTTAGAAGAGTTTGAATCTTTTTTATACTTTCCTGCCGACCCCCTCCAGATGATTGCAGTGATCAAGCGGATCTTCTTCGAACGTGGAATGCGATTCGTCTTCTCCAACCGTTCCAAGGTGCCTTATATACTCAAGGAAGACGGCAAAACCAAGTACTTTGGCGATGGGTACGAGTTCATCCCAGGCAAGGACGAGATCATCGTTGGGGGTAAGGCCGGGTACGTCGTATCGTTTGGCGAGATGCTTTATCGGTCGTGGGACGCCGTACTTCGCTGCCGACAGAAAGGCATTGATGTGGGTTTGATCAACAAGCCCACGCTTAGCTCCGTGGACGAGGAGGTGAGAAGAAAGGCTCGAATACATTTCCCGCGGCTAATAGCGGATATCTTTTTCAATAGGTGACGCAGATGATCGGGTCAAGTCCTTTCGTTCTCGTTGTGGAGACATTCAACCAAAAAACTGGGGTCAGTTCATTTTTTGTCCCTATTCTACACCCTTGGCGCCATGTTAAGCCGTCCATGGCTGTTCTGGATGGACATCCGTGAAGATTGTAGTTCTTGTTTTCTGACTACAATACCACAGCTCGGATCCAAATATGGTACATGGCTTCTTGAGCGGGGGTTTACGCCCAAGTATGCCCACATGGGTGCAACCAAAGAAGGTACGACCGTGATTGGTAGTGTAAGCTCATCTGGGATTGACATGACATTTTCACCAGGTTCGGGTGGTCTCTGGGAGCAAATCAATCATCAGGGCCTTGATCCAGCGTGTATGTGTCTATCCCTTGATTGCTGCTCTCACCTTTTGATTGATTGTGGTGAACAGCCATCATTACCAAGATTACAGAGCTAGCGGGGAAGTAGCTCTTGACTCATGCATGCGATATCTGCAACAGTGGAGTCTAATTTTCAATGTTGAGGCAGTTAAATAACCTGTATATTAGTAAAAGTTTGTATATGTATTAGTAGAAATGTACCAGCCGACGCGAATGGAATATTGTCGGATTGAATACGCCCCTGCCCCAATGGCACTATATTGATGATCTCCAACACAAATGCCTCAATTGTCGTTATGTAATTCGAAACCATCTTCCTCATGTTCAGACGATCAGAGCCTGCGAGTCTAGGGAATATATAGAATGAAAGGAAGCTTTTGCAGCTTAAACTGCAATACTCCTTGCTATGGTCTGCACCTATAGGGCAGAAGGTTGTGGGATACCATTGTCTCGTCTGCTGAACACTTCCTGCTCGACATCTCTATCTGGTGTGTCCAACTCTCCCTTCAAATGAGGACTTGGCGGACTTGACACAGTCCGAAGCTCGTATACATTACTGTCATTGGGGGCAATCTATTGTCAACACGAGTCAGAAGATGGTCGTTTAGTGGGGTTCTAATTACCCACACTCATTAAGGGTGGCGCCTGTAATCACGGAAATTCAATTGTCATGCATGAATTGATCTACCCGGTGGAACATACCCTGAACCTGAGTGTAGCCGATGAGTCCTCTGAAGAGTTGAAAAGCGGATTGGGCGCGTGTGTTTCCGAAGCTTTGGCACTGCTTCTAGCGTTCAGGCTAATTTGGAGGTAAGAGGGGATAATCCAAGATGAAAGTTTCTTGATGCTCACGAAGACAGTAAGGAGAGAGAGTAGAGCTTCGCGATACAGAGATCCCAGCTGAAGAATCTAGAGAAGAATGATTACCGCTCGAGTCTGACGCTGCGACTGGTCTATGCCTTACACAGTACCATGCTGCTCAGAGGGTTGCGTGAGTGGCATATGACGCGGATATAGTTCCGGCGCTTACACTGTCTGATATAAATACTATAGCGTCAGCTAGCGCAGCTACCGATGTAAGGATCCCAGTCTGGACATTGTCTATGGTCGGTTAGCATTCATCATGCTACATCGAGGGAACTTTCGCTTACACCGGATGAGCCCTGAGATGAGATCACTATTGAAATCAGTCCTCTTTCTCGACTTCGATGAAACCACGTCAGCGAACAGGCCAGATGAGTATAAACCACTTCACATACCAGTGAATATACCAGAAAAATGGAAACCAATATATCAGTGGCGGCTGAAGATACCAGCCATGTTATCGGCGCGGCCCGGAAATCTGCGAACTGCTGGTAATCGGGTTGAAGACTGACCGAGACCGTCGTCCAGATCCCGCCAGCTAGGAGGGAGTGTGAGGTCAGGAACAACTCAAGAAATGAACATACCCATAGCAGTTAACGAAAATATCGCAATCACAAAAGGTGGTATTCTGGATTGTGTAATGACTCGAATACGCCATGCCATAAACATTTGCACGGGAGTCGAGATGAGGACCTAGGATACATTAGTCGCTATTTTACGAAGGATAATTTGGCAAATACACGTACAGTCATTACTCCGTCTGAGGGTTTGCAGGAACTTTGAGCATGAGAAGTCACTCGAACAATGGGCGCCTTACCCGCACGAATGACTGAGGTGTATATCAACTCGACGTAATCTAAGAGTCGAAGATAGATCTACTTACGCAATGGCGACCGTATCAACGGGATGTCGGAACCTCGTAGAAAACATGATTGATGGAGCAGTCATCTTCGAAGGTCAGAACATACCATATTTCAGAATTAATGGTTCGAAGACGATTCCCACATCGAGTACGGTGTTCGTCGTCTCAGCTAGCAAGAGATAGAATATCTTCGAGAAACATTAATCAAAGCTGACGGATAACGACACGACATACAAAGAATCTTATCCATCGAGGATCCCTTGTGGGGATATCAGCACAGAAACAACGGTCGAGGGTACGTAGTTTAATACTTCTGAGAGGTTTGGTAGTAGATGTACATCTACGTAGAGTATCTGTGAAATGGTGGACAGACAGATTGGGTCAGTGTGCTCACCTGCATCACAGCAACCTGTGTGAACAATAACATCAGCTCCTATGCAGTAACATGAGCGCAATAAAGACTCACACCGTATAAAACTGAAGTCACAAAGGCCCCTACCATAAGAGGCGCGTATCTGGGGACTGTATCAGCAGAACCGCAAGAGGTTATTACCAACCCCGTGCTCACATTTCAACGATAGGAGTAGGCATAGCAGATCGCGTTTACAATAGAGGGATTCCGAGATCAGCAGGGACAAACCTGACAAGATCTGCTATGTTATATACCTGTTGTTGAGAAGGCGGGTACCCTGCTCTAAGCTAATAGTAGAAAATATCACGACATGTGCACGGTTGCGGTGTCATCATACCTTCATGATGCAGGGAAGGACTGGACGAGCTTGGCTTATTGAATGGAGACATCTAAATGTGTCGTTAAGTCATGTGTTGGAGAACTTTCGATGGCGGTCTCAGGACTTCTTCGCCCTAGAATTGGTGAAACATCACTTCCTGTCCAAATGGATGCCCAGCCGCCGTGCTACTGCGCTCTCCTTGAATGTCTCGCTTAGTCGCTACTAATCAGGGCAATCAAGGACTTACGCGGAAGAGGAAACAGATACCCATGAATTCCTGATTCATGATCAATGTTCGCGTACACAGCACAGACACAATGACCGGACATCATGAAGCTCAATGTACAAATGCCATGCCGAGTTGGAGTGTGGAAAAGGGAAAACGTTATGACAGGTCTCCATCATTGTGCGAGAGTCTCATGACTGCCTAGACAATTCATTAGTGCGGTAAGCGTACTGTGATAGCAAAGAAAGCTCAAAGACTTCCTATAGAGCCAGAGCAGAATAGATATAACGTCTGATGGACTCCAATCGAATGAACGAGGTTTGTTCTGATAACTAGATGACAACACAGAAGAAGCCTTGTTGAGGTGTGGGCTCTGACAAATGACATAATAATATGGGAATTTTAACCCTAATACACAAGCGAGTGAGTTCAGACAGAAGGAAAGTCAAAACTCCATCGCTACATTGCCTGCCTGCTTCTTGACAGCAGAAAAAGTTGGTCAGTACAGCTCCATGGTCGTGAAGCGACAGAAAAATTAAAAGAGACGCTGTGATATGTACCTGTCAGAATACCCGGTGAAACTGAAGATTGAGTGAAGGGACTTGTTTTCTCTCACAATCCCGTGATGGTTTCTTGGACCTATGTGCGGACCAGAGTAAGTCGAATGTGCGAACTTTGCCGTCGGCAAAATCTGCACCTTGTTTCTCGTTTCTTCAACTGTTGAAAGTTTCACATACCCGTGTGTACTGGATCCCAGCCCATGCCAGCTTCTATTAGGGTTATGTTTCCTGTTGAGCCAAGTCGCATGTTGGTCGCATGCATTTGTAGTCGAGCCTTATGCATGAAAGCCTACCGGGCACAATGCTAAATTGTTACAATGTTACAATTGAAGAACTGCCTACGCTAATTAAAGCTAAGAGTAAGACTCTACGGCAGACCGAATTACATAGTAACTATATGGCTAAGGATATGAGTACGAGAGGAGGTCAAGGCAATTCTGCGTGGTAAGGAGTGCACGGACCATCAACAAGCTGGGTGCTGGGGCGGGAGCGGGGCATAGCGAGCATAGGTAATGTGGGGGGTGGAATACCTCAGCAGGGAGCATCGGGAAGATGATCGGTCAAGGAATGATTAGACGGATAGGATGAAGAATGGGATTAATGGCTGGATGCGAGCCATAGGTTTTGGATGTAGTTGGATCTGTGATTTGTGATTGTGATCTGTGATATGCGATGTGTGGTTGTCGTGATTGTCATGTGTAGGGGAATGTGGAGAATGAAAAGATATGGTTTAGAACTGGTTTGCTGTTTGCTGTTTGCTGTTTGCTGTGTGCTGTGTGCTGTGTGCAGTGGTTGTGGTTGTGATTGTCAAGCGAGACCCATGAACTATCGACAACTATGGAAAGGGTCTAAAATCCCATAGTACCGGAACAACAGTGAACGGGGGGCAGGGCGAATTTGAGCATTAAGCTCGTTGGGTTCGGATTTGTTGTTGTTGTTCGCACACATTGGGCGCATCATAACCGTAAGCTTTCCGTTGGCTCGCAAAATACCTGATGATGAACTAAACGGCCAGCGCTTGGGCAGAAGTCACGAATTTAATGATAATGTCCAGGCACAATGTAAGAACCTTCCAGAGTCCTAAACCTATCTGGGACCCCGGCAAGACCCCCGGTGTGCACAACAGATGCTTCGGTTGGAACAATGGACTTGACTGTAACCTCGTAGGAATTTGTCCGGACACGGAAGGAGCTGTAACCATGCCCTACAGGATGGTAGAGACGGTAGGACCATTGTTCTACATACGGAAATTTCTGGTGCGGTATATATAGGCATGAAAATTGTCGTTCTCCATATCCGCAACGCAATGTCCATCTCTTTGACCGAATCACCCAATACCCAGATTATGCTGGCTAACGCAGCTACCATTGTAATTTTTTTAATATCGAAGCTGTAGAAGAGACTAATTCCTCTTAGGATGGAAGGACGACGGAACATGGCATCGAGGAAAGCAAAGACCGATTCCTCAGCCTTCCGGAGGAAATCCGTGAGAAAATCATCAAGCTCATTCCTGAGCCTGATGATAACTTGAAGTATCTTCCATGTTCCGTGGCGTGGACGCTCAGTTGGGTCAATCGGGACTGGAGGAAGTATGTCGGTGGAGCGTCGGCTTTGTGGAGCAACCTCAACATTGCAGTATCACTCTCAGAAGTCGGTCTCCAGGACGAGCAGTATCTGGGGATGGTAGACACAGCTCTGAATCGCAATGGGAGCCATTATCTGGATTTCTCCGTTGATTTGGGAAAGAGCGAGATTTGTGTCCAGATCTTGGGCTTACTTGTGCGTCGGTCTAACCAATGGCGAAAGGTGGAATTTTGGGGTCGCTGTCCTTCTTTGAACGACGCACTCTCACCCATCCGAAAAAACCTGGCCATTTTAGAGTCCTTGAGGATAGCCTGTCCCCCTTCGCAACATTTGGATGTATTCCAGGATGCACCACGTCTCAAACGGATTGACATCCGCGTGGATTCTGCAGATGACATTGATTTACCCCCCTTCTCACAACTTACTGCCGTCACCACGAACCAGCTACCATCAAACCCCTTCGCAGTCTTACAGCTATGTACTAACTTGTCTGAATTCGGCTACGTCGATGGAGAGGAAGTGCACACTGGGGGACATACCAACGTTGTTAGTCTCCCCGGACTTCGTGTATTGGAGGTCACGCATTGGACGTTACTCCACCTTTTGTCAACCCCAAATCTCCAAGAACTCAGATATGCTTTTGATGGAGATTATGGCAGGGTCCTCAGTTTCATCGCTTTTTCCCAATGCAACCTCACTTGCCTTGGTCTCTCCATGTCCCCAGAAGGAGATGACATTGGGGACTTTATCAGGCTGCTTCAGGGTCTTCCTCAACTACAGCATCTCAAGCTTCATACCCCAAGCGAATATGGCGATGACCCGCTTGCGATATACAAGACTCTTATCTCATGGAATAACTTGGTCCCCAACTTGCGGGAGTTAACCTTACACAGCTACAACCCAGACATGCTCCACCCTAGAGTTCCAAACGCACAGACGGTACTCGAGACCGTGTTGTTGTCGAGGCTTCCGACATTCCGCAAGCTTACGCTCATCGGGTTTTTGTACGAGATACCTGAGTGTGTTGAAAATCTGAGGGATCAGGATATCGAAGTAGTAATAGAGTGGGAGAGGTGGATGGGACTCGATACGTAGTCGGACAAAGATAATCTATATGCTTTTTTTACTATTGGTACTGGACCGATGAGCCGAATGTCCTCGAACAGGTTGCTCGCACTCACTACTCGGTCCTTTCACTGGGAGGGGGATGGAAAGTACTTGCACAATATTAACAACAGAGCGGCACTCCTTCTTTGGGCACGCAGTCGACGCTTCACTAGATATCTCCGCTGTCGCCGAAGAAAGAGAGCACAGCACAATCGATCTGTTTGTAGTGAGAATCGCTAATTTGTTGGCAAGTTGTCTATCTTCGCCTGCGGAGCATGAGTTTGGAAGAGCTGGTGATGATAAAAACAGCACCGATGGCGTCTAATGCGAAACATGATTTCGACATTGATACTCTCGATATTAGGAAACTATTTGCGAACACACCAATGTCATATTTGGCAAACTGGAAAATAATGCGATAGAACTAATATACAACGGTTGCGACGTAAGTGTCTCCAGAAGTAATACGTGTATTAATATACTTCCGGACGCTGTTGAGGGGAGTGGGAGGTTTACTATCGTAGAAGCAATTCGCTACCAAAATTCCAGAATCTAGTATACGCTCGCTAGATAACTACATTCGATCAGGATAGGGGACCGGATAAATTATTCCATCTGAAGTCACGTGCGCTTTGCCGGAATATCACAAGCCGAACAAGCCGAAGCGCTCTTCTCATCATTCCAACAAGTTCCCACTCTCAGGTTCATGTTTCATTCTTACTTTACAAAATTCCAAAAATTACCAGAAAGTGACTCGTGCCATATTTCACCCTTTACAATACTCGAACGTGACTAACCAGCTGGCTGACTGATAGATGCGCAAATACGGCAATTTCGAGTAATCTCGCTGAACTGTTGATTGAAGGCTGCTCGTGATGACATACCATGAACATACAGTGAGGTCATGGCATGGTCAGGCGCTGTGGGGTACCATGGCGCGTATTTAAGGGTGGGGCAGAATTTTCCCTTACATACCGTATCTTCCGTCTCTTTCCTCCCCCAAACTCACTAAGATCCAGCTAAATGGGAGGCTCCTACAACTACACTCTAAGGCGCGTCGCTTTGTACGCCATACTTGTGAGAGTATTGGTTTTCTTATACGTAGTGCTTGCTTATCAAACGATCTTCTAGTGGCCTATGGCAGTCATTCTACTTGGCCTTACGGCGTATCGCATTCATTTCACGAAAAGTCAAGGTGCAGGGTATCGTACGCCCCCTTTGCATGTCGAGTTGCGTTATACTTGACCACGAACTTAGAACCTATCATTGTGGAGCTTCTGGTTGCTTCCATCTTCACTTTACTCTGGGTACCACTAGCGTACGACTTTCGTCGTCTCGTATTTTCCAATCATTTCGCTGATTAATCTCTGTAGCATGCTCATGATTTTCGCTGAGCGTGCCTCAAGTTCTAGAGATAACAACACTAGTACATCGCGAAGACACCCCAAGCACCTTCCCTTCGAACTGTTAGGCCTCGGCATCCTGTGGATGCTGTGGCTTGTCGGTGCTGTGTATACAACCGTAAGTCATCTCCCCACGTCAGCTTTATCCGTTCTAACATCAATCTTCAGAACCGCGTTCTCCCAGGCCACAACTGGTGCGCCGTCAGCGGGAAGCAATGCAACATCTTGACGGCGATTCTCGCTTTTGCCTGGATAGGCTGGTCCTTGTTGACGCTCTTGGGTATCCTGGCTTTAATGCATTCTGCCCATGGGTTCGCTTCTGATGCGAATACGGGTACTGGCGTGGAGAAAGACCGAGCAGCAGCAACCGGGACCGCGCATACAGGGACTGGACAGCCAGTCTCTACCCAGCCAACAAATGTCTAAAGCAGTAGCCTCTCAATCACGCCCGGCACTATGCACGTTCTTATGTATGATATTACTAACATGTATTTCTTCTAGTTCATAATTTGTAATCTATGTGACTTCTATGTACACTTCGTAATTAATTCGCTTTTCTCACCGATATACGATTCCGTTGTTAGTCATACATACAAGAATAAAAGTCGCACGATAGTGCGAAAATGGTACACGTACACCTACATTATACCCAATAACTTGATAAATCGCTCTAGGTAGTAGCAGCCCACGCCTTCAGATCTACAGGGTCGTTCTTGGACATTTCTATCCATTTGAATTGCTGAAAACATATTCAAATCCAGATCGGTCTGTTCAACAGAGGGATAACTTACCGCCAACCCTCCGGGCATACCTCTCTTCTCTGGCTCCTTGTCCAAGCAAGCGTCGACGAACAACTCCGCTTCAATGGGGAATCGTCTCACCCCGTCCGGTCCGATAGCCATCAGCCTGGGCGCTGGTTCCTTAACGATCTGATGCATCAGCTCTATGATGCTCATCGTCATAAGGGACCCGTGAAGCGATACACCTCGGCTTCTTCGCCGACTCAATGGGCTGTCGAAGTCGATGGTAGGAGGGCGGAGAGAGTCCTCCATCGTGTCATCCGAGTCCTCATCCGAATCTGAGTCGTTGAAGGGAAACCGACCATGTGCGAGTTCAATGAGCGTTATTCCAAGAGACCATATGTCGGACTTGACAGAGTAATCCCCGCCTTGGATACGTTCAGGCTACGATGAACAGTGAACTTAGCAACGGTAGAATCTGTCGAGGTAACGGCATACACTCATGTAAATCGAAGTCCCCACAAATGTATTCGCGATAGAATTGATCAATTCACCAGAGACACCAAAATCACAGAGTTTGATTTCGCCAGCAGAATTCAGGAGAATGTTGGAGGGTTTTATGTCTACGCATATTGTCAGAGAGGGGATCTATCTGTCTTGAGGAGGAACGAACCTCGATGTATGATCCTGTGAACGTCGTAGAGGTAACGTAAGCCCTCTAGTACACAGAACGCGACTTTGCCAACTACTCGAATGTCGATAGGGCCATTTCTCTTGTAGACACCGTCAAAGGAGCGTCGATCCATGTATTCCATGCAAATACAGATATTGGGCTCGGTAAGGTATGCGCCATACGAAGACACAATATACGGCGAGTCACAATCGTGCATAATATGCAGTTCACGAAGAATTTGTTTCCGTACGGCTGGTTTAGCATCAATAAGGACGATCTACAGGCTAATGAGCTATTAGTAACGACTAGCGCCCGCACACCCACCTTCTTAGCCATGATCACCCCAGTCGGCATATGTTCGACCTTGATAACACTGCCTCCGTTCCCGGTTCCCAGCTCCTCCAGGTTCCTAAAATCATCGTTCTGCAGGTTGACGAATCGTCTGTCAGACTTGTTCTCACTGGTATTTGAATTCGCGTTTAGGTCAGCAAGTGTTGTTGACAAAGCCGAGCGCATCCCGGTCCGCTGTGGAGTTGGCGCGAGTAGGGAACCATTCGGAGCAGTTTCGGATGTCGTGGGCAGCTGGAGCGCCTTGAAGTTTCTTTTCTTGCGCAAAAGGTTAGTCGGGGTGGTGGTCGCCATTGCAGAAGGTAATCGTTGCCTGCGGCGTTGTAGGTCACGTTGATAGGGCAACACGCCTCACAGCCAATGCCATGATGCGAAACAATAAATGTTGGCCCAGATGAGTAGATGAGATTCTTCGGTAAAGTTGAAATACACTAACCGGAAATGGACTGTAGTAAGCTGACTGAATTTAAAAAATTCAAATACTTCCGGTCAATCGGGGGAGAGAGAATATTTGAATGTCAATTTGCACGGGACACAATCTGTAAGAGGCCAATACAATTCATGAACTTTACAGATTTACCCCGTAACTAACCCCGCTTGAGAGCAACTGTTGTGCTCACTAGACGCTGCCAGAAGTGGCTGTGCGGCCCAGTCGCGACCGGGCCGGACGACAAACGTTTCTCTTTCTCTCCCACATCACTCTCGCTGGCTGGACTTGTCTTCAAATCATTGCGCCTTCCCTCTACAGTTACAATAGCCTGCTCATTTCATTGGCGGCTAGCACATGACACGCGGAGACACAACGACTTGTCCATACACAACACTGATCTGTCCTTATTTCATGGACGTGTCTCCCTGCGAAATGTCAACCATTTTCTCCCTAGAATTCTCACCCTTCTCCTCCAATCAATAAAAAATATTGCTCTGGCCTGGAAAGCCTCTCCGACATCGCCTACTCTTTTCTTGACCCTGACCATGTCTTCCTTCGCAACAACACGAGCAGAAGAAAAATCATACACACACTACAATGATCACATCGTCTTATGATGAAAGATCTTGTCGAGGATATATGGATCAAGACAATGCTCTCACACTGTCAAAGAATCAGCAGAGAGGTGGTGATCAGACTTTTATGCAGAGCGCTGGCGTAAATGACAATGTCTTTCATGGCACAGCAGCAATGGACTCTTTCGAATCCCCTTTGGTATCTAGGACTGCCTCTGGCTCGCGGAATGCAGATACGAATTATGCTGGCTCACATTCAGAGTCTATAACATAGCCATCCCATTTCTAGCAAACGATGGCTCTGCCGTTGCATTTCTCATATGCCTAACGCCTCTCTCGGCAACACACCTCGGTATTTCAAGTATTTTGAAATGTCATCTAAAGGAAAGGAAACTCTTCTTTGCCACAGTTGCGCTCATCGACATCACTGTTGACAACCTTACCGTCAAGGCACATTCTAACAGTGCAACTAGCTGGTTCAAATATGCTCCCCCTGTGGACAAAGAATGTCTATGAAGTCTCAGACGATACTCAACAGCGTAGATTCTGTATTCCTTCACTCAAGTCTGACTGGCATCATTGGCAGCAGCGGAAGCGGAAAGGTATGTATTCTGCGATCCTCAAGAGACGCAAAGGCTCATTGATTATCAAAACCGATTTTTAAACACCTTGTCTCATCATATGAAAAGGAAGAATCTCCAATTCGAGGATAACTGCTTTACAATGATTCCACTTCTCTCTCTATGTCACTCAAAATGAAGGTTTCCTACCCACATTGACTGTCCGTGAGATGCTCAAGTACACCATGAACGTCCGATTTGAAATGTCATATCCTTGTCAAAGAAATCATCCTCAAGGTCTGTTTAATGAATTGCGTCGACATGTTAGTAGGGGGCGTTAGCGAAGAAAGGGCCGGAGAGCCTGCAGAAGTCAGGGAAGACACTGGAATAATGAAGTCCGTGGAAGAACTGTAAGCAAATGCAACATTGTGATCATGGGTACCAATTTAGACCAAGTGCGATAAATGTTGAGTTCATTGAGTCAAATGCTCGTCAATATCCTGATTTCCCAACAAGCTGTCCTTAAGCCTTCGAGCTTCGGCTTCAGGCCTCGAGCTTAACCACGCGTATTAGTTAAATTGAGTTTATAACAGTGGTAACAATCTCCCTCATACATGCTGCATCAAGTCTAGTTCATATACCTACAATCGCCTTGAATGCTTCATAGCACCTCAAAATTTCACGCCTGTTGTCCAGAGGCTTCATTCCTTCAATACCCAGGCGGGCAAGACCAGGAATGGGTGGAAAACAAAAGGTCACGTGGGTTTCCTGTGGAGGATAGGTACCATGGCGAACATGAATGGACAGAGTTTGGGTGATGGGAATTTTAAAGAACACAGGCGACGTGCCCACCATGACGATGCCGGGTATGATCTAAGAAAAACAATTTCTCGAAAAAGGGCCTACAAACTCACGAAATGACCTACCATTTCCTCCATAGGAGGGAGTCCAGCCTCTTGCCTGTACACATTATTCACGTTGAAGGCCCCGATTGCTTTTGCTACAAGCTGAACTCGCGCATTGATGTACTCCATGGACTCCAACTTCCTATCCGCCCGCACAAGAAGAAGGATATCGTTCTTAAAAAGAGATTGATCAACGATACAGACATCGGTCTCTGCGTGTCTGTCTTCGCCGCAAATAAGGAGCGGGAGGTCCATCCGCGTGCGTGCGATTCGTTCTCGATGAACATAACCCAGAATCTTGAAAAGCTCGATGGCAAAATCGATCACGGAGGTTTCATCCTTCTTGGCGTGATCGACGTAAGTGATCAGTTCTGCGTGACGATCTTGTTGCATAGCGTCAGCGTCGAGATTGGTTAGCAGCTCTGGATCAACCGAGGGTTGTGGCAGCTCCTGAGACATGTGAAGTCGTTGGAGTCCTTCTGAGGGCTTTAGTAAAACTTATCCTACCTGTAACCCAAAGAACGGAAGGGCGTCCACACAATTGAGGCTGATATGATATGAGTCCAAGTCATTCATAGTCCAGTCGTTGCCGGTCTTGGGAGAGCGAATGAGATTAGCCATGGTGGTAGCAGGTGGCAGGTGATTCAGGCGTCACCGACCACTTATAAGAGAGGTCGAAGATGACATCATAAGGCGGACTTTGAATCCCTCAGACTTTGTGTTAGACGTTGTTTCTGTTGCCTTGCGGGAGATTCAGGAAAGGGGGATGATTCGTGAGAAAGTAGACAAACTTGTTCAAGTATTCAGAAACGAAGACCGGTGGATCACCAAACGACGCTACGCGGCTAGAGAGAAAGTTGGCACCAATCACTAGAGAGAATGCCGGTGCGGGTTTGGCATTGAACATGGCCAACGTGATTGTGTGGATGTTCATGGCAGGTACACACGGCAGTGCGATCTCTTCGTTTGGGTTCTCATATGTCTCTGCCAGGAGTGATGAGTGCAGATAGGCCAGCTTGCCTTCAGCATATGGTACTCCCTGTTTCGAAGCCTAATTCTAGAAAATTCCTTTTAATGGAAGCACGACGAGCCTGATTGCAAGTGTGCAAACTGTTATATACCGTGACACAAACTGCTAGAATACGTCAGGTTGATATCGTGTTCGACTGGACGTGAGAAGAGCCGGAAATGTTTGGGAGACTTCATCCATGAACTAGCCATCGACGGCAACTGCCTAGAAAGTGGCTAATTCAGAAATATAATGGGTAAAACTATACATTGATAATGAGACCCCATCGATCAAGCGAACTAACGACTTGCCCCATGATGATGGTTCTGTACACATCCAGCTGATCATTTTCGGTCAATTTCCAGAGCTCTGGACCAGGATCCTTGGCGCTGGTCTTGTCCTTGTCCACTTCAGACGTCTGGCTAGTAATACTAACGTTGTTGACTGGAATGTCTACGTGATCCTCTTCCTTAGCGATGGCGTTGACAAGAGCCAGAATAGACACTTTATCGGCGATATTACACAGAATATTAACGAGTTTCCCCTTCTGATGAACGAGAGACGGTCTTCACGAGTCGATCAAGCACATCTTGGCGGTGACCAGTGATGTAAACGCGTGCATCGTTGCTAGCAAAGGCTTGTGCTATCATGATTCCTGTTCCAGTTTTAGTGTCAAGTCCGACACGAAAAATTTTGAACCTATGCCAGTGACAACGCACACCTTGCCAGTAACATTGAACAGTGCGTCAAGGGTGAATCTTTAGTTCTGAGGAGATTTGTACGTGGAGACGAAGAGAAAACTGCGAATATATTACCTATCTTCTCTTCAAACCATCTTTATATGCTTGCTGGCTAAGGAGCGGGAGTGTTATGGCATCCATCATCACACCAACATCAAACATGAAAGACCTTACAGAACTTCGGGCCGCCTTTCCGAAATAGTCCGTTTTGGTCGGGGAACCAATTGGCAGTGCGCAACGTGGCTTGACTTACCCTTCTCTCTTCACCACGACAACAACGACCAGGACGCGATGACTCTCGAGAGCCCAACTACCCAGTCGTCAGCAGAGGTCTGGTACCTCAAGGAAATATATTTCGGAACAGAGAGACGACCCGTAAAGATTATCACACAGAATTTCAATGGGTACGTCATACACGGCGCTTTTCTTCGTCTTTATACTCAGTTGGGTATAATTTTAAGTCCATGCTCATTTATTGCTATATGTAAGACTTGTATGACTTCTTTTTGGGTGCAGCTAAATCAGACATCACAGGCAATATCCTAATTCTAAGAGGCAACTTAATTATTGAGCCTCCTGGACGACAAACCGTCTCCTACGAACACCTTTCCCAGCTCGTAGCAGAATATCTTTTGCTCAACTGCCCAGACGTCGACATATCAGCTGCTCTATCCATCATGCCATACACCCAAAGTACGTTACTACCCACACCAACTCGCGTCCTATTCATTGATTCGGTAGGAAGAGGGCATGGACTTAAACCCGTTGTTTACGGCCCCAACGTCATTTCGGACAGATGCTGGCGAGCTGAAGCTATTTGAACAGGTGGGCATTGACCTCGTGCATGGTTGGCTCGTCGACCCGGAGAGTCCTGAAGCGGAAGTACTGGCCAGGACCGGCGGTGATTATGATAGCGCGGTGATGCTTATTGCGGGGGCAGATCATACCGCAAAAGGACAACTCGTCGTTGGTGATAGCGATGCACCACAAGCAGGGTCGTCGAGGAGCGCAACACTTAGTGACGAAGATAGGCAGAGCATAGAAGATGGTATGTGCCGAGCTTGTTTTCTCATGCAGAGTCTCAGTCAATTCTAGCCATTGTGATTCGCAAGTTCCTTGACAATACACGCTCCCAGCTGACCTATCATGGTCTCTTTACCCTCGCTTCTTCTGTCCGGCCTGGTACTCTTGTCGCTCTCTATCGGAATCTGCACCTATCCGTCTTGTACAAACACGAACAGGCGTTGTATTCCCTCGTGACGGATTACGTGTTCCTAAAGGAACCTTCAGTGGTGTGGGAACGCCTGGAGGATGTAGATGGAGGGTCTTCGACTTTTGTCGATTCGGATTTCGTGCGAGCGAGCCCTGTTGGCGGTGATTTTGCCGGGCAGACAGCAGAGGAGGTTGTTACAGCAGGGAGCTATGTACCGTCGGACCTGGCCCTCGCGCAGCAACTGCAAGCTGAAGAACACAATCGGGCTCGATACGAACGAGAGTTGTACGAGCGGGATTTGGCGATGCGCCAGTCTGAGATGATGACAAAGAAGGACAAGCGGAAGGGAAAGAAAGATTGTATTATCATGTAGATAATTAATACTTGTTATTGGCTTGAAATCGCAGAAGGTATGGTGTGCTTATTCTCTGATTGATGCTCGCTAATATCTTCTCGGCCTTAGATGAATGAATTAGATTTTTCCAGCTCCTTATGTGATTCCGTTGTTACAAAATTCTGAGAAGGATTTCGTCAAGACCGTGAGGGTAAATCCTCGCGAACAAAAACCATCGTTTTTTGAGACGAAATCGTTAAGTGTTAAGATACAGATTTTCGCTTCAGAACCTGTTGGCATTAGATAAACTTATAATCGTACTACTTTACTTGATTATATGCATGAAAATTGTTTACGAGACAGACAACGCAAGACTAATGATATTCGTATGGGCTCTATGCTATTAGGACAGCACTAGAACCAGAAGAATTGGCAAAGAACCATCCTTCTTCTGTTTCTGCTCCCGTAGCTTCTTCGGTGTTTCCATTCATCCCGAACCCCCCAAAAACGAACCGTCCATAAATACGCTATCTTTAGTAGAAATAGAAACTGATAAAACATTGAACTGTTAAAGAGTGTAAACGACATTATAGTCAAAGAAGGAAGAAAGCAGATTGTAATGTATAGGAAGAGGGAGAATGCACGACTAGGATAAAACGAGACATGAATTGGCGACAGGAAGGAGAAGAAAGAATGGAGGATGCGGTCTTTCTTCTCACGTCCATGCGTTTCACTAATGGTACACTGAATTTCACAAGGGACGCCGACCACAGACACCAGTGAACCAACGGTGCTCCAGATCATCGCAGGAGCATCCATTCCCACAAGTATTAGCCGGGCTTCCCTAACACGTATGAGATACAACACACAGAACCAAGCATCAAAACTCACCCCAATCTCAGACTCTCTCTCTCTCGCGCCCTGACCAGCACATCAAACTATACTCATACATCCATATAAATCAGCACCGGTTCGCCTACACCTTCGATCTCCGGTATCACACACTTGAGGTCAAACGCTTTGGCCAGAACAATTTTAAATATCTTTTGTACGTTTATTGATGAGGACGTGGAGCAGAAGATCAGAGATGCGTGCATGGCTCGCGCGAAACGCTTGGCTTGTTTCGTGATCTCTTCCTGCTCGTCTCTAGGAAAAGTCGCAAATTGGTCGAATTTGGTGCCAATCAGGAAGGGTATTGCTGTCTGCCACAAGATGTGAGACGGAGTGGGGCATGTGAGAAAGTACACGCGCACCTTGTTGAATCCTCTTGCCTGCCGATACCACTCCTTGACGGAATTCAACGTGCTTTTCCTCGATAGATCAAACATGAAGAGAATCGCCACTGCGTCATTGCATACAAGCGGGAGCATATTCACGAACTCGCGCTGGCCGCCAAGATCCCATATTGAGAACGTTATCGTCGTTCGCCGGACGGAAATGGTCTTTTCCATGAAGTTTACGCCTGAGTGACAAGCTTAGTAACCGGAAGGAGAGAAGGGTCGGCGTAGACATACCCAGCGTCTGGATATAATCCTCGTCGAAGCTTCCCTCGACGTATTTCACCATCAGACTCGTCTTGCCGATCTGTGAGTCGCCTACCATCCCGACCTTGATCACGACACTAAGAGCAGTGAGCACACGACAATGACAGCTAATATCACAATAGACCTGTTCTTCTCATCGTTATTCTCCAGGTGGGAGTGCACTTTTGAACTGGTTGGCGAGGTGGACGTCGATGCCGATGCCGACATCGACACTGATTATGAGAGGGGAAAAGAAACAAAGAAAGGGAAAAACGAAGACAAAAAAAAGAGGGTCACGTCGTGGAATGGCGAGCTGGCGATGTCGATGAGCAGCGAACGACCGTCGCAGCGTACACCGTCGTGGTTATTGAACAAGCCAGGCCCGGCAATGGCGACGACTCCGAAATTGTTCCTACTTTCACACGGTCTACCACAAGAGTGTCTTTCGCGGCAGCACAGGAAAAGTTTAATCTTTTCCTGATGCGATATTCGGATCTAAATTACTTTTCTATGTCCACTGGCTGGTGAAGGCACAGTAAGATTCGAGTTGCAGTGCTCTATGCCACAATGCCGACAGTTGCGGTTGTGCCGGGCCGCCGTTGCTGAACCTCGCTGAAGTCCTTGACTTTTTCCTATCTCCATCCACGCCTAGAAATCCGCAAAACTTGGAAAGTTTCAGCCTCTTCCCGAGGAAAATCTCAAGGTTCTAACTGAATAGACGGTTTATGCCTCTTTCACGTGGCCATTGTCGACAGAGGATGGGTCAACTTCTTCAAGTGGACAGCATTGTACGCTGGATTTGGACTTGTCAACCCCAAACATCAAGCATAACTGAAGGGGCCCAACTACATAAATTGGGTGGATCTCCTCAATCAGCACTCGGGCCTGTATGATATTCTTGACCAGTTGGCAAAAGAACGCCTCGAAAGCCCTGTTGACATTTTGTAAGTTATTCATTTTTACTGCGAGATCGATCTCATCAGACGTCGTCTCCTTTGGCCCAGCGTGCCGCATGGCTCTTGGTCCCAGGAATGCCAGGGATCTAGCGTAAAGGCATTGGAACGATGCATGACACTATCTAGTGCTAAGTGTATCTTGGAGTTTATACGGTGTTCATGTGGATCAGAAAATCATCTAGATTGAGCAGATCCTAGCTCATTGATGGGTTAGACAAAACGCATTTTGTCACTCCTTTAAACCTCCGTGATTCATCAATTACCGGTCTGTCAACTAGTACGATCACCTAAATTAAAGCGAGGTCAAGAGAAGGCTATCCCGCCCATTTTCAGGTCTGAGCTGGCTGTTGTTTCTATTCACCATCTGACATTGCACACAGGATGTTGTTGCTCGTTTTACATTGGACTCCGCTATAGAATCTCTGTTCGGAAAAGATGTCGACTCCGTATCTGCGGGTCTTCCTTATCCTGCTGAGTCGCCGTTAGCGGATAATTCATTAATCATTTCTCGAATACTTTTTTCAAGGCATTTGCGGAGGCACATGTGCAAACTATGATTCGCGTCAAAAGCGACGGCCCGGGGGCCTCTTCCGAAGGAATATCACACCAGCACACATACCACACCAGGTTCCAATTTGTTCAATTTGGATCACATTCAAATTGGACGTGGAACATTCCAGCTTAATTCATTCTTTATCATCGATGATTACTTTACACGACGACGATGAGGAGGACTGTAAGAAGGCTCTGGAGTTCATTGAAGATCTGCGGACTCTTTACTCTCTATGCAGCGGCCCGAGCTTCTATGGCTACGCAAGATGTTGCTTTTGTAGGTACTACTCTGGTTATCGGCGACTCGTTTCCTGTCAACCGGTCTTTTTAAGACACGCAGTTCTATCAGTGTAACTCGAGACATTGTAACGTCCACAACAGATATCGAAGGACGCAGACAAACTCTAGCACTCGTTAACCAGGAGAACCCTACGGGCCGGCGAGTGATTGGCGTTCGAGGACACGTATAAAATCCAGCCTGAGCCACCTGGCCCAAAGAGCGATTCCAACTTTCCCCCATCTTGTATCAAAGATGTTCGCGCCTCATCTTACCACTCTCCTACTATGCGCTGTTGGTGCATGGTCTTACAGCGAGCCACCATCCGGTGCCATTACCGTAGGCTCATCCGGGACGTATTCCACCCTGTCAGAAGCACTGAATGACACGTCTAGTGATGTATGCTACAAGCTTTCTCCTACTGCTTCGACTAGCTAATTGTTGTGCAGGTGTACTTCGTCTATGCTGGCACCTATCAAGAACAGGTCTTCATCGACAGAAAAGACGTGAAGATCTATGGTGAGACTAAGACTGACAATAATTACACCGACAATAGTGCGTGTCAGTTGACCGGGAATCTGACCAGGTCTCATGAGTCGCGTGGACAGCTGTTACCATCAGCTACGGCTTGGGAGCTAGTGAAGCAGGGTCTAACGATGCTAGTGGTACAGTCCGTGTTCATGGCGAGAATGTCGCGTTGTATAACCTGAACATCGAAAATTCCTTTGGCGAGGTGTGTTGCTCTTTTGACTTATAAATACGCCATCCTGATTATCACTCGAGGGCGTATGTACTCCTGGTTTTTTCTGTCTTCGGATCCTGAAGCTCAGTTAAATGAAGGAACAAGCCATCGCTTTGAGTGTCCAGGCTACCGACTTTGGGGGTTATGGCCTCAGCATCGTCGGCTATCAGTACGCTTTCTAGAATCTGATTTGGTGTAGAACCTCATCCTTAAGTAGGGATACTCTCCTGGCGAACGTCGGCTAGTGAGAGATTTCTTTGTCCTTTTTACCGCCTATCTTGATCGACTCGACAGTGAATTTATTGCTAATTCCTACATCGAGGGTAATACCGACTTTGTGAGCCTCGGTATGTTTATCCTCTTCTAGCCACTTATACAATCATAGATCTTTGGTCAAAGGGCCTCGTGAGTTCCAATCATGCCCATCCCATGCCACACTGACATTGTCCAGACTCTGGATAACCGGGTCTGTAATCAAAGTCAGCATCCTCTTCCTCAAACACTGCATCTATAAATTCATACATCCTAGACCCTTGGAAATGGATGGATTACCGCCTCTGGACGTTCGTCAGATGACGATTTCTGGTATGTTATTGACAACTGCGAAATCACTGGTGCTGGGAATGCCTACCTCGGGAGACCATGGAGAGACTACGCTCGGGTAGTGTTCCAGAATTCGGTCCTCGGTAGCAACGTTCCTTCGGCGGGATGGTCGATTTGGAATGTCGGGTAGGCCGCTTCTCAGCCGTGACGAAGCTGACTGCATTTCTGACTGATCTTTTTCCTCTGCAGTGATGAACGGTATATCTTTTTTTCTATCATTCTCGATTAAATGGCACTAATGGTTATCCTATGTTAGTATTGACGAAGTGACCTTTGCTGAATACGGAAACACGGGAGATGGCGCTAATACTTCTGGACGGGCCAACTTTTCAGAAGTTTTGGATAGCGCTGTAGCCATTTCAACAGTTCTTGGGTCGACAAGTTGGATCGACGCATCATTCTTGTGAATAATGTCAATATGCCAGTAAAACCAGGCATTTAACATATCGATTTCTGTATGCGACTGCTGTTGTAGTGGGGTATCTCGTGTAAGATTGACAAGCCGCTCGAAAAGCGGAAATGAGAGCATAAAACCATGCATTCTCACAGTTTTCCTTGAGCATCTGCTGATTGGTTGATCAACATTAAGCTTCACAACGTGACCAGGGAAGACTCCGGGTAGTTCGAGGCGTCTATGAAGCCATCACCGCAGTAAGAAGTCTTTCAATGGTCCTCGAGATACTACGAAGATGTCGGAGAAGATTTACAGGAAAGGTATAAGGATGCTAGGCGCTACTTCTCTTGCGTAAATGGACGCATATATGAAGATTCTAAGGAAGCATTCTGCGAATCCTATCACATGGTAAATGGAGCACAGTACAGCCTATCTTCGTCACGAGGACATCGTACCGCAGAGCCGCCATACTCGACGACAGCGTAGGTTTCCGGCAGAGAATGTCAACAAAAGAGGTATTATGCAAGATTATCTTGTCACTCAACAGCGGTGTAGAACAAATATTCTGCCAGCTAGCGTTGGCATCAGTATAGCATCGACGATCATTACTGCGCCTACACACGTTGCTGCTCACACGCGTTGTATCATTATCCAGTCTTTGTTTACGACCACATTTGCTACCATCGTCCACGTCGAGTAGAAATCAGGCTCTAAACCATGCCCTGTCGTTGCCGGTACCGTGACAGCGAGGATGCACAGCCTCGGAACCAGGCAATAACGCATGCCAGAGAGAATACGCAGCCGAGACATTCCAGAATGTGACCTTTTTCTTGCTCTGCCTTCCGTAGGCGCGCTGCCTTGGACACCAGCGACGACGTCGGCGACGACAAAGATGAACTCGTTACGCCTAACATCGCCAAATACGACCCACATGATATTTGAGTGCATGAGCTAATAGGCCGACAACGATCTCCGCGTCTGTACACTGATGGACCCACATGCGCAATCGTCGCTGGCGCCGATATCCGTGCGACTGCAGAATGGCGTTGTCGCTACACCTGCCGACCTCAAAGGAAGAGTTATTTCATCGGTGCGTTCTGAGCGCTTGTTTTTTCGCAACGAGCGATGAACAGTTCCTAGGTCCGGCCTCCCGCGACGAAAAAGCCGACCGACGACCAGTTCTATTTACGCGACGCCCATGGCCATCACAAGCCTAATTACCAGTTCTTGAGGGACCATTTCTTCCAGGAAGGCCGCTTAACAGAGGCGCAGGCCCTCTTTATCCTCGACCAAGCGACGAAGCTGCTCAGTAAGGAGAAGAATCTCATCGATGTAAAGAGCCCAGTAACCAGTCAGTCTTTATCTACATCTGATCTCTTCGGTGCTGCTCACTGAAGTAGTATGCGGTGATATCCATGGCCAATATGTGCGTGCCGCTCGTTGCAAGGCTCCCTCATTTAACGCGTTCATCAGTATGATCTCATGAAACTATTCGATGTCGGAGGCTCTTTGGACGATAATTGCTACCTTTTCCTTGGAGACTACGTTGACCGGGGCTGTTTCGGGATTGAAGTGTGTCTACTTGAACCTATATATATGCGTCGCTGATCTTTCCGCCAAGTGTCTGTTGTACTTATATGCTCTCAAATTGTGCTATCCAACAAGATTTGTCCTACTACGAGGTAACCACGAGTGCCGACATTTAACTGAATATTTTACCTTCAAGCGGGAATGTGGGTCACCTTCAATTTCCTTACCTTCCCTTCTGAGTTGGATCAAGGTCTCCACAAGTACTCACATGTGGTGTACGAAGCTTGTATTAAATCTTTCCAAGCACTTCCCCTTGCTGCTGTAGTCGATGGCCGGTTTTTCTGTGTTCATGGTGGTATATCGCCCGAGTTGATATCACTTGACGACATACACAAGGTTAGTCAATGTCCGTTTTACATTGAGTTAGATCCGACTTGACCGGCGTGCTATTTGCTACAGCTAAACCGCTTTGAGGAACCAGGTTCCAGCGGGTTGCTCTGTGACTTGTTGTGGGCCGACCCCATCAGTAATTTTGGACATGAGCAGGAGCCATCGGCCATCGGCCGTAGTATACCCCCAGGAACCTCTTTTCTTCCCAATCAGACCAGAGGGTGTTCATTCTTTTTCACGTAAGATGCACACTCGTTTCGTGTCCGCCCTCTGACGTACAGTAGATACGACGCTGCGTGCGCCTTTTTGGATCGGACAGGCCTCCTCGGAATAATACGAGGACACGAAGCGCAAGATGCTGGGTATGGCCTTGTTTCGTGTCTTAATCAGCTGCTCATAATTTGGCAGTTACACTATGCATAAGAAAACTCTACAAAAAAAATTTCCTTCCGTCATTACTATATTCTCTGCGCCAAATTATCTGGATGTATACCATAATCGCGGAGCAGTGTTGAAGTATGCCAACAAGAACATAACGATAAGACAATATAATTCTAGCTCGCATCCATTTTGGCTTCCCAACTTTATGGATGCTTTTACATGGAGTCTGCCATTCGTCGGAGCCAAGAGTAGGTTGTCTTACATTTCCTGGTGATTAGTGTGTTGAAACTCTCAGTCACCGAGATGCTGTTAGCCGTTCTAAGTGTGTGCAGCGAAGAGGAGCTAGTCGAGACAGACAGCGAGGGCGATATTCAGGCATTAGCAGACGCCGCAATGGGGGCAGACTTCCAGCAGCGGCGAGAAGAGATCAAGAACAAGATCCTGGCAGTAGGACGTATGCAGAAAGTGTTCCAGATTCTTCGGTTTGTCTTGAGGTTGTTCGAATGCCAACAGGAGCTGACATTCACCTGGTAGTGAGGAAGCGGAGTCAGTTTCTGAACTAACAATGAGTGACGAAACTCCGAGCAGCGGTGCTGTGGGAGGTCGTACTGATGCCCTAGGTGTTCAACAAGCCGGCCGGAGCATTCGAACGTTTGCAGACGCGTCCGTCTTCCTTGTCTTCTTTTTGGTTCTTGAGATTGATTCTTTTTCAGGCGCCGATCTGACATGATGAATGAGCGGATCCCAGCGTTCGAGCCTCCAGTCCCTGGGGCATTCCCCGTACCTAGTATGAGGTACCCCGGTAGAAGGGGAAGTGCACATGGTGAGGGCTTGAGCATGGAAGCTCTAATAAGGCAGATGGAGGAGAATGGTGATATTGAAATTGCTGTTGAGAGGCTGGCTGAGAGGCTGGCAAGAGGGCGGAGGGTGACAGGTCAGCCAATGCCACTGAAGAGGCACGAGACAACATGATTGCGGCGTGGCACGGACTGCAGATCTCGCGCTTGAACTTTTCAATCTACTTTCTATTTGAGCAGTCGTACTGATCTATACGCACACTTTTAGCGATCTATTGTGAATTGGAAATGTGGAGGCGTTTCTACTTCTGGTCACCACTTAGCCCCTTTGGTTTGATCACTCAGTCGTTCTTGCCACGATGTGCATACATGCAGTGCACTGGAGCTGACGGGTGCGTCTGCATGTAACGATTCATGTTGCTACTTTCGTTGCCAAGAATTTTTTATCTTCTTCGTGCAATCTTCTCGTGACGTTTTTACGTGCATCAACACTCTAGGACAATAATTTCGCATCACGGCACGTGTGCTCCGTCACGGCTGAGACATTGACAGGCATCAGTGGCAGTGGCCGGAACGATATATAAAGATGTTAATTCCAAGCACGAACTTTGATCGCCCCAAGCGACCCCGTCAATTCTTCTGCTCATGTTCGTTATGTCTGCTATGTCCTCCATTTTCCTCCTCGTCTCCCTCTTCTCCCTCTTCTTTATTGGCGTGGAGGCAGCTGCCGTTTCAGCAGTCCCTAATCTTTCATACAAGTTCACTCTGGCTGCGCTGAACACGTCGCTACCGAACGCGAATGACACAGGTGCACCTTTGGTGCTCGGGCAAAATGGTGCGTGGTACCTTTGTTTCGTATTACACAACTCCTTACAGGAACTTAGGCGCCATTGATGGAGCGAGCTTCGAGGTGACATCGGCGAGTGGTACCCGTTCGGCTATACTCTGCCTAGATATTTATCATCTTGATTTCCAGACATGGGCATCATATCCGTACAACGACTATCCTTATATCTCGCTCACTGAAGGAAGTCTCAAGGCGTACCGGTCCACGGGGGTATCTATTACGAACGCTACTGCAATTCAGAGTGGAGGAGAACTGGACTGGATGACGAGCAGTTATTACAGTTCTAACCCGGGTACGAGTTACTCTGCGGTGACGACTCCGTCGGGGAAGTACGCCGTTTTGGCTGTGTTCGGGAACACGGATTTGTGGTCTCTGTGCCCTTCACGTGCGTTCCGTGGACAGAATAACGTGGTGTATAATGTCTCGACCGTGGCGTCTCCGTATGCGTCGTATGACCCTTCGGACTGTTATAAGGTTACGTTAAACATCGTGCCGTTATGAATTGGTGAGCTTTCGAATACTCTTTCCGAATAGTGAAGAAGCTCAACCTTGAAACTTCAGAATGCATTTAATGAATTTCTCCTGATGACTTTTGGACTTGTATTTTACGTTACCTTTTGATTATTGCAACTGTTGAAGTTGAAATTACCGCTTTCAGAATGCAGCAAGGTTTGAATAGCAATTTCGGCAAAACTTCCTGTCGCAACATTGGATAGTCAAACAACGTGATATGTAGTGTGTCATGGTTTCTAATCGTAGGTTTGTTGCCATACAGCAGGAATAGAAGTAACTGCTGTTGCGGCTATTCGTCAAAGAGACTGTCGTCTTACAATTCCGGCCGACTGAGTATCAACTAGCTTGTCATTTACCTTGCCCTTGAAGCTAAGCCGATTTCGGTTGATGTAGCTGTTACACTCAAGCTCTGGATGCATATTCATAAAGTTTGCGTACTCTGAAACGTATTAAAGAAAGCTCAACCTTGAAGTCTAGAATAGCAAAATATGGAAGTTTAATAAATACTGACACAAGCTTAGCATCTACTTAGGAAGAAATATGCATGAACGAGAACAAGGTTTGGATACAAATCTCTTCGGATTACATCAGGACGACGTCCGACATCTACTACTACACACTCAGATAGCAAGCAATTAGTCAAATAAGTAATAGTATCGCCAAGAAAGCAACAACATCGACTTCATCAGTCAATGACAATGATTTCATCTTCTTCCAGACGGTCGTCCGCACCATCCATCAAGATGATACCATCTTCCTCCAGACGGCGCTGCTTACTTGGACTCGAAAGCATGTCGACCTTGACGCGCTTTGCTGAAGGCTCCACAGCATCATCTGTAGGGGCAGGCCGCTTCCGCGTCGACATCTTCACTGGAGAGTCGGGGACTACCACTCGCTTGGGTTTTCGGGGGGCTTTTGGCAATGGAGATGGGAGGATATAGGGAGGAGAGTCGACCGGGTGAGTTTCACTGTGAAAAATATTAGCATCTAGACAGGCATAGAACATGCACGAGACTTACGGTAACAGCCCAAGGGCGACGGTGATGGTGCCCAATTCCCCGTCTTCATCCGCAATCGCAAGGAATTTGCCTCTTGACACGTTTAAGCTCTCGAGGGTTCGCTCAAAGTTGTCTTCCCAGTCCGGGTCACTCAGGATCCGCTTGTCTTCGTACACACTCACATCTCTCGTGTCGTCCCCCATAATACCTTTCACAACGTCACCCAGTGTCGTCCTTGATGGATCACATAGCACCTTTGTATAGGTATCCCTGCACACGCCACAGTTGGGATTCGGAGGACATATTCGTATCGCACTGAGAGGCACAGATGGCTTATTCGCAAGTATATGTACGCTCCGCAGATGGCTGTATGATTTTCGGAGAAGATGGAGAGCCTGCAGTACGATCAGGCCTGATACTACAGCGTTCGTTGTAGCGATAGCTGGTATGATATTGCCTGCCATTTCTACAGAAGCATTGTCATTTAACCTTCCGCATGCAAACACACAAACACATGCCTTTAACTTCCCATCGGGTCTTGCCCTCTATGCCATAGGCGACAGAACGGAGGTTCGACGAAGCCGTGACGAAGTCTAGAGTATCGTCATCATCTTTATCAAATGAGATGGTTTCTTCTCCGGCTTGCAAACGAGCAGCAAGCCGTTCCGTGCTGTGTATCACAATTTAACCCAATTATCGTAGCCCTGGAAAACATTCACTTACCTCGATACAAACAGTAAAACATTATCCTTCAACGACAATGTACGCTGATCTTTGATAGCGGATGAATGGCCATTAGCTGCCCTTGAAGTACTGGCTTGCCTGTTTTGTTCTTTCGATGAACCGTTCTGCCGTAGAACAAACGTGTCGTTCAAAATTGCGTCAAAATCGAGAGGAATAGGTGGCGCGCGCGACCTCCACATGTCAGACATTGCTAAGAGATTTCGGATGTCCGAATTGAAGATCTATAAATGGTGTCAGTACCCAACGCCCAGCGTCAACGTGTTGATAACCTTTTGGAACACCATCTTTGCGGCATCTTTGGAAGACATCCGCAGCGCCTTACGGACGCTATTGAATGCCTGAGCTTGTTCACGTAGAGTTGCTATTTCTCGAGCTACATGAAAATGGCAATCAGGGCGCCAAATCAAACTCCGTTGACAAAGGACTTACCATTCTCTCCCTGCTTCTCCGCTTCATCCAGTTCCCCGGATGCATCTTCATCTTCACCAAACAGCTGTCTGCAGTACGTCACTACTTGAGAGTAAGTTGAGCCGCAAAGAGCTGCACCACTCACCCCATGAGATAACTCTTGCTCCATACTATGCAGTGTATGGGTTGACTTGGTGTCGACCGGATGGTACACACAGGGAAGGTTTTCGGCGTTGGTTTTGGCATGCAATCAAAACACTCCGTAAGGTCCTGAACCACAGTTAGTCAAAACACCAGGGTCCAAGAAAAAGGGTGTACGTACCTTGACTAGAGGCTGTGCTTGACCAAGGTAGCCAGCTGTCCCCGATTCGACCAAGGGCACATTGGCTGCCATACACATCTTATTGACGTGTCTCCGGGCATCTATGCACTTCGTGAGAAGAGCTGCTAAATGAACTGAAGGACATACCGAGGTTGTCCAAGGCGTTCAACACGAGATCAAAGCTTTGAAACCATTGAACGTCGTACTGCGTATCCTTAATGTTGGCAAAAATTGGGGTAATTTTCACGTTGGGATTGAAGGACCCGGCGGTTTGGGCGGCAACCTGTATGGGGCGTTATTGCAGCATTCGAAATGAAGATGCCAGCTTTCCGCACCAGAGCTTTACTCTGTTTGACATCCTTTTTCCGAAAGAGGAACTGGCGATTGAGATTCGACACGTCAATGGTGTCGAGATCAAGCAATGTAATTTTCCCAAACCCAGTCATTACGATGTTTTTCACTAGGAACAAACGGAATCAGGTGAAAAAAATGATAATGACTACGGGGATAACATACAAAGTTCGCAGCCTATTCCACCAGCACCAACCAATAGAACTTTCACATCAGGTAGACGCGCATGAAGCTCGGGACCAAGAATGGCTTCTGCATGGACTATTCGGCGACGAGCAGTCGACATTGCAGTGTACAGTGGTTCAACAGAGACTGCAGGCCGGCGTTATTGGAATGACGAAGAGCAGAAGAAGACAAGGGAGCCTGGTACAAGCAAGCCTGTCTTCACGTCGACGCGGTAAAATGGGTGGGAGATACGACGGGTCACATGTGACGTGTTACTTTAATTCTATGGTGTGTCTGCGACCTTCGAAACAAACTTTCCCACGCTTGTATCGTCCTTTTACGAAGCCATTTGATGAGGAACTTTTCAAATGTAGTAGTCGATTGTACGTACACAATTGAGATACTAGATAGCAAGGATATCTTTGTATTCATTCCGACAGTTTGTATATATCTTCAATCAAGTCCAGGATAGTCCAAAAAGCCTGGAATACAGCTTTTTTTGACGAGTACGTATCGCCAAGTGCTCAGATACTAACCAGCTGGCGAAGGAGGTGTAATCTTGCGTATGGTGACAGTCAGGTTCTGGTGCTCATTTGAGCGAGGCAGCACAATAGCAACCGACGGACCGACACTCAGCTTTCGATTCATGGTTCAATGACACTAAGGCTCAACAATTCCTGACCTTTTCTACCGGGTAAAGATCGAAGGTGCCTCCACAAAAGACTGCAAGTATATGTTACCTAGCTCTTTTTGTATATAAATTTTGAACAAAGAGCGAACGATACGTACGATTCAGGAGGGACGAATGTAGTTAGTTTTTGAGTGGAGTATTACTACCTAGTAAATGTGCAATACGTGGATTACCTAGACGTGTACATCTTAAATAGATAATATTACTTACGCAGCCAAAGCGCCAACTCGCTTTCTTAAATCTACGGCTCGACTACTTCCCCGTCCCTCAAGTTTTCCAAAGACCACAACTTTGCCCTTCTCCCCCGCCCGTCCGGACCGCCCAGCCCGATGGATGAAATCAATCATATTCCTCGGCTCATCCACGATGAAGACATGCTTGATCTGCGGACTGAAATCCAGTCCTCGAGAGAGTAATGAAGTCGTGATCATAACATGGGGTGTTTTGCTTGGGTCTCCGGCGCCTTCTTCGACCTTCTCCTCAGACTTGTCCTTGAGGAATCCGTCTAGATGGTGGTTCGATCCCTTCTTCCTTGTCTCGGCTGTTCCGTCAATCGCAACGGTTTTAATCCCTTTCCCCTCAAGGTGTTGACTGAGCAACTGCACCTTGATATTCTTGTTACAGAAAATCAGAATTTTCGACAACTGCCCGCTCCGGGTGACGCTGTCTTCAGCCCAAACCTTCCTGATACGCTTTTCGACGTCTGCGTTTTTGTTGGTCCCCGTCCAGCCAACGTACTCCGTCTGAAGCTTCTTGGGAAGGTGGTGCACCGTCGGTGAGGCCAGGCGTATGTGAGAAGGATGATGAGTCTCGAGGTAGTTGCCGAGAGCGCTAGGGATGGTGGCGCTACACAAGATGAAGTTAAATGGATAGGAAATAGGCTTCGGTTCTACACTCTCCGTCTTGAAGTTGAAGTCGTCGGGATAGTATGGTACCGGTGATCCACGGGCGGCGCTGATTTCGGAGAGTAAAAGACGGGTGGTTTCTTGGAAATCAGGGTCTGTATGAAACATTAGAATAATACGCGTGACTTGAATATTGACGTACCAAAGAGGACGTCAGCTTCATCAATAATCACCCATTCGACATTAGCAAGACCCATTTCTGGAGCTGCCCCTAGAGTGCCAGTGGGAACAACACCAAGATCTCTACCACGTCTAGGCTTTTTCTGGAATCCTTCATCGTCTTTCTCTTCCACTTCGGCGCTTTCCCCCTGAGATTTTGAAGTCTCATTCCCGATTCGACGTTCCCATCCACGGCCTTTGATTAACTCAAGCAATTTCATCGGCGTACCAACGACGACATCGACAGGATATCTTCCACCAGGTCGGACCTGAAGATCCTGCGAGTGATTGCTGAACAATGCAGCATCAAGCTTCCCTTTCATCTGGGCGGCACTTCCACCTCCTAGACTCGTCTTGTTATCTACGTTCGCCTGACTGGCACAGAGTATCCTCAACTTGATCTCGTGTATTAAATCTTTGGCAAAACCTGATAGCTGGCGAGACAGCTCATGCGTCGGAGCGAGGACAAGAGCACGGGGGTTTAAAGAGTGGGTATTTTTCCGGTGGACGCCTCCACTAAGCTCCGAAACTTTGAGGGATTGGAGAAGCGGCAAAAAATACGCTATTGACTTTCCAGAGCCAGTTTCAGATGCGAGAAGGTATTCCTTCCATTTTTTGTTTGGGTCATACTCGGTTTCGAGTAAGTGCTGAAGACTGAGAGACTGGATGGGTGTGGGTTGGGCGCCAGTACCGACAACTTCGGTGAGGCATGAAAGGAGACCAGGCATGAGGGGAAAGGACGCGAAAGATGGAGAGGACGAAGAGGACGAAGAAAACGACGCAGAGGATTCTGCTGATGGTGCTTTCCGAATTTCCACTGCCTTCGCGAAGCGCTTCATATAGGAAGACGGTGGGTTGTATGCATTGCCGCGGGAGGACGATGAATCATTCGGAGGGAGGCGTACCTCGCCCGAAGTCTCTATCTTGGAATTCGAGATATGTGAGGATTGCGAGTACTGCTTTTCATAAGGGCGAAATTGAGGCGAGTCACTGGACCTTGCGGGGGGTGCCCACGTCGATTTCTGGGAAAGACTCGGCACTGATTGCTTGGCGCCTGGGCTCCTCGTATATACAACGCTGCGCCCATCCCCAGAAATGCGAGAATCGAACGAATCGAATAAGGCTGGTTCCCCAAAACTCCGCTTATTGGACGAAAAGGAGGGATCATCACGAGGTTCCTTTTTCGAGCTGGAAATGCGATTAGGTGACCACCGGTGGTCCTCATTCCTCCTCCTCAAGGACGGAGGAACAATTGATGGTGCAGAAGATGAATCGTCCCTGTTTGTTCTTTCCATATTGGCCAGGTAAGGAGACGGAGAATTGTATGCCTTTCTGCCCAATGCATTGTACATATTTCCCCGTTCGTCCCGATATCCGGGGAGTCTGTGCCAACGACCCTTGCGCCTGCTCAAATCCTGCGAACTGTCATGGCGACGAAACGATACGTTGCGAGCGTCCGACTCGTGTTCTTGAAGGTCGATTTCTGAATGAGGCAATTCATCTCGCTGAAACGAATCCTTGACCTTTGCCAAAGACATGGGAGAAGGTCTTCCTGCACTACGACGACCATGTCCCTGCTTCTTTCTTCGGTAGTGACTGTGAGACGAATCCGTATAGTTTGTTCTATAATATAAACGTATCCACGCACCCTTCAACCATTGCTGAAGCGTGGAACATTCTCAGCACCTGTATGCGGCACGCGTTGGAACTGGAAAGGACTTCATTGCCGATTTGTAGGAGCCCGGCCATCCTAGCGCGAGTAGTCCACCAATACTATACAAACCACGAAGGCGAGATTATGAAGCCTGCAGTTGCCAAAATCAATTTTCGTGGTGGAGCACGGGCAGGCAGTGGAAGAAGAAAGAGGAAAAAGTGTGACGTTGCGTCACACGTCACGCAGGAAAGGACCGGAAGAACCGGACACGGTTATCATCCAATCCAGTTCAAGTTCTTCAATTTTTGAATCAAGACTTTCCTACTAAGTAGCAGGTGTTGACTCGGGGGGAATCTCTTGTACTGTGGATATGTACACTCCCCAACTTCGAAGACATCCTCCAGCTTGAGCGCGAAGTCCATAATGCTTCATACACCAAGCGCTGCCAGCTTGAATAGATCGGTCCCACGTACCATACATAGTCGGCCTTGGGCTAGATTTGAAGTGTTGGCATAGTCTAAAAATATGAGTTCTAAAGTATGTACCGCAATATTGTGATTGCGCTTCAGCTCTTACGCTGTTATTAGGTGGACAAACTCACGAGGAGCTTTCTCTGCCTGTGTTGTACTACTGAGTATATTCTCTTTTTACCCACTCCTTCCAAAACCTGGAATCTTCCCTTACTGGGTATGCTATATCACCGGACAACACCTCCAATACGTGAAACCGTGGTTTGAAGCCTTGGGCTTGCGTCGATCCTAGAGGCTTGGGCCAAACTGTTTCCGCTGACATCCAGTGTCATGTTATTGAAATAATACAGTCAACACCAATATAAGCGGCTGTTCAATACGAGGATGTCGCTATGGAAGAGACTGGGATTGCCATCCCTCCCCTTCCCGCACACATCTCACAACCCCCTGGTTACAAATTGTTTACATCATAATGTTTTCTTGCAGTGTCACATCAGAAATTGACGAGCAGCGACTCAAGTATGTAATACAGATATGTTACCGTTCAAGTGGTAAGACGGCCAATTGTAAGACATAAGTATCGAAACAAGGCAAACTTAAAATTCGCACAAGTGATCTAAAATATGTATGAACTGCCGGCTCTGTTCGCCTCCATGAGAAGAAAAACGTGACAAAAGTCAAGCACTAAGACATCCGATATCCTTGTACGCACTGCTTTGGCACAGACAAGCCATAGTAAAAGGAATGGGCAAGAGCCTGCAATTTGACGTGAGTGCGATGAGGAGAAAATTTTCTGGCCATCTCCGATCGTTTTGAGTGCGTCCCACGTGGCAATTCAAATGTTACACACGGCATTGATGATGCACCTTTCCTCTCAATGGTGTATGCCATGACATACACGCTCCTAGCCAGCAAGCATAGAACGATGGTTGACGACTAGATATATGTGAGATATTCACAACTTCCCCCTCATGTCCATGCTCAAATTCCCTCATAACCAAAAATTTGCCATTGACGCTCTGTTTAATGTTGCTGGTTGGGTCTGCGTTGTCACTGACGGTGGTACTGGTATAGGTTTATCAAAATCTTTTGTGCCGGACTTTGACTCTAAAACTGGAACAGGACTCATGATAGCGCAAGCCTTTGCCAACAACGATGCACGCGTTTACATCACTGGTTACCGCAAAGACGTGCTGCAGCGTGCTGTCAACTCTTGGGGATCGTCTCTCGTTCATCAGAAGAGGAATCTAATTGGTATTCCATGCAATACCACCGATAAATCGTCTATTCAGGCTCTCGTCAATTCTATCTCTAAGGAAGAGGATCACGTAGACATTCTAGTCAACAACGCCGGCGTTACCAGCCAGACGACTGAAGTTCAAAAAAGGCCAGATCAGCGCCAAGGAACTTGGTCCCGAGCTCTGGAAACTGACCGAAAATGACTGGCTGGACGTATACAGAACAAACGTCATGGAGTAAGTCCTCAACTCGCTTGATCGATGAGGTCTCATCACCAGCGGATGATATAGTCGCTTTTTTACCGCAACCGCCTTCTTGCCCCTCCTGAGTGCCGCATCCAATATCCGCCAGGATCATACAGGAAATATTATCAATATCTCTTCAATGTCCGGTATTACCGCCACCTCTCAACATCACATCCAATATAATGTGTCCAAGGCCGCATCTATTCAGCTGACCAGGTTATTTGCATAAGAGTTCAAGAGACCCGGAATCAATGTTAGAGTTAACAATATTGCGCCTGGTATTTTCCCGTCAGAAATGACGAATATGTGGTAGGATCCTCGTATTTCTGACGATACTGACACTCTTCTCTTAGCGTCCTCCTCAAATGAGCAAAACAAGTCGGACATTCCCACTGATACGGACCACGGTGAAAAGAAGGGTATTCCCGCTGGTCGTCCGGGGAGGGAAGAAGATATGGCCCAGGCAGCGCTGATGCTTGCTACCAACCAATATGCCTATGGTCAGGTAGACTCCGTAACTTTTGCCCATTATCTTTCTGAATCAGCGGTTTTCTAGGTGGTTGCTATTGACGGAGGCTACTTGCTAGTTCATGGATGAAGTCTGTTCCTCCAGTTTCCCGATTCCCCTAGGACTGTCAAATTATCTCCTCTCCAAACACGATTTGAGCCGATGTATCCTAGCAATCTTCGTTATGGTAATTGAAAGTTTGCGCACTTTAAACAGACGCGTCATGCTCTCCATTCCTTAGAATAAGAAATTGCCAGCTCAGGTTTTCGACACAGGAAGTGAGTACTGACAGATACGAACCTTTAATATCTTTTCTACAAAAGTCGAGTACCTCGGTAAGGCCCCATCAGCCGTATTCCCGTTTCTCTCAGATGACTAAATAATAGCTCCGTCTGCAACAGTCATTCTTCCCTTCTTATCAGCCGATCCGACCTTATGATCTTCTTACATGTTCGGTGCACAATTGAATCCATCAATACACACGTTTACCGGTTCAGACGAGCCGGAGTTCACTACGCCTATAAGAGTTGGAAAGCTCCACACCCACTTCTTCCGCATCCGTTACCATGCCTCAAGTATTCACCCACACATTCGACACGCCCACTTTTAAGGGTACTACCAAAGTCAACACTGGCCTTTTCATCAATGGAAAGTTCGTCGACCCCATTGAGGGCGACTCCATTGAGTGCGCGTTTAGCTGTTCCGTTGCTTGGTGACTGATATGCGTTCACATTCAGGGTTGTCAATCCAGGTGCGACGAATCCAGTCTTCTCAGGTCAGGTCTATGTGTAGTAATGCATTTCAGCTACTGGAAAGGCTATCACGTCTGTCGCGGGGGGCACAAAGAAAGATATCGATATCGCGGTCAAAGCGGCGAAGGAGGTGAGATATACTTGTCTCAGAATCTCACGCCTCTCACGCCACTGTTTGCTAGGCGTTTAAGACGTCTTGGGGCCTAAAATGTCCTGGGGCTCAAAGAGGCCGATACTTATCCAAGCTTGCAGATCTTGTTGAGCAGAACATCGATGAGATGGCTGCACTGGAGACCTTGAATGTTGGTATGTGTAGGCCTGTCGGCGCAATGCCTTGTCAATTGAATGAAATACCCGTAGGAAAACCATTCAAAGTCGCAAGAAACGCCGACCTTACTGACATGATCGCTGTTCTGAGGTACTATGCCGGATGGGCGGACAAGGTTCATGGGAAAGTAATCGAAGTACGATATCGGGTACTTATCTTTCTTGTGAATACACTAACGTCATGCCTTAGACCAATGAGAATAAGTTCAATTATACTCGACATGAACCTTACGGTGTTGTGGTATGTCTGCGCATTGAGTTCTTCACGTAGGTGTTGATGCATTTCGCAGGGCCAAATTATTCCTTGGAACTTCCCCATGGTAATCTTGGTCGTTCACAGCGAATCTAGAACTCCACTTAGTATTTTTTCCAGCTGATGGTAGGGTGGAAACTCGGCCCGGCGCTTGCCACAGGGAATACAGTTGTTTTGAAGGTAATCATGTCACAATTCCTGCTTTGATGACCGACACTGACTACCCATCAGCCATCAGAAATCACACCTTTGACTGCTCAGCGCCTCTGTGACTTTATCATCGAAGCCGGGTTCCCACCTGGCGTTGTCAACATCGTCAATGGCCTAGGTAACAGTTATTGTATGTTTTCAATTGAAAACAATACTGAATGGTGCATAGGTATCACAGCTGGTCAAGCAATCAGTGAACATCCAGATATTTCCAAGGTCGCTTTCACCGGCAGCACCTTGGTGGGCAGGAAGATTCAAGAAGCATCAGCCAAATCTAATTTGAAGGCCGTCAGCCTCGAGCTTGGAGGGAAGAGTCCGTGCATTATTTTTGACGATGCAAACATCGAGCAAGCTGTAAAATGGACAGCTTCGGGTATCTTGTGCGTTCACTTACCGTTCCCGTTAGGCTATCAACTCAAAAATCACCTCCAGCTCTAATGCGGGTCAGATTTGCAGCGCTTCGTCACGCATTTTACTCCAAGAAAGCATTTATGACACTTTTGTTGAAAAATTCACTAAACTCGCCAAGAGTTTACAACATGTAACCGGCGATCCCTTTGATGCGGATACTAAACACGGGCCTCAGGTCTCGCAGATCCAATTTGACGTACGTTTTTCGGAATTAATCAAGCAGCAGGACCACTGATGTTCTGAGTAGCGTGTCATGGGATATCTCGACTCTGCAAGGGAGGAAGGAGCTCAGTTCCACGTCGGTGGAGAGAAACATGGTATGGGAGAGGGATTCTTTATCCAGCCAACTATCTTCACCGGTGGGCCCCACATGAAGGCGGTAAAGGAGGAGATTTTCGGACCGGTGGCCGCATTAATAAAGTTCAAGACCGAGGAAGGTATGAAGACTTCGTTAATATCAAACCGAAAGAAGAACTGAAATGCCACCGCAGAGGCAATTGAGCTAGCCAACGACTCGTCATATGGTCTGGCTGCCGCCGTCTTCTCAGAGAACTCCAGCAGAGCGGTCCGCGTGACCAATGCTCTGGAGGCCGGCACTGCTTATGTGAATTGCTATGGCGAGTTGGAGGCATCTGTACCGTTCGGAGGTTATAAGCAATCTGGTAATGGACGGGAGTTGGGCGAATACGCATTGAATATGTGATTCATTTTCTTATTGTGTTTGTGGATTTGCTCTAACGTCGACTATAGGTACTCAGAAGTCAAAGCTGTGCATGTAAACGTAGGAATGAGTTTGTAGGGCAAGAAAAAGAGAAATCGTAGGAAAGTTTCTTTGTACCACCACAATGTCTATTTTTTGGGATGTCAGACCAACGATTATGAATGAACGGAGAAGTGTGTTTGGCCTGGATTGTCAAGCACAAAAATGTCTTATGTAGCTAGATAAACGACCGTTACATTTGTTTCGAATGATTCCCCGGAAAGCGATGAGGCCGCTAACAGTGGTAGTGCACACTCATGTAAAAAAATTTGAAGGAGAAAGTCCAGAGCTATATAGCACACAAACAACTGATAACATGGTAGATCTTATACCGGAAAACATCTCCATTAATTCCCATCATTGCGGCACTGTAAAATTATCTAGTCGTGGATTGCCATGGAATGAAAAGACTAAGTACTTACGCAAACTTGAACGGCAACACCGTTGCAAGATCCTGAATTAACGTCACTTCGGCAGGCATAGCTACAAGACAGAATAAGTAAACTGGACAAGCTCGAAGTCTATGCACACTTTTGACCACCGTAATGCAGGGCTGTGATCTTGATAGGTGCCGGAGAGCACGAGAACAGTGGTTCGTCGCAGACATTGGTCGTAATTGCTCCAGCTACCTGGTGACAAGAGTCGTCTACCACGGCGTCTAAGGATTCCATTAGTCCTTCCAGTGAAACAGAAGGGAATAACATGGTTACTTACAGCCCTCCTTGCCAGTACCGACGTCGTATCCGAGGTCCATGATCCCGTAGCTAGGTAGATAACATCAGTATTGTATATAGACAGTCATGATGCTGAGCGTACTTGTAACCGGGACAGATAGCCGTGACATACGATGCTAGGAAGACAACACCAACGAGGGTAGCAAGCTTGGATTGCATCTAGTGCATCTAGTTAATAACCACACTACAGTCATAGTAAGTGTGGTACTGACTTTGAGATAAGGAAAGATGCAATTGTAAGAAGAGAGGTAGTGCTGCTGACTGCTGCTGCCTTGAAACCCTCTCGAATCGACTTTATACGCCCAAATGTCGAGTCATGGGGTGTTCATACTTCTGATGTTCCAAGGCATTTACGATATTCCGATGCCGTTCGACACCAGAAACAAGTTTCGAAGATTGATGTGCAAAAAACATCAGCAGTGAAGCCGTACTCTGGCATGATGCGCTTTAAGCGGTCTCATGAGAGAGTACATTTTGTAATGTATCATGAGCATGTATGACCCTGCGCGCAATGAGTAGTATTTACGGACCAACAGAGGTCAGTTTTTCGAGAATCGGACAAAAAAAGGATTCCAGGTGGTCATAGTGTTTCAATAGCTGTGTCTGAGATGGTGGTGGAATGGCCTCCACCAAAAATGTCACAGTTTCCGAGCCGCTCGGAACTGTCCTGAGTCTCGAGTCGGAAAAACGCGCCTATAGATAGGCAAAAACTACAGCTCAGACCCGAATTTCCTCCAGACGAGACTAGAATCAAGCGGAATCCGAATCGAAGTTTGACAAAAAGAAACCAGCTTGAAGGCCGCATCGATGTTGACACGTTTGATAATTATGGATCTCCTAGTACCCTCCAGGTTGGGACCCAAGATTCCAGAGTTCTAGGTAACTGTCACTTGTATCGCTCTCCGGCAAGACCAAACTGACCCCCGCTGACAAAAGGTTCAAAAAGTTGAGTTCAAAGAAGAGTTTAACCATGACCGTCACCGTCACCGTGACACCGGAGCCTGGCGTAATCCGGTACCCGGGGTTAGTTAGTTAGTTAGGTCCGCTCCGCGGAAATTTTTTTACGCCCCTAACTTTACCCCTAATTTCGACCTATTTTGGGATATATTCACCTTCAACTTTTAGCACCAAATCTTCAGAAAATGGTCACTGATATTACCTCAACAAGCAGGCGTCACACTTTCTAGCACTTGGGTGACTCAGAAAGCGAGATTTCAACTATCAGGAACATAAAAAATTATTTATACATCGGGTACATGACTCCAAATCGGCGCTGTAATAGTTGAAGAGTATAACTTGAAGAACTTCAAGTTATAGAGCCGGCGGAATGCCACACCTTACCTTCGACTGTTCTAAAGCACGAGCTTGATTTCCGTTGCCTCATCCTACATTGTCCGAAGCAGTGGTGCCCACTCTTCAAGCAAGTCTTGAGGTTTTGCAAGATATTATCAATGTGTCATGGAAGTGAGGGGGACTCGGGATTATAAATTTTCATTTGAAAAATCTCATTGTCCACACAGATAGTATGACCCTTACGGTGAACCCCCTGTGCATAGTTCTTACCCAGGACTTGCTGCTTCTACACCCTGAGAATGTTATCACAGCGAAACACATTTTGTAATGCTCCTACGCTAATCTATTTTACCTTCACTTTATCTTTCCAATGAAATAAATTTAAATGTTTGCTCAGTATTTACCGGACTGATATAGTATGTAATATAATCTTGAACGAGCGGGAGTGAGAAAATTTCGCAAGAACATACTATTATAGCGGTACACACACACAATATATGTTACATCTGAATGCCTGATGCTTTTACAATCTCGAAGATACAGTGGACTCAACATTGATCATGGACATGAGATAGTCATTCAAGCAGCCTCAATCGCCGGCTGAGTAGCTGGCTGGGTGGAAGTGACGGGCTGTTGAGTACCTGGCGCTGAATCCATCGTTCTTTCCTTATTTGTTCCCACGGCAGGCGCAGTTGTAGTCGAAGATTCTTCTCCGAGAGCATAAGCGATCGTCGACATGACAATGAGGATCGTTAACAGTGACCACGCGATCCAGGCAAAGGCGAGAATGGTCGTCAAGATGTTACATTGTTTCGTACCGAGCGTACTGGAACACCAGTTGTGACCAGGAATCAGGCGGTTCTAAGAAGAAAGATTTAAGAAAATCTGATCGTAGGGATCCAACCTCGCTTACCGTGGTGTCAGCGGCACCGACAAGGTACAACACCCACAAGATGGCTAGTATCAATAACTCGAAGCAAATTTGACTACCATGTCGACGGGACGAAGAACGCGCGGCAAATATCATAACAGACCTACAATGAACATAAGTCAGGAAGGAAACACCCCCACAAGATTGACTCACACAAACGGTACCCATATAATTGTGAGAATTGCACTGACCAGTAGCTCAACAACAATTCTATCTGATAATCAGATGAGTAGAGTTAGTCTCGAACAGACAGTAGACATACCGTAGCGGTGGAATTGCGATTCTGTGATATGGATACGGTATGATGTGAGGCCCAATAGGACGACAGCAATCGCCCACTGGCAAATCATAAATATGCATTATAAAACAGTGACTGGTCCACTTACGAGTAGCATGTACAGCCCCAAGCGGGCAAAAGCAAGACCGTGACTGCGCGCCATTGGATGAATAACGTTGTAAGCCCCGTCATCTTATAGAAAGCCTTTAGTCTCTTGCGGGCGGCTAGTCATGGCGCCTGATCTTTTATGACTTCACTCTATATATTCGATTTGAATGAAGCATAATACCAGTCTCAGAAACGCGGTACCCCAAGCAACTGAGACCTGGATTATGTCAATTGCTTGAAATACCGAATTTCTGAGACTGGCCTTGTCAGCCAGCTATCGAATTTGACACAAAGAATTCAATATGCAGTACTCAAATATCATAGCTTGCTACTTTCAGGAATTACGGAAACCGCGCGTGGAGCAGAGTCCCTGAGTGATTGAAAGTTTTCGCAGATTTATCTTGATCAGGCTCGGATGATCAAAAGTCAGGCCGCGGCCGAAGGTAATAGCAAATGAGACATACTGAAAGTAATCACTCTCGGCAGCACGAGGACATTCTCGAGCTTCAAAGTTTATTCACGAGGAAGGGTAAGGAAGGAAGAAAGCTGCCGTGCCGAGTGCTGATATTAGGAATTTCGGGTCAAGGCTGCGAATCGTCGTGGGAAAGAACATGTGATATGGATTACGCAGCGATGCCAATTAGGATGCTTAGGTCCTGCTACGCTATATTCTAGTATCTGTCTTCGGGATTTTCTAATAAGATGACAACCAACGTTCGATTCAACCGGTGCAATTTGAACAAATTCTATTGTAAGCCTTATTCTCTGTTCACTCTTGGTCTTCGGCCGGTTGATTCGCCTGTTCACGGTTTTGACTTTCATAAAACAAAGGACATTAATGCCGACTCTTGGATTTTTTCATGAGGAAAAACCTTTGTCCCAATTTCGAGAGCGCTTCGCCCGTTGATCTTCCAGCCTATTGCATCTTTCTATTCCCGGATCTTGCAGTGCAAACAGTATTCACGCTTCTTGGCAGCATCTGTGTTCTATCTTCTCTATCTGACTGGTGCCCAGGTATTATGACAATACTCTGTCTTTCTAAATCCGATCTGTAGTTTCGGAATGTCGATGGTGCTTACTACTGTAACAACAGCCATTCTTTGCATGTTCTATCCTTTATGTTGCCTTCATCTGACTGACGATGTTCCTGTCTCTTAATTTTACAGGCATTAGAGCTTCCCTCTTCCAAATTGAACTCATATGACTCTTGGCACAGATATCGATCATTGGTCACCCGGATTGCAAGTTCTCTATCAAGTTCCTCGACAAGACCTTCGCAATCATCACTTGTATGATTAGAAAATCGACTTTAGATTGGGCCTTTCCACTAGAACTCAGGAAAATCCATTCAAGTAGTCATCTCCGACGACCAAGGGGACGGCTGCGACAACCGACTAATTCACGAAAGAATGGTTACATTTAAATGCCGCCGAAGGCCGGGACCATGAGCTTCACAGAGTGTTTAAACGTACGCGCCTATATACAGGTGCAGCATAGAACCTAAAAATAAACATAAGGTTCACCTAGACCACAGCCAATGCAGCATGTATCGGTTAGGCTTTACGGGCAGGCAGACCAGATGCTTCTAGTTACCCAAAGAGTCGCCTACCATTGTGAGAATTTCGGATCACTGGAAGTTTGCATCGAGCACGATTAGCATGTAAGTGGCGGGAGAAATGCTATCTCGTGAGCCATTTGTCAGCGACAGAGAGTATAGCAATTACCTTTTGCTTCGAAATTGAACTTCGTTGCCTTGTTGGTTGTTGATTGCAGACATCGGCGCCATTTGGAAGTATGCAAGTGACCGGAATCAGCAGCAGCGATGTCTTCTTGGTGAGATTCCAGAACTGGCTAACAGTGACCTCGGCAAATATCTCCTGCTACCGCCCGCTTCCTCGACTTTATTGTTCGTGCCGCTACACGGGACACATCAATTTTCGTGGACAACTGGGGACTGCCGTAGTAGCCCGTCACGAGGCTCAAGTTCGCCTCCTTCCTTGGAATAAATGGTTCCTCAGGGCGTGCTCTTCACCAAAAATGTTCTCTTCCCATGGCAGCTTCACATACGCCCGAACTACCTCAGAATATACAGACACACAATATCCCTGGCATCACGCCACCCTTCCATCATCACCTACAGAATCCACATTCTCAGAAATTTCTACGATGTCATTCGATTTCGGTTTTGCTCCTATCGTAAGTCGGTGTACGGGGACGATGGAGTGAGAATGCACTCAGGAATCGAAAATATCATTATAGTCTTCTCAGATCTGCACACCCACGAATCCTACTTTCACGCCAGATGTCACGGGTTCTGGGCAGACCCAAACATTTTTTCAAGGTCAAAACGGAGATCCCTCATACTATAGCACCGAGCAACAAGTGAGCAATCCCCGGTCTTTCTAACCATAGGGATCTGACGTCGGATGTTGTTATGATAGACCTCCCCGTCTTTCCTTAACTATGTTCCAGATATAGAGGACTGTGACGCCAGCCAAGGTCTTGTCCCTCAGGCTCAGAATAATGAGTCTTTCCCGCTATCGTCAGTGAGCAATTGTCATTCATTCGTAATATTCATCTTATCCTCCCGGTTCTTGACAGCACCAGCGTATCAAGGCAATATCTACCAAATTCAACCCCGATTTTAAGCCTGACGGTATAGTTGCAGATACGCAGCTCATCACTACGGATGCCGTTGTGTTCTATACGCACAGTTATCGACTTCTCGAGGCATCATCCAACAATTTTGATTCCCTCCTACTAGATATCCACGGGTCTGTCTTTCGAGACATCCCAGAGCATTCCGAACATCTTAATATCATGCTGCACGCCGTATACGGGATTTCCTGTGCCCCATTCCAGCCTACTATCGATACAATATTGACAGTAGTGTGCCTACTACCGAAATACGGCCTGCAGCCCAAAAATTACGTTGCACCGACGTTGCCGCTGTTCAATGATATCAGTTACCGTATGCCAGCCTCGCCACTGTTGACGTATGTGATATCTTCCAACTATGACCTGATCGAGCTGGCAGTTATGGCTTCAGCATATCTGCTCTCCTTGGATATCTCCACGATAAGTGATGACATGGTGGAATTCATGAATCCGGTATATTTGAAACGTCTCTTTGACCTCCAGAGGGCCCGCGTCAATGCTCTGAAGCAACAGTTGGCCTGTCCGCCGGAACCCCACCCCGCGACGCCTGAGTGCGATTTTATAGCGCAAAAATCTTTGACAGGAGCGTGGGCACATTCTACAGCGCATCTGATGTGGAACGCTCGAGCAGGTAGACTACATGTTGTTTTTCGTCGTTAATCCTAATTTATAGTAGGTACAACGTCGGGCGAAATCGAAGAAGTATTCCAGAAGCTCGAGCAAAATACACATTGTAATTTGTGTAAGGATCGTCTTAGAGAGCGGGTAAAAGCGATAATCATTAAATGGTCGGAAGTGAAAGTATGTTTGCGACTGTAATTTGGAGCGTCGTGAAAATCACTGACTCGAAGCCAAATGACAGCGAACCATTTAGGCCGACGGTGTTGGTATCCTATAGTTTTTTTGGAGGAAGTTTCAGGTCCATCTTCGGTGGTCCCTGGGCCCTGTATTGTGTCAAAGAATATACCATAATATCTGTAGATGAGGCGTTCAGCATAAGATTACCCGCAGCCATGCACGCTGACAGTGGAAGAAGACGGAGGTCACGGGTCGCTACCGTACATATGTACCTCTGATGTTGACCAAATTTTCACGCGTTTTAATGTGGTTAGCCGACCTCAACCTCGGAATAGTCGTCGTATGTCTCCAAGACATGGTTGGTATCCAAAGTTCATTTGGCCCTTCGATCGGATGTCGACGACCGTCCTTCGACCTCAGCACCGATGTATCCTGGAGACCTGACGGAGGATAGTACGGGATGTGGATAGAGTATTCTTGGGATATTTGTGAGTAACACCAGAAGCTCATACAGACCATCCAGATTCATCTTCAGCTTGTGAAGGACACGACACATACCGAAAAAAAAAACGAGCAAAAGGTTAGCAGGACCAACCCACCTTGGGCTTCTGCGGTTACGATCTGTTCCATCATTGCACTTGTCTATGCTTATATCAACAGCTCAATTGACTGCAAGGGGAGGAATTCGCGCGCAGTTTATGTCCCAGCCTCAGCATTCATACAGACCAGTCCTCCAAGTTCGAAGCTAGAGAGCAGCCTATACACCCACAACACCGTGGACATATAAATTGTCAATCTTGCGAAGAATGAAACGCCCCAGCTTCGCTACTAGACCGACACGACGACGTTTCACCCAAGTCCGACCTTCACAGCAAACATTGACGCTTGGTGCCTCTGGCATACTAAGTGGGTCGACGTTCTGCTGTGTAATGTCACGGTCAGATTCTCGTGCTCTCAATTTGTTTGAGGACCAATTGTCGAATGCGCAGGCTGATGTCTCGAGGAGCTCGTGCTATGTATACAGAAGGACCAGTTTGGAGGAGAATCAAAGAAAAACCACATTCAAATATGTCATCTGAGACCAGGATGATGGTCTATGATATCCCCAAAGCATCGTTGGTCCTCGATGTGAAGTCGAGAAAGTTGTAAGTAGGCAGACCCGTTACCGATCAGACGTCGGCACTAACCTGATGTGTGTCTCCCTAGTAATATCGTTTTGTCACCTCAGAATCCCAAAATGCGGCCTAGAGATGTCGGACTATAATCTTATGCCGTCGTGCAATCTCTAAACTTGAGGGGGAAAGGTGTAAGGTGTCGGCGGAGCAAGCCGACTTAGCACGGAACTCGAGTACGGATCATATCCGTAGTATGAACACTTTGTAGTCGCGTCGCAGCTCGAACAACATCTAGCATAGTCTGTAGTTAGTCTAGGACACTCGAAGAACAAACTAGAATATTTACGAAGAGTATAAAAAACATTGTATTCGTACTACATAATATACAAGCTTTCTATCTACCAATTATTGCTGCTAACATAAGGTGCGGTTGCTTGGCATTTCAAGGCGTTAGCACTGACCTGATGTGTGTCTCTCCCTAGGAATATCATTCTATCACTTTAGAACCCCGCAATGTGTCTTTGAGATGTCGGGACAGTGATCTTATACCGTCGAGAAATCTCTAAGCTTGAGGGGGAAAGATGTAAGGTTAGCATTTCAATCCCTGGGGAGTAACGTCATTTTACCTTTTCAATAACCATCAGTGACGACAATATCGAGCAATTGCCAAGTTCCAAGAGGAGGATTATGTTTCTGCGAATGGCAAGCTTCTCTCCTCTTCCCGAGGTTCCAAGATGGACGTGAAAGTATCGATTCTTCTCCTATCCGTGGCCATCTGCAGCTGCAGTGTCGAAGTAACTACACCCATACTGTGCCGCCATGATCACAGGCCATCGTACGTTATCATTTCGATGAAGAATTGGCGAGATTTCGCTGATGTTAAGGGTTACCGTCTTCAGATGTGTGTTGGCACTGGTGCAAGGTCCGGTTTGAAATAGCCCTCCAGCGCGATCTCCTCTTTTCCGGCATAACCCGGGGCGGCATCTATTATAACACTCTTTCCTTGGTTTCTTCTGTTATCACGATTATTGGTTATGCACCAGATTTAAAAAACACAACGCCAGTTGCATAATGGTTCATATCGCGAGTCTTGCTATATATAAAGTGATCTCTCGTCACTTTCTTTGCCAATTTCCGGGGTTCAATATCGCGGTTCAGTCGGGATGTCCACTGTTCCGTACATGGTCACGACCATAAGCCGTATAGCAAAAGGGCCACAACGATACGGTACAGCTATGTATACGGTGGCATTTAAGAGGATAGTAAGCTATCATGTGTACGAGTTGCTGTCAAAACATTGTATCTGATCAGGTCCACTCAGATAGCAAAAAGGTTCGCGCCTAATTTTGGTCTATCCGTACAAATGCAGCCGTAAGAATATTCCAAAGTGTCGTGATAGTGCGGGTACGGTGGCCAGCCCCAAACCCAGGCGTGGTCAAGCTTTTCCCAGTCATTATCCTCTGAACTCACATCTAAAGTTCGTCATATACACAGGTCGAAAACGCCATTTCATCTACATTAGTTATAGTAATAGTATGAGATGGGGCCAATAAATCATTATTGAACCACATACGCAAAAAACATACTCAGTCCTTTCAGTATGCTATCTGACTCGTTAAACCTTCGCCCTCACGCTCCCAACACCTATGTTTGCTAATCTCCAAAGCAAACGCAGAGGCAAAGGCTCTACTCTCCTTCTTCCCTTTCACAAAATCACCCGTGGAATACAAGTCAGATTTACCGTTCCCGACAGTCGCGACCCCGTACGACACCACCACATCATCACTATCCACCGAGCTTGAGAGATTCACGCCCGGGACGGAAAGTGCATTGCGGACGACATCAACACCTATCGCAAACTATCAGATCACTTCAAAGTAGTAACAAATAGTGGGAACATACCATCTCCAATGGCGCCTATCGCTTTAAGGTGACCGAAACTTTCCCTTATCCAGTGCACAGTCCTGCCAACCTCTGACAAGACCTTTGCGTGTTCAGAACCAGAAGGAACCAACACAGCATCGAACAATGTCGACCTCTGGCCCTCAAAGTGATGATCTACCATAATACCCTCCGACTTCCCTCCCTTGGGAAGTATACGACCCCGTCTAGGCCCAATGAGGAAAGGCAGAGCACCGAGGTCACGAATCGCTCCCTGCATGCCCTCCACATTAGCCTGATCAAATCCGTCTGCTATTAAGATCGCAATACGGCGCGAAGCAATTGTGGGTATCTTAGGAAAATAATATGTCTGTGACAGTGCTGCGGAGGTTTTCCCTGGATTCTCGCGTGCAGGGGAGTGTGGAACAATACCACCAACATTCCGCGCGACGATCTTAGAGAGGTCATGATCGATGGTGTTGAGAACATTTGTGTAAGATTCGTACACGACAGGGTCGTCGCAATGGCTGAGCTCGAAAGAAAGGGCTGAAATGAGATGGGTTCGTTCGTGTGGAGAAAGAGAGTTGTAGAAGAGTTGAGCCTGGTTAAAATGCTCCTGGAACTTGGCACCCCGAACGCGTTGCTTAATACCAGAGACTTTTTGAGGATACCTGTAACGTCCATCAGTAAAAGGCTGGAAAACATCTTCGGGTGAAACTAACTCTGTATATCCTCCTTGGGCGGGAGGAACAGGTTGACCAATGGCATGACGATTAGGCCAATAGTTGACATCACTCTTGACGATGGTACTTTGATGTTTGCCATCACGGTTGTGATTCAACACGGGGCACACCGGTTTGTTAATGGGAAGCTGAGGGAAAAAAATGAGTCAGCCAAAAGGACAACCAAAAAAAGATCGTACCTGTTCCCAATTCAAGCCCAGCCTGGAAATTTGGGTGTCGAAATAAGAGAAGTTTCTGCCTTGCAGCAACGGATCGTCGCTGAAACCTATACCAGGTACGACATGCGAGGTGCAAAAGGCGACCTGTTCTGTCTCTGGGAAAAACTCGTTCACGGTACGATCAAGGACGAGTTCGCCTATCGTCTCCAATGGTACTAGTTCCTCCGGCCACACCTTTGTTGCATCGAGGATGTCGAATTCAAAGTTATGCTCGTCACACTCAGCGATAGTCTGAATAGCAAACGTCCATTTGGCAGGGCAGCCATTTTCAATGGCTTCGTTTAAATCTTTGCGGTGAAAATCTAAAAAGATGTAAACGAAAGACTGATTCTATATTCCTAAACCTCTTACCGGGATCTTGCCCGCAAATCTTGAGCGCTTCATCCCACACCAGACTGTGGACGCCAAGCTCCGGGATGAGATGAAACTTGACAAAGTGGCGCTCTCCCTTCGCGTTCAGCAATGTGTAAGTGTTGACGCCAAAACCTTGCATCATGCGGAACGAACGAGGAATGCCTCTGTCAGACATGACCCACATAACCATGTGGGCAGCTAAAACGTGGATTTAGACGGATTGCAATGATCATAACGCAGAGAACCCACATTCGGGCTGTAAGCCGACGAAATCCCAAAAGTTATTGTGTGCTGACTGCCCTTGGGGTACCTCGTTGTGAGGCTCAGGCTTCACCGCATGCACGAAATCGGGGAACTTGATGGCATCTTGGATGAAGAAGACCGGGATGTCATTCCCAACAATATCCCAATTTCCCTCCTCTGTATACATCTTGATGGCAAAACCACGGACATCTCGAACGGTATCCTATCGAACAGTTCAATTTCAATTCAAGAACCAAACAACTGAACCACGTACCGCACTCCCCTTGGATCCTTGAACAGTACTGAACCGTACGAAGACAGAGGTCTTCCGAGAGGCATCCGTTAAAACCGGAGCAAAGGTGTACTTTTCTGCGCTGGAATCGAAGACCTTAAAATATCCATGAGCGCCTGCCCCGCGTGCGTGGACAACGCGTTCAGGAATACGCTCGTGGTCAAATCGATGGATTTTCTCTCGCGCTATTTGATCTTCTAATAATGACGGGCCTCCGGTATTGCTGTCAGAAACTTTCAACCTTCAGAGTTTGATCGTTAGAAGGGGGGAAATGAAGAAGATCTCTATGGCACGTACCAATTATCTGTGTCAGAAACTTTCACTCCATGGTCGGTAGTCAAACCACTTCCCACAGACGGTGTAATAGTATCAGACTCCAGACATTTGGTCTTGTCAGTCGACGTATTTCCTTGAACAAGATTTTTGGCTGCTGATGTGAGGGAAGTCATGGCGGAATAATGTTCTAAAACTTACTCAGTATTGATGTTATATATTGGGGTCCATTCACGTCATTTTCCGAAACAATGTATGAAAGTGCAAGGAGTGACGGAGTAGTGAGACTGCAACATCATCCGGTGATCGAGATAGAAGTTCGAACGACGTCAGTTTGGTAAAAGTAGTCTGAACTGCGCATCGTGTGCCATCCTTGTTGAACATGGAAAGCGACTTTGAGTGTGCATATTTCATTGTGCTGATGTAGATCGTCAAGAGCCAATTGCGAGACACAGGATTGGGAGGATCTGGTTGCTAAATAAGAGAACAGAATCCAAATTTATCCCAAAATGTGGCGGATCACATGACCCTGACAGTGACGGTTCTTTCAACTCCAGTTGTCATCCCCTCTTTCCTATGCAAACTGACGGCGTCCACAATCGCGTGAAGAACCTCGAACTTAATCAGATTCTCAAATTTCCAGTCGAAGCTGCTGTCCTTTTTTCAAATTTCTATGCTGAGCTGGCATAGCGTTTCTGCCTGAAGCTTTCCCCCAGAGTGGACGGGTCAGGCCCTTCACAAACCTCGCGAAAGAAATCTCTGACGAAGTTACTGTCAAGGAATGGTTTCCGGCTATTGTTCTCCCCTTAATGTATCAGTCGTCAGTCGCCATGCTCTTCAACTAATGCTAAATTGCTGCTCAGGCTGTAGAACTTTACATATGGATATAAGGCCTTGTGAGCGCCAACGTCCGACGAATTTCTGTGTTATAGATGGAGTTTCTGACACTGTGCTTGTCGCTCTGTTGTTAAGCAAATGCAACAGCGCGTATATGGTCACCTACAATTGGGTGTGTGCAAACTATTAATTTGAAGTGGTGTACGGCTCACAAAACATTCAAGGGAAGGAAGGACACATCTAGGGGAAATGTCAACTTCTGGAACACGACTGAAGCAACCTTCCTACTATTCTTTGGCATTTGAATTTCTGGACCTTGCAAGTTGTCTAAATTCTTATTGGCGTGCCAATGTATCATTAAGATGATATTCTTGCGCTTGATACTATGAAAGCTTTCAGGGAGTGTTTGGCATGTATGCTTCCACCGTCTATGTCATCTCATTGGGCAGGACGTCCTCCATTTTTTTTGAAATGCCATCAACGCAACCATCTCTGCGAAGTTATGCATACTGGAACTGTCTTGGTACGATGATTTATCCTCGACGGTACTTTTTGTCTATGAGCTTTCTCAGCATATCCTATAATACATTTTCAATCGGGACTCAATGATTTTTCATGTCGACTCGATACCAGGGATACAATTTGGATTCAATGCAAACAGATTGATACCAGTCACGCACGAGCTACCTGTAGAGGTCGACTTGTACGCTCTCTCCTTTTCCTACAGGTTGAATACACATCCATTTCTCCTCCTCCTCAAGGACGACCAACTTCAATATCGACAAAGAATCAAAGCGCAGCTGCCGACTATGGAGGGCTTTGAAGCCCAGCGATGTCACGGATTCGTGCGGAGATTCTCGGTCTAAAGTTATCCAAGCCTATCACTTTTCACATATTCAATACGCTAACTTCGAGACGTTCATCGACACTTCACTTACTATCATATTTCCTTGATATCCCCAATGAAGTACAGGACCTTGCGACCGATATCTGACTTGGAGAACAGTTCCAGCAGGCGGGAGAGTAGGCCATCTAGAAATTCAGCCCATGATAATGTGAGCTCGTGTACCTCACGCTCGTCTCGAGCAGTGTGTTTAATAGACGCCATAGTCCCACGCGAACCCATCATCCTTGATATCCAAGTACAAGAAAGAAACCACAAGATGTGAGGCGACACATACCGCTGTGCAGACCAGTAATCATGCAGTTAATCCCTATTTCTATACCGCTTCCACCGTGAGTTTCCATTTCAAGCAAACACCCTCTATCTATAAGTACCAGATGTCGAGCTGGACGCATGCGCCATCCTTTGTCCTCAACTCCATTTCTAATGTGTACGAATCCGGCCTCACTAAGGTCCTTGGCCCGGCATCGGTAAGCGCGAATAACCTTTGCCATGATGCAAATTTCCTGACGGCGTTTTACGCAGCCGGAAACAAGGGCTTACCTCTCCCCATCTTTCTTCATGGCAAAATTTGTTTCATCCGATGTCGAGGAATGTGGATCAAGGATCCAACTAGGTTCTCATGTCAGTAATTTTGTGTTGGAATCCTATAATCCTCCAGCTGTGAGCGATGTTCAGTGTATTCATAATCATCATGATACCGATTTCCCTAGAATGTCTTTCAACAGCCTTATCAACAAATTAATGCCATATCAACCAAATTCAACACCGATTTCACGCACAACGATAAACCTCCAGACACTCAGCTCATCTCCTCAGATCTAGTTCTATTTCTCATCCATCATCACATGCTCGCCGATGCATCAACCAATCAATTCAATGCCCTGTTAGACAATTTCCGGCCCCTTGACTAGTACTACCATCCCAGAGACGTCTGATTTTCTTAATATCATCTTTCATGCCATCTACGGTATCCCATGCTCCCAATTCCATCCTAACATCGATACCCTGATGACTGCTGTTTGCCTCTTCCCGAAGTACGGCTTGCAGCCCAAGCGGTATATTCATGCAGCATCGCCACTGTTCAATGATATTCGTTACCAAATGCCGCTCTCGCCACTTATGACATATGTCGTATCCTCGTACTACGAACTTGAAGACCTTGCCGTCATCACATCGGGACATCTCCTCTCATTGGACATATCCACCATGAGCGAAGAGATGGTAGAATTCATCAATCCAGTATATCTCAAGCGCCTCTTCGATCTGCAGCAGAGGCGCGTCGATACACTCAAGCGCCTATTTGTTCCCCCAAGCCCACATCCTGCGACGCCTCAGTGCGATTTTATAGCTCAAAAGTCTTTGACTAGAGCGTGGTTATTGTATAGTGCTCGCTTGCTATGGAATTCCCGGGCAGGTGAGATACACATTTATCGTCCTTGACTGGATCTGAATGCTTGGGTAGATCTGACTGTTCGCGAGATTGAACATACGTACCGGACACTTGACGACCATGTTGCATGTTTCGACTGTAAGTATGCCCTTAGAGAGCGCGTCAAAGGTATTGTTATTGAATGGTCAGAGCAAAAGGTATGTCACCCCCTTCATTCTCGGCAGTCATGTAACTGTCTCCCCGTTACAGCGAACGATTTAGTTGATCGGCGTTCTCAGAGTTCTGTACGAGTCTTCCCTCCATGGTCTATCAGACCGAAACGCTTGTCGTTCGTTAATGTCCTCGTGCGGCTACCTCGAGTCTTCTTTTGTGACCATCCAGATTCTTGTTTTCTACCGTGATACTTGCTTCACTTTTACGTACAATTGGATATGATTGCATAGCTTCCAAAGTGTGTCGTAAAATGAGTGAGCGACTGACGTGCAAAGGAGTGTACGTACTATCGAATTGCGAGTGATGGTTGAAAGTAATGGGATGGATCGTATTTCCGATGCTCGCAGTCTAATACCCAGTCGCCAAGGGAACTAGCTAGGACTAAGCCAGTAGCTCCAGGATGGTAGGTAGCAATGTCCAAGTGATGAGCTTGAGGTTGACGAGGCTGACATCGACGAGGCTGACGTTGATTGACGCGTGACCGGATTACTGAGACGGCCTTTCCACTTTTAAGCTTCATTTTTACTCTTGTCTTCCACTCATGCAGTACCGGTTCAAAGATTGCCTCCTTCTGCAGTCATCAATTGGGTCAGAAACAGCAGCACCAAAATCATCCCGGCGGCAAGGGAAATTTGTTCGAGAACAAGCGCACATGACGAAAATGTGGCAGAGTTCGCTTCTGAGGCTGTAGCGTTATGGTCGAGCTGTATGTCGTCCTCAAGGTCAATAGCACATGGAGAGAACTGCATAGTGGAAGAGAGGAGGAGGAAGCGGACATATGCAACCATTGCAATGATTCAGAACATCACTTTCAATTCACCAGCATGGACCCGCGAAATACCGTCGTTCTTGTACGGTCTGCTGTTTGGAGGAGCATGACACCCGCTAGACCAATAACGATGCCTTTGACGTCACGTAGCAGGATGTCGGTGAGTGCCTAGTATCCATCCCCAATGGTCAGGGCTTCAGCTTCCAATGTTAGCCAAGGAGACCCGTTTGCTCCATTTGCTTGTCGAAAGAGGACTGCCGTAGCAACTGCATACTTAGGCCAACCAGCCGACTTGTCAGCATCGTCAACCTCTCTCTTCATCGCATGCGATTTTGTAGTCTGCGAGCTCCCCGTGTGATGGGACTTGGCCAGGCTCTGCCACCTATTTAAGGCTCGTCGCCATAAAGCAGCCAACCCATACCCATTTCCACGAAGAAATATCGCGACTGGAACTCGTTCTTGGACGCTATAATACCAACGACGGATCCGCAGCATAAGGGTCGAGTGCAAATGTTGGCTTCACGCCTTCGTCCACAACCGCCTGTACTTAGTGCCGACAGTAATAACTGTCGTACGGCGAACGTGAGATTGGTGCGCAGGCTATCCGAAGTTTGGAAATCCATCACCTTGCGGAACCAGGTTCTTTCCAGCTTTAGGTCGGATGCGATGTGTAACTTCTCGAGGTGATTCACCGCTATGGAACTCATGACGCCAGCAACAAAGCACATGCCGAATCTGAGAAGACCTTTATATCCGCAGAACAATCAAGCATACCTATCGTCACAGAGTACCATTCGTATTCCAAGTGATGTTGGTACTCCGGGAGATAATGCGCTGCGCAATTTTCAGTGATATCGATGTGCAGCGGAACCTCCTGAATCACACTTCTTCTATATCGCCAAAGGGTACACTCTGATATGATCCCCCAACTGCGTCACACGTTGGAGATGATGTTCAGGACTCCTACGTCTCGCATCAAGCTTGCAGCTTTACGGGGTAGAGACCGACTGGTTCTCAACTTCGTTACCGAGGTTGATACGAACGCATGGACGCTTTGGAGGACCATTAATGGAGTATGTGTATCTTCCCCTGATATGTCGAGGACATGAATGCGTCTTGAACCGAGAAATGCCACAACAGGGTATCAGGGGATGAAGTATCTGGTCCTACACCGAAAAGTTCAAGATTGTGAGCTTCTCGCACTCGCAAAATGACTGACCTTTTTCTGACTGCACCCGCGATACGCCACCAGTCAGACCAAATGCCACTTTCCAACTATCATAGCCAATTGTGCATAATCAGGTTTCTACAAATGCCGTTTGCTTCATCAACGCGTATCCAATGTGTACGAAAACGGAATTCCTGCTTGAATGCTGTTGGAGTCGAGGTCGTCGTCTAGATAGGAGGTTGGGGCGATACAGTCTGCTAACGGGGTCGTCCGAGTCTTCATCATCAGAAAAATATCTCTTGCACAATACGGAGATAGGTCACATGGAAATAGACCAAAGCCTATAATACCCATGGGGGAACAGCCTATGTTTTCTTGTGTGACGAGAGTCACTGGCCCGGGCACACGTGGGTCCCAGTCCTCAGCGGGATCAGACGAGCAGATTTCTTCAGTCGAGGAGACGGCGGAGAGACCAGGAAAGCGTTATGCTGTACTGCAATGTGTGGTTTTGGTGCAGAGCGAAGCCCGAGTTGATGCAGAGACGAGGCCCATCAGGCCCCGAACCAAAATTCAAAGGACGACACTCCGAACTCAGATCTACGGCAGTATTTGCCTATGGCATCTTCCAGTTGTTTTTCACGATTCCCAATCGAAAAGGTATCACACTACATTATTCTTCATCCCCTACGCTCAGAACGCCTGCCTCAGGTGCAAATTATGCTCTACGGCTGGTTTTCGATGATTCTCTTTCTGCAGAGGTTGACAGGACCACATCAATTGGATGTGTCTGTACTCAATCTCGGCCGTACAATTCATAGTCCGAAGGCCCGCTAGATACAGTATGCAGGGGGCAAGCCAAGCCGATTGAAGACGTTGTACATCAGAGTCATTATCTGTATCCCTATCCTCGTCTTACTACCTGACAACTATGAATCATAATCAACGACTTTTGGTATCGCCAGTCTTCTATTCGCCGACTCATGGGCCCCCACCAGTACAGTCCACCAGGGGAGGCGGCATAAACAAGGTCCTTTCGTTGTCTTCGCCTATATTTTGTTCCTATTTGGGGATTAACACGCCAGATCCGTTCAGGTACTTCAACTAGTTCGGTGCGTAAATTCATGTGTCCCCTTGCCGACTAGATAAGGGATATTTGAATAGGCAAGGACTCAAACGCAAGGCTCTCCAAGTTTTTGGTTGGCTTTGTCGCTTGCCCAGAACCATCAACACGTTTCAGCAGTGGTGGGTCGTCCGCGACTTGATATTCTCCATCGCCGCGAGTGTGCCATGGTGACCTAAATTCGCACTATAGGGATAGGACGCCAAGCTCTCTGCTACAGTTCATCCAAGGAGCTCATTAAAAACTCGTTGGATGACAGCTCCTGGGCACGGTATGGTCGCAGCTCGATATACTGGTATGTTATTGGGTTTGACAATGTGCCTTGTTTTGTACTCCCACATTGATTATGTCTGACCGCATATTTTTTGCCTACAGTTCATGACATGCACAACTTCCTGATCGTTTTTGTGAGTATGCGACAAGTTTTTTTCAATAATCATGTTGTGAGGAGGCGCCGATGCTCCTTTTAGGTGACTGGCGGTCAATGATACTCAGCCAGCTGAGAGCGTCAGACCGTAGCTTCCCCTGAATCCAAATCAGATGACCTGCGTTCATTGGACCGAACGTCGGCACCTAGGTTAGAGAATTGCGCCTGGAGCGCAACTCGAAAGCGTCGTAGTCGATACAAAAGCCAGGCCGCAGGGTTTTGATAATAAGGAAAGAAATATTTGTGATTGTGACTTTGGTTAGTAGGAAAGACAAGCAGTCATGAAGATGCCATCGCGTATCCCGTTCTACAAACAATGACATTATCTTCGAGAACAGCGGTAGAGGTGTAGGAAAGCCCAAGTGAACCTACATTCAATACATTGGTAGGTAGAGCGATTGATATCCTTATTCGTCTTAGCCAAATTCTGCCAACAAGTTCTATTGGCTAGATATTAGCACTGGCGAATCCACTAAGAGAGCCTCAGGGAGTGCTGTAGCCAAACTTTCAGGAGATTCAGTGGGTGCTATTTCACGACTATGGTCACTTGACAACTTCTCATAAGAATTTTGTTGGGATCCTAGAAGTAATTGTCACTACTATAGCGAGGCTTTCCAGCCTGGGGCTATTGATAAGTATTTCAAACATTGGTGCCAACCGGTTTCAAGGCGAGACATACGATCAAGCCTCTTCAACGCCGACTATCACGATGCCAACGGCCGACGACGGCGGTCTATTCCATCACTACGGTCGCCGTTACAGTTTTTGCCACCAAATTTTGCTCGTAAAAGCTGTTCCTCCAAAAGTGACGTACAGAACCTGGAGATGTGGGATACAGTTTAAATCTGGTCATGCAAGGTAAGATTCAGGCTAGTTTTCGGGCATTGGTGAGTGAGACAACCATTGCGAAACTCATCGAATCCATCTTATTCAAGAACTGAAGACGACGATACATTCTAGCCAAATCTACGAGAATGGTTCGAGCAACTTAAGAATAATCAATTTGGCGCTGGACTATGGGATGGTTAGGCTAAGCTCGGCCCACGTTGAGTGGCGCAGCGACCGTCGCACACTCTCAGAGGCAATAGGACTCATGCGGTGCTACCCGTTCTGATAGCCGGATACGTGAGCATCGACAATCCCCAGCACTGCCATAGGGTGGTCCGTTCAAAGCAATGGTCAGCTCGCATGTCGATGCGCAAGCTGAGGAACGAAGACATCGTTTGCTATTTTGTGGTCTTATCAAAACTCTGGGCTGTCGGAACCTCTAGGATATATCTTCTCCGAGTCGGCAGTGTGCACTGGGGCCAATTAGACGATGATTGGCGGCAGAGACTCTCAATGGACCACCGTAACTGCTGTGTTAGCGATAGGTGTTACAAAAAGCCCATATATATATGCATGACAATCACAAGCTCACAAGCTAGACGACCTACAGACATCGGAACCGATTGTTGGGCTGGACAGGCCGTTGTCTCCAACGATAGGCTGAAGGATCAGAACGTCTTATCTCATGGAGTCGACTACTCAGGCTTGGACGAAGGGAGGGCTAGCTGATATGTCAAGGCCTCATCACCTCGAGAGTATACTAGCAACCTACCTTCGAGCTTGGCTGGCAGATGATGTTGTACTGGGCCTCTGATACCTGTGTGAAGCACGACGATGTACCTCTGACGTCTTGTGTACTGCTGAACACTGGTAGTATTTCGAGCATCGGCTCTCGACACTTTGCGCTGAAGCATACGTTCAGATGCTTTCAACATGCCGCTCGAACTAACCTCTATCTGACCGGACGACGGTCTTTAAAACCCTCCGAGACCGTAAGCTGCTGCAGTATACTCCAGCTAGACCAGATGTCTTCGCTGCTTGCTATTGGCAAGTGGGAGCCACATACCTACGGTCGCGTCATTGTCTATTTTCTAGAACTCGACGTGGAGGCCTGCTGGCTAATCAGACTTATTGTCCTAAATCGCCCTAAAAGCATAAGAATTTCCTCATGTTTAGCTTCATCTGCGAAAAAAAGGCGTACCCAGGTTCTCGTTGGGATGGAGGCATATTCTAATGTCACCTCGGCCGCTGCCAGTAGTGCCTTGCGCTGCATTTCAATCGTATCAAGCTCTCCTTTGTTGTCAGGAAGGCCTCTAAGGAGCTGTGATAAAAGAGAATACAGAGGCACGATGGTCAAGCATGAAAGTGTCGCACATGCATCCTTGACTAGTGTGGCGGCAAAGTAGCAACTGGGACGAAAGCATCACTGCGGTTGTGTACGACACCTGAGGTAACTTGGAGGGTCTACGATTTCTACTACTTCCATCGCCTCCAAGGCAACCCCCAGTCATGTCACGGTTCACATCACGAGAGGATAGAAAGGTGTACCGGCTACTTTTTCCACTCTTTCCTCCGCCCATGATGTCCCTTCCTGATAGAAACATGTCCTTTGGTCAGTTCCAAGTTGCTCCAGCTGTCCCGGCTCACAGCTCGTTGTAGTGCGCCTTGGATCATCTGGATTGAAAGTATCAAAGATTATCCTTGGTTGCACAGTATATGGGAGTTCCGATTGGTATAATTGGGTGCACGACGAAGAGGAGAGCATCAGGCAGATCAAAACTGCGTATGTCATTGTCTACGTCTTTTTCCAATACTCACCTTGCTCTCCACCAGTTACGATCTCGGAATCAACACCTTTGACACTGCCAATGTAAAGATTTAGCCTGTCTTTTTCACCAACCGGTATTGACATTGCATTAGGTCTACTCCAACGGACAGTCCGAAGTCGTGTTAGGGAAGGCCATCAAGCAGCACGATTTGTTGCGGGACAAGATTGTTGTAATGACGAAGGTTGGCAATTTTTGTCTCGTTTGCACACAGGGATGACATCTGTACAGGTTTTCCACCCAGTAACGCGAACCATGGACGAACGGATTCCAGGACGAGCATCAGCGCTCGCCGATTCCAGCGGATATGTGAACCAGTATGGGCTCAGTCGCAAGGTACGAGTCTGGTGTTCCCCATATTTATGTGCTCATCGAAGACTCCACTGGCAGCACATTTTCGATTCGGTTAAGAGGAGCCTGGAGCGTCTGCAACTGGATTATATCGACGTCCTTTGCTGTCACGAGTTCGACTCGGAAACCCCGATTCATGAGACGGTGAGGGCGTTAAACAACTTATTTCCATAGACTGAGATGAAGTCGTTTAGATGCAAGCCCTTCATGATGTGGTAAGAACTGGTCTTGTTCGATATATCGGAATATCGATCTGTCGCGCCTGGCAATGTGCGTCCATTTCGGCCGTGTCAAGGTTTTGTCCTGACGTAATGGCTTCTTGTGTACAGTCCATATCATGCAAGGTACTTGCATTTATAACAAACTATATTGAGACTGCTTACCACCCGAGTTTGAAGATTACGCCCTTAGTCATCACCTGACGCCCTTCATCGCCGTAGAGAATGACTACAATCTTCTCTATCGCGAGGATGAAAACGAACTTTTCCCTGCCCTAAAGGTGTGTCTTATAGTGTGCAGAATAGTTCCCACATTATCTGACACTGGACGCAGAAGTTCGGTGTCTCTTCTGTACCTTGGTCGACACTCGCTAGCGGCGCTGTGGTTTACCCTCTTCGTCAGCAGCTCTCCCCACTTGTAAATGTCCGGTAGGTACATCTTACGTGCGCTGTATGTGATGTTCTCATTCGTGTCGCAGAGCTACCCAAAACCGTCCAACGTGGCACTATACAATTATCTCGAGGTGACTCGTATATCTACCTATGGATCGTGCTGCTGATCCCTCCCCCTACATGAAGGGTTGAGGAGATTGCCAATCGGAAAAACATTACTATGACACAAGTCGCCGTTGCATGGTCTCTCAGTCGAGAAGGTGTGTACAGTCAAGTAGGGGTTCTCTGTATAATAACCCACTCATGACCGTGGCTCAGGTGTCCGCGCCCTTGTCATCAATGTATCGTCTACTGACGACCTTTTGGACGTCATTGGTACGTTCGTATCATTTACTGTCATCTCTGGATCATAGTATCTTCGATAGAGAGTTTGAATGTGGTACTCACCCCCAACGAAATACGGTATCTAGAAGAGCCGTACAGTCCTCAAGAGCTCCACTGAAGACGCACGCACCACTGTTTCTCATACTTCCGGAATGTACATGGTCGTTGCTCATCGTTTCCATTTCTTTGTTGAGTAGAAAATCGAGCAACAATGACTCACATATAGTGTCACTTACAAAGCTATGCCGGTGAACCGGCCCAAGTAAAACCATGACCATTTTTCAGGCGACGTGTGAGTCGACCAGCAGCGATGATGTCCTGTATGACTTCATTCCCTACGTCATGCGCCGTATAGATAATCGTATTTGAATATCGGGATCACTTGCGGAAGTAACTCGGTGTTGAACCTGAATTTTGCCTAGTTCTACAGTCACCAGTATCTTGGTAGAGTTGACAGCAACCACGAACCTGGCTCAACGAAATCCTCGCTATAGTTCGACCAATTGTCGGGCATTTTCGTCCTGTTATTGATACCGCCATACGCATCGCCGACCATCACGAATCTCGGACAAGAGATCAAGATGAACTAGCCATCAGAAAACAGACATTCACCATCATTGTGGTCTGGACCCGTTAATTGTAGCAGGCTTCTGTCGTTGCAGTTTTCGACCAATAGTGTCAAAGCTGACCTCCAGCGGAGACAGTACGGTTGTGCGGATTTGATCTTGTAAGTTCTTCTCAGTCACGGTATTGCTACCTGAGTGGTTCCGCATTGACGCATGTCGATGAAGCCGTCGACGCCTTTGTTTCGTACTCACAGCTATACCTGCGTGGTTGCAGGCTTGAGTTCCGGTCGTCCTCTATGATTGCAGCGAATATACGAGAGATATAAATTACCCTGTCACTTCCCAATGGTTCCATTACCAGGTCATTACGTCTCACGGTAATGTGAACTTCACCGACTGCAGGGACTGATACAACCTGGTCTGGGCCTGGCGATGGAATCTTTGGTCCTGGTTTGTAAGTTGCGTCATATACTATTCTACGGCTATAATCACATATTCCTTGAAGACGGTAATCACTCGAGCTAAGTACGTATTCAATATAGTCGCAGCTAATATCTGTCTCAAGAAATTAACAGGATGTGCTACAACGTTCTGGGTTGTTGACACACTACTCTTATTATGTAAAAATCTTTTTGTCTGTGTTACTCAGCATCTATGCAGCATTGGAAAGTTTTAATTCGAGGCTCGCCACATTTTATTCTGTTAATGCAGCACCGGCTATACAAATTGGAACTTAATAAATCAACCTGACACCATTCATGCAACGATTATCTACACACAGCAACATTTCTACTGTGCCATTCGTGAAAATTTAGCAGCCGTCGTGAAGCAAGGACTTTGAGGTTCCGTGATGGTTGGATCTTTCGCGGAATTTTCGGGTCTGCCTGAAAACCTTCCACCGGCTTAGCACTTCCACGTAGAAATGATGTCCGATGGTCTTTTTACTTCGAAATTTTCTACGATATCTTGAATGTCCAGAGACGTTTGATCAACGTAGGCACGAGTGAATAGCGGCTGAGCAAGCCATCAAATCAAACCTTGATCAAACCTGTGATTACGTGCGCTCATACAACGCTGATACTACACTCCAACTACACCTCGCACTCGTTTCGAGCAATCCAAACATACTGTTTAATTTATTTTGCCTACACATGATCTACTCTTCGATCATCACCATATTCGATCGTCACTCTACACCTTTAGATATTCAAAAAGGGAGTATATTTAAATTATATGTTGATTATATGAGCTAGGAGGAGGTGCCAAAAAAGGAATTACATTTGCAATGCAGGCGAGCTCGGCATCCAGGTTATCAGCTCTTATCAGTTTTCCGGCAACTCCCGTTATCTACTTACAGCTAATTTGAAAAGGAGTTTTGCACAAGACAGACGGCAACTGTTGCCGGCGTCCATCCAAGTCTGTCCACCCTATAGGGATATTTTTCCAGTAGCACGCGCTCGTGTCACACTTCAGTCCACTCCGACCAGCAATTCAAATCCATCTTCACAGAAGAAACAGGATTCCATCGAGTCATTCGAGAATGACCCGTCGACTATTCAGGGTGATGAGGATGATTCTCTTGAACCATAGGCATTATTCGCCAGAGTCGTCTGTCGAGACTCAGCCGATCTATGCCGATTCTACGTGCCGTCCTGCCGGAGCGAACTTTACAGTGGTCGCCCATCTTTTTGATAAAGAATTCATTGGCTGTACACATCATATTGCTTCCAACCTTGGTTCTCCCAGCGCAAAAAGCAAAGCTTCTTCCTTACCACTTCTCTTTATCTGAAAACATCAGAAATGCTGCTTCTACCTCAACTAGGGTCACCCACACATCCCCGTTTCGCTACCCTGGCCAGCGTTCTTCGGATGGGAGATTCGTCCGACTGCTGCTTACTGGTCCTTGATCGTGACATTTCAGCACCACGGCCAAAAACATGAGTGTTACTATTACAACCGTGACGAGAAGCACATCCTTACGAGAGGTTCACTGACGGACCGAGATCCTACACGATCTTGAGTGGAACCCACGCAGGCATACGAATCCTGACTAACAGAACTCTATGTTCCTATTAGTGTTTTCAGATTGAGTACCGAGGAACCCTAAACAATTCTCTGCACCATAGAAGCTTGACAAATTTACCCCGCCAATGTCTTTGCAGAACTACTATGATAGAGGCGGGTATAATGCCACTGGATCATCATTCGTTTCGCACAGATGCAAGACTGAGCTTGAATTTCGTGGTTCTGCCAGCACGGTGCGCATCTGTTCATGGTTCATTTATGGCGATGTCTTTGATCGGATCTTCCAACACTTCCGAGTCTCTGTCTTCCTCTGCGAATCAAGAGTTGGGTAGCAATCATTACCCACGGCGATGCATAGCAATGTTATGATGTCGATCTCCGCACCTGTTTTTGATAGGTTCAACCGTCAACCGTGCCCAACGCCATGCCTGCCTGCTCCGGAACCTGTATCTTTCATACCGGCACCGCCCCATTTGACACTTTGTCGTTGCACCCCAAGGGCAGAGTCGGAGACATATTTTTACCGCACCATGGGCCGAATATACCAACTATGTGCATACCTGTCGCATAATAGCCTGGCTAATACGAAAAACAACGTCGATCCAGCAAATTAGCAAGTCTTGTAACGGGCGGTGGACTTATTCCTCCACTCATTACGTGAAAGAACTACGAAAGTATGTTTATCCGCGAATTTGCGTCATCTAATGCGCCATGGGAGTCGGTATTGACCTACCCTACTGGGTTGCCAGCTCACGAGTTCGAGGTATGCCGCCTATTTAAACTTCGATTGAATACTAGACGCTAAGCTCCTATAGTTCTCTGAGCTGCCATTGAGCAGCCTTCAGGATTGTCTAACAGGACCATCATCCAATTTCTACCAAAAGTCCGAACTCAAGACCACGGTGAGGCGTACAGAACTGTAATGATTGCTAGCCGAATTGATCTCAGAGCTGCTCTAGGGACCATGGATGAATCTGCGCCTCAGCGAACATCTACCGCATTCCCATGGCAGAAGGGTACCGACATTGTATTGATTGCCTTCGACTCTGTCACATTCCATGCCCATTCTCAGACTATCCTCGGCGCATCAAACAACCACTTCGGATTTTTACTTCAACCTGACAGACGGGTCGACGGCGACACTCATGTTGTCCAGGTTGATGATCGTTCCGAGGTCTTGAATGTCCTACTTCACGCTATCTACTCAATATCGTGTCAACCATACCAACCATCATTCGAAGTCCTGCAAGCAGCGGTCAACAGGATGGAATACTATGGCATGACTGTGAAAGTCTATGTTCAGTCATCCACACCAGTGTTCGATGTCCTTTCTCTTCGTGCATCTGAGAATGCGCTGCATCTCTATGCCCTCGCTGCGCGCTTTGACTTGTATGATCTTGCTGTCCTCGCGTCGGCGCATCTTCTCTCTGTCAAGCTAGAGAGCTTGTCAGAAGACATGGTCAAGCGTATTGGTGCGCCTTATTTGAGGCGCTTGATAGCGCTTCACCTCCGTCGTAAAGAGGCATTGCAGCGCGTGCTTATTGCTTCCCCGAAGCAGCACCACCCAACCCTGACGTGCAGCACTGCCTCACAGGAACAGTTTGCTTTAGACTGGGTCATCAATGTTGCCCAGATTGTTGCAGATGCGAGTCCCGGTACGTTCTTGATTTCAAAATCAGATTTCAGCATACTGAACCTAGCACGAAGACATATCATCACTTTACATAGTTGCCCTGCTAAGACCGTTGAAGGATCAGACGTCGTGCGACATCTGCAGAGCCAATCTATACGAAAGGCTTGATCAGCTAACTGAACAATGGGATTCAATTAAGGTATTTATTTTCACGTCTTTGGTTGATTTCGAGGTATCTGATTTCTCCAGCGCACGATTTGATCTTCATCTGTATGTAGTTGAATCCCTTGAACCTGGAATTGTAATGTAAACATCGCGGTCGTAACGGATTGTAATAGCTACGAAAGTTGATGATAAAACTCATGATTGATGTTTTATGATACGTGTCGCTGTATTTTTGTTAGGACAACTTGACTTTATGGTGTTTTCGCTACGGGCCCTTTTTCACAATAAAGCAGCCATTCTTCTTGCACAACTAAGATGGATCGATAGCATCGCAGGAGGATCTGTTCAATGTATGGGACAGTGCTGGATAATATTAGCCACCACTTGATTCCACGAATGAGAGGATGAATGATCTTGTGGTGCTCGTGAATATCCGGTTGGTTAGTTTAGTGATATCCTCATCCACATTGAGGATGTCCACCTTGATGCTGCAATGGCTAGCGGCATGTAAATATCCTTAGGATATTTTCTTGTATTTTCCTGTGATATATTCAAACGGAAACCGGTGAGGATGGAACAGACTGACAGGTCGGTCACGCCCTTTCAACGTCCACTACCACGACTTCAACCACCATCAATCTCAGTTTCTCTCGAGTAGTCCTGCGGTTTTTTTTCCAATGAACTCATCGTTCATTAATGTAACTCTGCAGCGACGGTATCAGCCTTTGGATTGCCGGGAACTTGTTTGACGTGGAGCTCAAGGGTTAGGGCAACCGTGACATTTGGGTACTGGTGAGCTTGATATGACTATTCATCGACGCAAAATCCCTTGAAGTTCATCTTCTACAGGGGCGGAAGATATCGGGCAATATGCAAAGCTAGCAGGTGGATCTGGTGGATCGTCAGAACGCATGGAAAACATATGTGACACCGTCGACCGAGCCAACGACGGCCATCCTCACTCTCAGAGCAGCGGAGCGTACGAAGGGGTACCACCCTCCATGATGGTCGGGAGTATCGGCAATTCTCATCACTGCTTTTGACTATTGGGCATATTCCTCGGCTTGCTTAAGGCGTCGAATTCAGCTCGCATGTCGATACGAGAGCCCATGTATCAACCTCGGATGTCGGAATGGTCATTGTCAAGACTATCAGATAATCAAAGTCAAACGATTCACCGAAGCGTCTTTTCGTAGTGTGCGTCGCAGTCAACTAGATGGCGACGGCAACGGTTCGAGGAACAGCATACTCATCGTTTTATAGGCCAGACCACGGATGCGGAACCTTCCATTCCTAGAGCTGCAAAGGGCGTGCAGAATTCTCACCGTCATTTTCGTCCCGTTCGAATGAGGCTTCAAATGCATCCCGTCGTGTGTAAACCTTGTCGATGTTCTGGATTGGCTTGTTGCAGAGTGAATCGTTTATCTTCTCTAACCAGTGACTCAACTAGTCATTTTAGACCTTAGCAAGACACGGTATCTCGGGAAGATACATATATGCGTAGTCTTCGCGGGTTGACTCCCGGACGTGATTGGCGCAGAGTTGGACATTGGAGGATATACTGCCTGGACAGAATATCACCGACTAGCATCATCTCAGGCGATAGGTTTTAAGTCCAGATACTGCTGTTCAGAGTTGCAGGCTAAAACCTGGAAGAAGGAGAGGATTGGCTGGTATGTCAGTACTTTGTTGCCTAGAGAGTGTACTAGTACCTCATACCTTCTAAATTGATTGGAAGACTATGAACAGGCGTGCGGCACGGCGAGGTGTCAATAACGACGTAGGTACGTGACGGTTCCCTGATGGGTCTCTGTACTCAGCAATTCTGTGGCAGCATCCCAAGCATCAGCATCCCGCCGGTTGCACTCAGTCTGCATTCAGATGTTCAGAATGTCCAATCGCTTGAGCTTGTACTTTACCTGCGCCTTCCTCGAACCATGGCCTTGAAGATGTCCCATATACCGTAGGTTGCCACACTACATATCCCTCAGCGGGGTCGATCGCCCTTCTAGAATGGTCTGGCGTCTTTGGCACTGTCGCTTGCTATTAGTCGATGCAAGGATTCGAGGAAGACGCTTTTTCGTCCATTTTTTTCTACACCTTGTACAACGAGGTCGATGTGGAGCCTTGCTAGGCAACTGGCATTTGGTAGCAGAGGCCGTCTCTGGCATCCGTGCAAGTCGTAAAAGTCCTGAGAATTTGCTCCTGTTCAGTGGCACCCTCGTAAGTTTAATCCATCGTGTTTAGGTTATTGCGGCCGTCGCCAACAGTGCTTGCAGGGGGGTCAAGTCCAATCGTATTAGGTCGCCCTCCTTGTTGTCCCTGCGATTACCGGAGAGATGCGAAAAAGGAGAACGCAACATGATACCGAGCCTGAAGTCGTCGCATCATCGAGGCGACAGCGATAGTGAAAATGTCACGACTGTCAGCAAGGACCTGCGACAATATCCTCTCTGCTAGGCTCTCCTGCCAACTGAGTCATGTCACGGTTCACATCACGAGAAGATAGAAAAGCGTACCGGCTACTTTTCTAGGCTTTCCTCCGCCCACGATGTCCATTCCAAGTACAAACATGTCCTTCGGTCAGTTCCAATTTGCTCCGGTTATCGTAGCTCCCAATTCTTCGTAGCACGTCTTGGATCATCTGGATTGAAAGTATCGAAGATTATTCTCGGTTGCACAGTATATGGGAGTTCCGATTGGTATAACTGGGTGCACGACGAAGAGGAGAGCATCAGGCAGATCAAGGCTGCGTACGTCATTGTCTAGGTCTTTTTCCAATACTCATTTTGCTCTCCACTAGTTACGATCTCGGAATCAACACTTTTGACACTGCCAATGTAAAGATTTAGCATGTCCTTTTCCCTAATCAACATTTACGTTGTGATAGATCTACTCCAACGGACAGTCCGAAGTTGTGTTAGGGAAGGCCATCAAGCAGCACGATTTATTACGAGATAGGATCGTTGTAATGACGAAGGTTGACGAGCTCTGCATCGTTTGCACACAGGGATGACATCTGTACAGGTTTTCCACCCGGTAACGCGAACCATGGACGAACGGATTCCAGGACGAGCATCAGCGCTCGCCGATCAGAACGGATATGTGAACCAGTACGGTCTCAGTCGCAAGGCACGAAACTGGTGTCACTCATATTTATATGCTCATCGAAGTGTCCAGCACATTTTCGATTCGGTCAAGAGGAGTCTGGAGCGTCTGCAACTGGAGTATGTCGATGTTCTTTACTGTCATGAGTTCGACTCAGAGACCCCGATTCATGAGACGGTGAGAACATCAAAAGACCTATTGCCACAGATTAAATTCAATTCATTCAGATGCAAGCCCTTCATGATGTAGTAAGAGCCGGTCACGTTCGATATATCGGAATGTCGACTTGTCGCGCTTGGCAATGTACGTAGGTTCTCTCTCATCATATTATCATATTTTGACATCATTTTTTCGTATACAGTCCTCGCCATGCAAAGTACACTCTCTGAAGAAGTCTTCTCGAGATTACTGACATTCCGCAGATTACGCGCTTGACCACCACTTGACCCCATTCATCGCCGTGGAAAATGACTACAATCTTCTCTATCGCGAAGACGAGAATGAGATGTTCCCTGCATTGAAGGTTTTTTCGGTGTGCAGAATAGTCTAAGCGGTATCTGATAATCACCGCAGCGTTTTGGTGCCTCTTCTGTACCTTGGTCCCCGCTTGCTAGCGGTGCTGTTGTCCTACCTCTGCGTCAGCAGCTTATTACGCTTGCCGATGTCAGGTATGTAGATCCTGTGCGCTGTACATCATTTGCATTCTTACCTCCAGAACTACCCAAAACCGTCCATGGTGGCATAACACAATTATCTCGAGGTGATTTGTACATCTGTTTATGTATCATGATACTGACCCCTCTTCCTACTACATCAAGGGTGGAAGAGATCGCTGGCCGGAGAAACATCACTATGACGCAAGTTGCTGTTGCATGGTCCCTCAGTCGAGAAGGTAAGTCAAATGGGGGTGTTTTATCTAATAATCTACCTGATGTCTTGGTGCAGGTGTTTGTGCCTTAGTCATGAACTCATCGTCCACTGACAAACTTTTGAATGCCATCGGTACGTTTGTATTACTCACTTTCATTTCCCGGTAATGATGTGTTTGATAGGTGGTCTGACTGTGGTGCTTACTCCCGACGAAATACAATATCTGGAAGAACCGTATAGTCCTCAAAGACTTCATTGTTGAAGAACTTCAAGGATACATGTGGTCGGTAGGAATCAATGAAATTGTATATCATCATTTCCATTTAATCTGGCGCCAACGGTCGTAGGCGTTCAAGAAGATCAGAACGGTCATTCACCGATCAATAACATCATCTATGACGGTCCTATGCCGACACTCGTCTCATTGGCGTTCAAAGGATGGAGGTATTCTAAACTTCAACGAACGGGAATCAAGATTTGACCGTTTCAATGGCAAACACGAGTGCTACATGTCGCGAAGCTATGGATGAAATTGAAATGTGGCATCTCGCCAGGAGGTCCTTGATATCAACACCATGAGGTCATGCGTAGGTTCAACCAGAGAGGAATATGGAGACCAGTCGCTGAGTAAGTAAAGATCCCGAAGTCTGACCGCATACGTGACCTCATACACGACGTCAATAGATGGAAATATCCGTATTTTCGAAATCCTCCGCTTCTTTGCCATATCCAAAATACCTGAATACCGCAGAGTATTGTTAGAAATAAGGTCCGCCAAGTACCGGTGGTATTACTGCATGGTGGAACTCATGAACCTGAACGAACATGAAGGTCATCTACAAAAATAATAGTATGTCGCCACGAGGATTCTGGAGAATATTGATGCTGCCTTGTAGGATCGGAGACAATAGTTCTTAATCACCTTCTCCGCAGGTGAAGAGCACTGATCGCCAGCATGCGTCATGTCCATATTCTGTGCTGCGATTGAAAAATTTGCCTCCATCGCTTTCTTTGGGATGATCATTGATAACGTTCCTGCCAAGTTCAATCTCCGAGACCAGAAGCAAAACACGAACCCGCTCGTTATGTGATGATACGCCCACCTCGTCTTCACTATGAGACTGAAACCTTACAGGACGGCACTGGCTTCGTATGTTCTCATCACGATGAACACCCTGTTGATAAATTACTGTGCGAGCACTCTGTGGCCACCATTCGGAACGACGAAAGCGGGAACCTTGAACAGGGTCGTCCCAGTCTTCCAACAGTACACGCTTCTCTCAAGGTGAACTAAAGAAGAGGCCAAAACCCAGACCTATCGGTGAGGATCTGAAAGCGTCATTTCCTGGTTGTAGGTGCCTTTTCACCCCATTACTAGTGGTAGACCCAATCAAAGGTCGTCAAAATACCTGGCTGGGTGCTTCCATATTGTTCGGTAATAGCACGGAGGAGACGTGTCTACACGAGGCACTCGTCCTTTCTGCACTCTTCCAGAAAAAATCTGTTTCCCATCAAGCCTCACCGTATCGGCGTGTGTTCATTTTAAAAAATGAATTTTTGTTCAATCTGCGAATTCTACGAGACGTCTCGTCTGGAGGACTTCGTTGATGTTGAAATTGTCGAGTTTCCGACTGTTTTTATAAGTATGATCTCATTATGTCCTCATTTACTCAATCTGACTCGGTCTTTATTTCCCCTTGTAAAACAGTCACGTACTGGAAATTAGATACAAAGAAGAACTCATACAATTGACCACAAAGACAAAACATCCATTCGAGCGTAGTCACCATGAAGAATGATGCGTAACAATCGTAATCAAGGCACTGTTTCTCAATCCGTCATTGTTTTTCAGTACCATAAACGTCATATTCACGAGATATTAATTGAATATAAGACACCGGTTGCCTCACTTCTGAGACAACATCACAATGGTCGACTCGACTATGATGACCTCAGCTCAACAGCAAGATTATAGAAGCAATCCAAGAAACTTTCAAGACGAGCATGGCCATCAAGTCACTCGTGATGCTGTCTCTACTATGCCAGTGGGTGGTATGCGGTCTGCGTTTCTGTTTGCCTTCACAAAACAGCTGACATGAATGACTCAGATCCTATCGAGTCCACCGGTACTGGCTACGGCAATACTAGCGAAGCGACTACCTTATCTCAGGGTAATCGACAATCTGTCTCTGCCTATGAGGGTATCTATTTTCCTCAATCTTCAAAAAACACTGTTATATCTTTTTAGCCAACGGTCAGACCACCGAAAAATCCTTCAAGTCTGAGCGCGTCGAGAGAGGTCGTCAAAGGAAGGTTAGTACAAGTGTTAAGCGAAATCTGCCACTCACGTCAACATGTAGATGGCGACCTAAACATCACATATGATTCCAGATCTTATGTATGAATATTTTATGGCGAGATTAACAATTATTATCCGTCTTCTCATCTTTTCCGTTGTGTAACTACATGATTTGTTGTGGCATTTGGACCCTCCTCTATTCTTCTATCTCATACTAGGTCACCCCTCCTTACCAGGCAGTGCATTGTCCAAAAACTCTCCATTATCTTCATGTGAACTGCGAATATGGGTCACTGTCCTCTCCTGGAGATCTTCCATGGAAGTCCCATTGGTACGGTCCGCCTAATTATTGTTACAACCTGGGAGAGATAACGTGCTGAATACGACGTACCTTGACAGAAACTTCCGAATCTGTCGCGAGGAATTCGTTCCATCCCTCTGCGCCATCGACAGGAGCGGACGTCTGATACTTGTCCTTTGATAAACTCTTTCGCTTCTCTCTTTCGATGACCTTTAAGCTGTCAGATGCAGAATTCATACAGGGCGGGGTAGATAGTACGTACCACAGGGTCGTTGCCATGGACCGAACTGAAATGGTATTGAATTGAGAGCCAGCCTTCAGTCTTAGGAAACAGTTTGACTAACCTAGTATTCCGGGTCGCTCCCGCCAGCGCGCGAGTTGGTATTCTTACACCCTTCTTGAGTACGAATGGAATGACTGTGAACATGGCAGTTGGTGGTTGAGTCGGCGAGTTTCCTGGATTATGTAGGAAAATGAATTCATTGACGTCAGTGTTTTGGTTCCATTTCAGACTCCAATTGTGGAGCCATCGGGTGGGAGTCGGAAAGTACGTGGCTGAATATAAACAATAGTAGGAGGAAATTAGAAGACTGATATTTGTTCATAATAGGCAAAGTACAACAGAATTTTAGGCAGCAAAGTCTACTACAGAATAATCGTTCGTAGCTCAAATTGAACACACATTTACTGGCCTTCACAGATGGGAGGCCGTCTGAGGCAATGCATTCTCATGAGCTAGATGGTTCGCTACATAAATAGACCATCAGTCCAGTTCCTAAAGGTGTTACAAGAGCATTCAAAAGTACCTTCAGTTCTAACCATTCAATAATGATACTTTTTAGGCGAGCCTTGAAGCAACCCTTGCAATCATCGCATGAAATGTACTTATCTGCAAGTGCCTGAAATACACTCTCAATCCTACTAGCCGTCATACCTGAATGCGTCACGATGAGTTCAAGATCGACGGGACACATACAGTGACTCACCGGCATCAGCGCTGCACACCAGATACGCAGCACAGAATGCCCACGCCCGAGTCAAAGACTTCTGGGCTATAAAGTCGCACGTCGAAGTAGCAGGATGGCGATCCGGTGGTATAGAAAGCGAGTACTTCAGTGCGTTGATACGGGTCATCTGTAGGTCAAAGAGACGCTTAAGATACACAGGATTTATGAGTTCCGTCATTTCATTGTCCATCGTGCTGATTTTGAAGGATAGTAGGTGACTCGATGCTGCGGCAGCAAGGTCTGCGAGATCGTGACGCGACGCGACGACATAAACCTTGAGTGGTGAAAGCGGCATCTTGTAGCGGATTTCCTTGAAGAGTGGCGATAAGGGAGAGACCAAAATCTTAGGTTTCAAGCCGTATTTCGGAAAGAGGTCGACTGCCGCCATCAGGGTGTCAATGCTGTGTTGGAATTGGAAGCATGACATGTGGTGAATCGCGTGCAGAATGATGTTGAGTATTTCGGAAGTCTCTGGGATGGAAACACGGGGTACGTGATAGTCCAAGAACTTGTTGAATGTATTCGTAGACGCTCTGACGATTTCGCGATAACAGACTTCGAAGAGAACGGAATCCGAAGAAACAAGTTGGGTGTCCGGAAGAGTGTTATGGTACTTGAAAGTTGTGTTGAACTTGGTTGAAATGGCCCTCACGTCAACCTTAGCCTGCAGTTAAGGAATGAACTTTTATGTCGACTCGAGGGAAAATTAGATATGCTCACAGGACGCGAGTTCGACTCAGGATCGTTCTCGTCGAATTGTAGCACTACTCCAGTCACACCCTCATCACACCTTGCCGTGCTCGTAGTCGTTATCGGGGAAATGGTATCAGACACGGCCATATCCTGATTTTGACCCACTGCACCATGGACCCACTGAGGGTCAACACCGAAGTTTGTATCGCATTGTCTTCTATTAGACCAGCTAGGTGATAGATTTGAGTCGTTAGCACTCAATTTCTGGGAGAAGTGATGATATTTCACGCAGTTAGCCAGAATATGGTCTTACGAGAGTTGGTACAGAGACCATTCCACTGTGAAGGCCCTGTAGAACTGTCTGGGTTGTATCACAGTCTTCAACGTCAGATACAGTGTTGGAAATAGTCAATACAGTATCCAAGCTATCGTTTGATTCCTTTGGCTATCATACATGGATGAGATCGGTATGCGCGACAGTCAATAAAAAAGACCCACGGGAAAAGTTGATGTGCCGACGTCATCATACTGAAAGGATAATCTGGTATCATCCAATGCATAGAAGATACTTGGGGGGCTGGGAGCGGGTGGTGTTTGGCTCCGGTCTGGCGTCTGACCATCTCATTTAGATAGCCAAGAAGTTAGTATAAAGAGTTAGGCCACGCACGAAATTCGAATTAGACATCCCGCTGTTTGTAAAGGCCCTGTTAGTAAGACGCTCCGCCGTTTCTGACACGTAGTTGAAAATAGACGTTGTGGGCACGAATGACACAGACTACGTGTTAATCAATATCTTTATGGGAAAAAAGGGAAGTTAGGCACGGAATAAATTGCAGTCATATTTGAAGCTGTAAACGCAGGGAGAGACCGCCCCAGAGACAGAGCAGGCGTGCTAGCTTTCTGGCGATCAGAAGTCTTCGTAACGCCAGATGTGAGAAAGATGTTTTTGGGGTTCATGGGGAGATATGGGGATAGAGACAAGGCTGTTATCCCTGAAGGTGTTTCCTTTTATCCGGTGGAACGCAGAAGACTGAAGCTGGCATTGGAGCATTGATCTGAGCTTGATGCCTGCCGGATGTTACAACACGATTGGAGTTCTCTTTTACTGGAACTGGTCTTGAACGTACCTTTCTCGAGACCTTGAACGACGTTACCAGATATCATGCCTCCAGATTCAACAGAGATTTCAACGGGGAGAAGGGTAGGGATGCCCGCGGTCTCGACCTGTTGGGTGCGTTGTGGAACAAGATATCATTAGTGCAATCCACTCTATATATTTGAAGGAATACACGATAGCCGGTATAACATGGGCGCTCAATACAGTGGGAAGGCTGAGAGTATAAAAAGCTGCCATCATGTCACAAGAATCAGTAGGGAGCCACAATGATGAGTGCGGTACTTTTACCATATTCCGGTATTAACGCGCGTGAAAGCCTTTCCCTAGATGGCTCGCAGGGATTACCTTATAATTGAATGTTTGAATGAGCTGCATCCGGATTTTGTGGTAAGTCGATTTGCTTAGAGATATACTGTCAAATGTCTGTGAGGCCCGATATAATCCTCTGCAGGTGAGAGGGGGCCGCAATATGTACGCCAAGCTCGGCTCGCACCTTTAGTTGACCACTGGATCCACTGCTATATGAGCTACCACCATGACAATATTTTCACCGTACGCTTTTCCCTAGAGAGGGCCACTACGACCGATGCGATGCTGCTTCACTGATATACCTTTACTCTGCTAGTATCTAGCAGTAGCCTGATACGACGTTGGTTATGACAACTGTCATTTTGTAACCTTTTCCTCGCCCTCACCTCCGTCGTGGAGGGTGTGGGCTACTATGCTACCCACCTTTCCTCTCCTAGTTATTCGGCATCGTTCATAAATATACCATCGGGTACCTCCCGATCTGTTGGTAGGTCGCCATAGTTGTTCCCGGGCTTGAGAAGGATCACTTCCCAGTACGACTACTACTATCTCGAATTTACTGTAAGCCATACTTGTGGTCCGACGACTTATGGCATACTTTGACACATTTAGCTTTGCCTGTAATCGATACTTGTCATTATTGGGACTGTTAATATAACTAATGGTAGCTGCGAAGAGACTTCATGAACCTGACCCGGAATATCATGTCATGAATATTTGCAACCGAATTTCCTAGACATCTTTTAGAGCCGGAGTAGTTCAGTGGGCCCGGAGCAAACCCATCTCAAAGAAGTTGCGGTCAACTCACCACAACGTATCTATGGATGAACGCGATCCCTTGTCTACTATCATCTCCATGCGTCCAAGAGACTGGGTGTGTCAGGCCTTTTTGGATCAAGAGACGTAAGACTTGTAATTAGACTTCAACTGGGCGCCTTTTACTTGATCTTGTTCTCCGAATGGTCGGAAGGCAGAATTTGTTGGTGTTAATCTAATAAAAAAAAACGAGCGTTGGAGATGACAGCGAAGTAATTCAATTTTGGTCTAGACGCGTCGACGCGTGACATAAAATCACGTGTACATGACCCAGGCGACTGGTTGTGAATTCATACAGCACCTCTTAATCCATGACCGCTATGGCGCCCAAGGGGTCCCAGTCTTCCCAGTCAAAATCCTTGTTGATAAAATCTAAAAAATTTACCGCCAAAACCAGTACGCTGAAGCTTGATGTGGTACCGTCGACTGCGAAGCGATTCAATCCTCTAACGGCGGTTGGTCCTGTTTACGTTCTTTTCGGATCTCTTCATTAGCTCACAGATATCGAATCATAGTTTGTCGATGTGCCCCCGTCGCAGTCGACCTCATCCTTCAAAGGAAAGGAGAAAGAGAAGACGCCTGCTATGCGACATAACGCCCGTGATAGCCAAACACAGGGTGAAGGTGTGTCCCTGTAGTGATATTTGGTGTCGTCTCATGTTTCAAATCGCACAAAGACAGCCATCTGTGGGTAGATCTATATGAACCCACTACGGAAGTGAGTCGTTTGCTTCATCTTCTGCGATTAACTTAGCCGTGTACTATCCTAAGGCCGAACTTGCCGTCCATGTGAAAAAAGTTGACGATGTACGCCGTTGGCTTGTAGAAGCCTTTGAAGGTGGCCCTTCCGGAAAGCTCAGGAAATATCGAGTGAGTTAATACCATTCTTCTTCTTATCTCTTTTCGTTGATCAATATTTCCAGCGTATCCTCGCTCTGACAGGTCCTGCTGGAACTGCAAAAACTACGACTATGCGTATTTTAGCAGGTGAGATGGATTTTGAGATACTTGAGTGGAGAAACGCCATCGGCGATAGCTCCACGTATACTACGAGTATGTCGTGGGTCGAATGTTTGCGTCTTTGTTCTTACTGTATCTCGAGATACAACATCAAATCAACCATTTGCAGATATCGATTCGGACCATGAAGCTTTGTTTTCGAAGTTTGAGACATTCCTTGAGCGCGCATCAACCTGCAACAACCTCTTTCGTGATGTGGCACCATTGGCGTCTTCGTCTCAATCCGCGCCATCACATTCGTCAAGACTTACTCAACCTAATACTAACGACAATAAACGACGCATTATTTTACTGGAGGACCTTCCTAATCTTCTCCACAACGACACCAAGGCCCGATTTCATGAAGCGCTCCAGTCTCTTGTCGTTGACCCTAGTCCAAATCCAGTTCCCATCGTCATCATAGTCAGTGACACGGGAACGCGCGGAGAAGCAAGTGATGAACGCCTTTCTGCAGGGTCCACGTATCGAGAGCAAGACGGTGTTATTGACATACGAACTGTTCTGTCTAAGGATATGCTGAACGGTCCATATGTCACTCAGATACGGTGGGCTTTAGAGGAGGGTTCCTTGTATGCAATAAATTGCTTACGCTCCCGAATAGATTTAATCCAATTGCACCGACGTTCTTACGGAAGGCTTTACAGGCCCTAATTGACCGACATTTCGCGACGGCCAAGGGGGGAAGTCTGCACGACCGTCAAAGCACATCCTGGATATTATTGTTGACAGCGCCAATGGTGACATCCGAAGCGCAGTAAATGCTCTTCAATTTTCTAGTATCGCAGAGAAAGGACGCAAGAAAGGCAAGTCAAGAGAGGCAACAGTGGTAACGGAAGCTGTGACGAGACGGGAGCAGAGCTTAGCTTTGTTCCATCTCATCGGCAAAGTTCTTTACAATAAACGTAGGCCTACCAAACGTTTGAAATAGGGACTTGTCTGACATTCGAACCAGGCAAGGGCGATCCTCCTGGGCCTTCTGCGAGCAAGAAAGATATAGAAAGAGAGCGATCCCTTGATGAACTCCTGCAGGATCCTCCGAATCTACCGATCTATCTTTCAGAGCATGAACGACGAACTAGTCGTGTCAATGTTGATGTATGCCTTTTTCTCGCTTTCTGCTCGTGTAGACTGACATTTCCCATCAGACCCTATACTCGGACTCTCCCATCGACTCTTCGCTATACTCACTATACTTGCACCAGAACTACACTCAGTTCTGTGACGACGTGGATGAATGCGGTGGCATTGCCGATAACCTTAGTTGGGTCGATTCCAGTGGAGGTGAAGCTGTCAGTCTGCCCATCTTGTTACCTGGAAAACTTTTTTGCTGACTCTGAACAGTGGTATCAAGCAAATCCTCATCGGTTTCACCTGCTGACACTAGGGACATTACACTCGCTACCCACGCCAGTCGAACGTCGCTCACAGAAGATATTCAAGCCTGAATTCTTCGATTACCTGAACAAGGAGAAAGACGCATGGGAAGGCGTGAGAGATGTTCGTCGGTGGCTTGTTGAGAAGGTTGCTGCCGTGGTCGGTGATACCCGTAAACGCTCATGTTGCCAAACGGACTAACGTTTGTTTCCACAGGAAGACGCCGGCTGGCGTAATGGCGGATGGAGTAGGACAGATGTCCCCATAGAGCTGGGAGGGGTGTTGAGGGCTCGGGACGCTTCGCACTATGTCACGGTGATCAAAGGGCCCCCAAGCCACCGGTCGTTTAGCAGAATGATGTTCGTGAGAGCGATGGGAGACGCTGCGGAGCAATTGGGAGAAGCGGAAGCGGACGGCCGTGAGGTCGATGACGAGGTATTTCTGGACAGGGAAGACGAGAAAGCGTCGCGTAAAGGAGGATGGCTGGAGAGTGACGACATAGAGGAATTCTGATTGAATTTTTATGATAGGTACGCTATCTCCGTGGGTCGTACGGTACAGCAACGTTGAACCTGATTTTAGCTCATCAGTTCGCCTGGAACCAAGGCGCCGCTGGTGCTCTTTTTGGTGATTCCTAGTATGCCGCAATGGAACGTTTTAGTGTTCGGGCACTATCAGGAACAAATCCCAACAAGAAGCAGCCAAAGTCAGAGATCGCTCAAGACAAAGCGGGGACCCACAGCTGAGACCGAAGTCTGTTCCGATCAGTGTTCTTTCCCCACCTCCCCTGAAGATTAACATCGAAGACCGCCTTTCGGGTTGAAGAGTGCTGTAAGTCGCCGATGCAGTGTTTGAGGCGTCGAGGGAGATGGCAATCGCCGGGAGGGGTCAACACCGACTATCAGCTAAAGGAAACGACAAAGTACTAACGAGAATGAGCGTCTTTTCAACATTCTGTTTTAGCTCAGGCTCCTGTGAATATATGGTAACGATCCAGACACGACCGGGTAAACCATATAAGAAATGTATGTCGGAAGCATCTCCTCGAGTTGGAGAAGTGATATGCTGAAAATGCAATTCGAAAGCAAAATAATGTTATCGGGGCGGCATAATTTATATTGTCAAGTCCACATTAACTCCTGGGTCTTCGTCGAGAGATCAGCTTCAACTTTCTGGTTTGGCTCAGGCTCCTGTGATAATATGGTACCGACCCAAGATAACCTGGCATACCATGTAAGAACTGCAAACGAAAATTTACGTATGCCAGAAGTATCTTCTCGAGTGATACACTGAAAATGCAATTCGAAAGCAAATAATGATATCGGGATGGTATAATTATATATATTGTTAAGTCCACATTAACTACTGGGTCTTCCTGGCGCGGCTCACCCGACGTCGTTGATGACATCGTTGACACTCGCCCTCGACGGCAGGCTGCCCAGACTGCGATAATGCGGTGCGGACGTGTGCTTGGACCAGAAAGAATCATAAGTCAGCACAGGGCCCGTTTGTTGACCCTTGCCATAAATATCTGGCGCCGACAATAACTTTGTTGGCTGCCTTTTAGGTGTCAGTGTGGGCGAGGGCCATGGTTTCTAGGACACGATCAGCACTTTAGCACTGTACTAGAGACAAGAGAACTGACTGTTTGTGTCTTGCCAGTGGGCACGGGTGATCGAGAGGGGGATTGGGTCCGGGGTCTGGACAAGGTGCTATCAGGAGGGAATGGCGAGGGCTGCAGCGGCGCTACAGCTGGAGGCGGTGTCAACGAGGAGGAGGGGTCCGGGGTAGTCTCGACCTCGATATCTGTTGGAACGTCGAGATCGATCAACGTTGACGTCCTGGAAATGTTGGATCTGAAAGACAAGGAAGACTGGCGGGGAGAAGGGGTATCACTGAGCACCAATGTTGGTTCGTGGGACGTCGAAAGAAGCTGGTTCGTTGGCACGGGTCTGGGCCCCCGAATATGGGAGTGGTGAAAGTACAGGTTTTCAACTTCATTGAGGGTTTGTCTTGTCTGGTATAATGGTGAAATTAGTCTCAGAGAACTTAGAGGTAAGCTTCGCCGCACCCAGCCATGCTCAACCTTTAGTTTCGCATATTGTAATCTCATCTGGAGCTGCCTTGAGAGCTTTCCAAGTAAATTTTAGCTGCCTGAAAGTACAGAAATCAATATTAACATACATGTGTCGCCTTGGCCCTCTCCATCGTCTGTTTCCGTTTCTTTTCCTCATTTGCAAGTGAAGCCGCAGCGGCGGATGCGGTGGCCACCATATGCTCGAGCCAGTAAAGATCTGGTAGAAAAATAGCTCAGAGTATAGCCAGGCGATAAAGGATATCAAATCCCACGGTATCAAGGCGAGAGTAAGAGAAAAAGTCAGTGGCCGCGCAGATTTCGGTTGATTCAGAAAAAAAGGTGAGGACCTTCAGGCGTGGGGTGGCGTCGGACCGGTGTGTCCGGAGCACGTGTCTACGAATCTCGTGGTTTTGATTAGTGGGCACGTGATTGTCGGGTCGGACCGACCAGTCCCGCCGGCAGATAAGAGGATAATAAGCCTTACACTAGGTCGGGACCCGGCCGCGATCCTCTTACACATCCATCATGCCTCTTGGGCCCCCCATTAACTTTCCAAAATGGCTGGAAAAGAACGGACATCTACTTCAGCCACCCGTCAACAATTTTTGTATATACAGGGGTGGGGATTTCATTATCATGACGGTGGGTGGTCCCAATGAGAGGAAAGATTATCATGTAAATGAAACAGAGGTACGAGGCATGTGGGAATCAAATATCATCTTATTCATTTGCAAAGGAGTGGTTCTATCAGCATAAAGGGGGTATGCTACTGCGAGTAGTAGACGAAGGCAAATTTAGAGACATCAGAATTGAAGAGGGGGAGATGTTCCTTCTTCCTGGTGCGTCCTTCAGTCCTGCGGAGAGCATCCCTGTCTCATTAAACAAAGCCAACGTGCCTCATAATCCTGTTCGATTCGCCGACACAATAGGACTCGTAATAGAACGCGAACGACCGGCTGAATCGCTTGGTTAGACTTTTCAGCCTAAACCCGCATCTACTTTCTGTCTGATGGGATCCGTACAGATCGCCTGCGCTGGTACTGTGAGAAAGGCAAGCACGAGGAGCCGACAGTCATTTACGAGGAATCGTTTCATGTAACGGACCTGGGGACGCAGCTGAAGCCTGTAATCCAAAAGTGGATGAACAACGAAGACATAAGGCGATGCAAGGCTTGTGGCGATGTTGCTGATGCGAAGTAGAAAATAGACCAGAAGCACTACGGGTAAACGTATTGAAAGAGCGAGAGTTGTACAGTTATTGCCACCAGGTCAACTGAAAGGTACAAGACACACAGGGATGTCGAACGTGAACGTTGAGCGCTCAGTGGATGACTCTGAATGACTCGTCGTGACAAAATAAAATTGCTCTTCATTGCGCCATAGTGATTCGTATCGTCATCGTCGTTCTCGCCATCACCTCGAGGTCGATCGCGTCAATCCACATCATGATTGGTTCGAAGGCATCGTGACAGATGAAATGGTGAGAAATCAATGAACGTTTGCTCAGTGCACTGGTGTCCTGCATCTAGCTTGGGCGCCGTGCGGGCTGTGTCGATGCCAGCCGTCTATCAGATACGCCTAAATAATGAAGAGGCGAAGAGATGCCGCGAGCAACACCTGATGCCTTCAGTGCACTAAATTCCCGACTTGATGTCGAACCCCTAAGTTGTGGGGCTATAAATGCTAGTGGCGTACACGTTCATCAGAATAGGGGAGTAACCTTACTGAACTAACCCCACCTTGGACCTCCACTCCTCCCAGTACCATGTCTTACAACAACGATAACGACAACTCCTACGGGTCCAGAAACAACGACTCGTATCAATCGTCTAATAACGATTCTTATGGGTCATCCAATAACGATTCCTACCGTTCCGGAAACAACAATCGATCCAACAATGACGACTCATACGGGTCTGGGAACCGAAACACTTCCTCCAACAACGATTCTTATGGGTCTGGCAAAGCAGACTCATACGGTTCCCGAAACACTTCCACCAACGATGATTCCTATGGGTCTGGTAACACAGACTCTTACGGTTCCCGCAATACTTCTTCCAAAGATGATTCCTACGGGTCTGGTAACACAAACTCGTACGGTTCCCGCAATACTTCTTCCAACGACGATTCCTATGGATCTGGTAACACGGACACGTACGGAAGTCGGAACAACAACACCGACAAATCAGACTCGTATGGATCTTCCACCACCACCGGCTCCGGCTATGGAGGATCGCGGAATGACGATTCGTATGGATCGGGTAACCGCTCGTCGTCTAACAACGACAGCTATGGATCGGGCAATCGTGGCGACAACGACAACGACGACAGCTATGGGTCGGGAGGAGGTGCTAAGGGGGGTAGGAGCGGGGGGTATGGAGGTACCGACAGCTATGGGTCAAGCAATGATCGTTCCTCTTCAGGAGGGAACGACTCGTACAGCTCCGGTAACAACGACTCGTATGGCTCCGGTAACAAAGACTCGTACGGCTCCAAGCCGTCTGGCAACGATTCGTATGGTTCTGGAAATACCACCGGTTCCTACGGTTCGAGCGACAAGGACGATTCGTACGGGTCGGGTAACACCGCTGGTTCGTACAGCTCAGGGAAGAAAGAGAACTCATATGAGTCCGACAACAAGGATAGCTCGTACGGGGGCTCCGGTGACAAGGGTAGTGCGTATGGGTCCGGCAATGACAACAACGGTTCATCCGGCAACAATTCACAGACCGGTGGAGGTGACTGGATAAATAAGGGTGTGTCGCTTGCCGCACAGAAGGCTGGGTACAACCTTGTAGGTCCCCGTTTTCTCAGCCCTGACGGTGACAGTACTCATCGTCCCTCCGCAGGACCAGGACACGGCGGACAAAATCGGCGCGGGTCTCCGTGAGGGCCTCTCCAAGTTCGGCGGCGGCAAATTCTAAGGAATCTGTCAGTTCTTTCCCCTAGTCACAGGCATGCAGAGATTGACTTACCCGTGTCAACGCAGATGTGAGACGGTCGACGCGTAAACGTAAATCTGGGAATTGGAAATGTCATATATCATGTATAAATATTCGCGTGAACTAGAACGTATTTTGGAAGCATGTGCGAGCGGGACTTGAACTTTAGTGCACGGCCCTGCATTGGTGACCATGCCAATAAGTTTGTTTACTGATGAGAGAGCGGGGATCATAATCCCAATGATTTCCGTTGCATTGAAGTCACGAAACAATATGTGGGATGGGTGGGAAATGTTCAAGTCCGAATATGGGCGTAACCATCCGTTACTATATGCGGCGTGACATGGCGTGACGTCTGAAACCATGTCCTCCGATTCACCAGACCGGCCATTACCATCATGGGCGAACCCAGAGGGCCCCTCAGAATCTGTAACCGAGGCCCTCAAGGCCCTGCAGACGTATAAGAAAAAGGACGGAGAGAAAGGTGTGTCGCCACGCCGTTGTAGACGAAGGGCGTTTACTCAGTGAAAATACAGTGATTGTACGCTTCAAGGCTGTCGGAAACGCACCAATCATGAAGCAGAACTTCTTCAAGATCACGTCGTCGAACAGATTCCAGGCGGTTATACAGTTTCTGAGGAAGGAATTGTCGTGGAAGGCAGGGGAGCCGCTGGTATGTGAATGTGCTATATCGACCATGGTGAGGTTGAACTCACTCCACATAGCACACATACATCAATTTGGCATTCTCTCCCGCACCGGATGATACTGTTTCCAATTTGTTCAAGGTGAGATACATTTCGCCTTTGTCAGGCTCCAATCGCTGACGGGGACCATTTAGTCGTTTGCTACTGACGGACATCTGATTGTTAACTATAGGTCAGTGTCCGTTCATTTACCTGGCATCAAACTCACGTCTTATCTTGCCCGCAGCACTACAGCAGCATGGGGCTGACGCTTCGTTTATCTAATTCTATCTGTATATCATGGTTCTCCTTGTAATCAAAGTTCAAATCCCCCCTCGATCTTGGCACGGTCAATCACGCGTTTCCGCATTGCATTCGTGTGCTTGCTTATCGTGCATGTGTGGAGATTAACGCGTCGATGTGCTTGCGTGGGTGATAAAGGTGCGTTGTCTTGCAGTTTGCTTTCCAATACATGATTAGGCCCATGTTCCTGGCAGTTGTGATATTCATATTACCTTCAAGTAGCATCAATCAGCGGTTGCAGACATTGGCAATGCAAGAACTAGACTCGCTCAATTCGGTGACAGGTTGAACGCTTTGCAAACGGCCTCGTAAACAAAACGAGTAGATATGAGCACAAAGAAGGCATTCATGTATCGGTGTCAGCCGAGTGTAGGATGTCATCGCGCTTAATCGTTCAACCTGCCGCTACGGATCAAGCACTCTAGCGAGATTGGACTGTCACTATTGCAGAGAAATGAAGACCAGATTTTTCATTTTCAACGCACCATCGAATGTTGATTGAACACAACGATATGTTCTACGGAGTGCGAAATCAAGTTTACCTCTGGCAGAATGACGTTTATATCTCTAACATTCTTTCTAGCTACGAAACACTGGAGAGCAAGTCTAGCCCAGCGGATCAGGTCGACCTATACATATGCAAATGAAAGGCACCAAGGCAAAACTGCGTCACAAAAACTCGAAATTCTCCCGGCCCCTTTCTACTTTGAGTGTTCGCATGTATCTCGAGAACCCACGAAATTACATCGATGGGTACACAATCATGCCTTCTGTACCCATCATTACTAACGCGCAGCCCAAGGCTTTCCCTCGGATGATCTAGATTCTACGTTCTCTATCAGATCATGCAGAATACACGTTTCCTCGTATTCAATAAGAGTGGGCTCATGACGCCATACCTCACGACGGCCAGCAAGTAAATCTCGCCTAACCTTGTGGACTCATTCATTTCCGTTCACAATCCAACACTGAAGATTGCGAATCCCTGTGGTGGCGTGACCGTGATCCGCTGAGCTGATCCGGGTGTTTGCATTCGTTCCCTGAGTACGCAGTTTTTCTGTGTCTGGGATCTGGAGGTCGAAATCGAGTTCTCCGGCGCTATCTGCAAGGGGACGATCAGTGCTGGCCTTCTTCCGGTGTCCCTCTTCCCCGAGTTGCCTTAGATACCAGAGCATTGCATGGGTCACCACGTCCTTCGGAATCCGTCCATCGTCCATCGTCCATCGTATTCATATTGAAAGATGCCCTGGGGGCACTTCCCTTCGTCGACTTCTCTGTCCAGTGCGCCGAAGACATGACCACTAGTGAGCCATAGGTAATTTCGCCCACAAGTCGGCGCGATCCCACCCAAATCTTATACATACATTCAAGTCCAAGGATCTGCACAAGGGGAAGAAAGTCGTCGTGAAGTAATTTCCGCGTCATATCTAGCGCTGTGCCTCGTTGTGCCCGCGGTTTAAATTTTCTAGTCGCGGCTTTGTGCTCGGTGACTTCGCAAGTAAGCGGTGGCGCGCTCGAAGGTTAAACGTCGAGTTTAAGTACTTATCGCGGTATGTTGTCGGCTGCCGTGTAAATGGAAGACGGTTATCTATTAACTTTGGATTAGAGTGTGGTGCTACGAGTGAGGCTACTCGTTGCGGAAATGGCTTATACTACAAGGGTCAAGGACACAATAGAGAAGATCAAGCCCCAATTATCTTATTATCCTCAAATCTTACGGAGAGCGGGTGGCCTTGCTGGTACTAAATACGGATCTCTACTAGGATGCACGAATCCGACTTGACGTTGGCACGATTCCTACGATGATCATTTCGATCAAGCTCGCTCCAACGATCGACATGATCATCGTTCCCCCCGATGTAGATAAGATAAGTCGAGGAGGCCACGTTCAATAGGCTCGAAAACAACAACGGATGCGTTCTGGGGGACGACTATGTGCGAGAAAAGCGGTTCCTTATGACCCAGAGGATTGGCGGGTACAATATATAATCCCCGAAAGCCTGCCTGCCAGTGACATGCTGCGAAGAGGTTCACGTTCCCAGACCCAGGACCAAGCTGGTGGGTGGATCAGAAGGGGATTCGACACCTGAGCCAATCTGGCGAGCCTGCGAGTAGCAAGTCACCCGCAGCGTGGGCTGGGCACGTTTCACATTGTAGTAAGCGAGGACGGTGATCATGAACGGTGGTGTAAGGTAATGAGTGCCCCTTTGCTCTCGATAAGGAGGAGTTACGATCAATAGATGCCAGGTGGGTATTACGTGTATGTTATCTTCATCCGGGGCTACGACATCTGAGCGGTATGATTGCGACTGGTGGGGTCATATATGTGTCCGTCCCGACGGCAGGATCCGGACGGGAACTCCTTCGAGCAAGCATTGCGCATCACCCACGACTGGGGGAAAAGGATAATTGCTGCGGGCAGATCCGAGAGAGGCGCCGACCGGAAGTAGTACGGGAACTCGTTCGAGCAAGCATTGTACATCACCCCCGACTGGGAGAAAAGGATGGATAATCACTGGGGGTAAGTTCTACCGGGAGTAGTAATCAACGTCAATAGAGAGGACGGTCGCGTAAGGAGGATATTTGGAGCAGATAGATTGTGTGCACGGAACTCGGGACCGGACAGTGGCCAGGTCAGTTTCACCCTGGTACCCGGTAGATATTATATCTAACTTATGTTCTTTCGTCGTAAGTCTCTCGTGAAGCGCCGCCGGTTGAGATGTTTCCCACAGTGACACGCAAGCTATTCAGTCGTTCGCTGGGCATACACGCATTTCGGCTTCCAAGTGAATGATGGACGAGGGCCATGTTTCCTTTCTCGATGCGACATTGCTCTATCTACTTGAGGTAACATAAGTCTTGATAACCTTGTCGCAACGGACGCCATGCTCCCGATGTCCTGCAATAGGGCACTGACGGTCTTGAGGTCATCCATCACCTGCCGGAGCGACGTCTCCCCCCTTCCCCAAGCCCGCTCACAAGCTCCTTTCTCAGGCTATGAATCCTTATCTTGTTTGTTCAGGATCGAAGAGGACAGACTTATGCGCCATGTGAGTATTCGGATTTTGGACAGAGATATCAGGGACATGACGTACGAAGCCCTATACATTTCCAGCAGGACCGAAGGTATCTATATACTATCGTAAAAACCAATATTCATCCCCCGTATACATTCCGAAGGTATCTGTATACTATAATATCGAAGGGGACATACAGTTGCGCACCATGTAACTATTATTTTATTCAGGAATTCAACGTAACGTAAGAACCAATATTCCCCATCCGTAGACATTCCGAAGGTATCTGTATACTATGTATAATATTGAAGGTCCACTATGTAAATATTCAGATTTTTATTCAGAGATATCGTACGAACCGATATCCAATAATCGTATACATTTCTAGCAGGACCTGAAGGTATCTATATACTATAATACGAAGGGAAAACACTTGCGCACTATGTGACTATTAAGATTTTATTCAGGAATATAACATAACGTAAGAACCAATATTCATCGACCCGTATACATTCCGAAGGTATCTGTATACTGTAATATCGAAGGGGACATGCGTACCAATATATACATTTCACGCAGGACCTGAAGGTATCTATCTATAATATGAAGGGAACATACTTGCCCACTATGTAAGTATTCAGGTTTTATTCAGAGATATCACGAATATGATGTACGAACCAATATTCGTCAATTGTATACATTTCTAGCGGACCCGAAAGTATTCATATACTATAACACGAAGGGAAAACACTTGCACACTATGTAACTATTAAGATTTTATTCAGGAATATAACATAACGTAAGAACCAATATTCGTCAACTGTATACGTTCCGAAGGTATCTGTATGCTATAATATCGAAGGGAGCACCAATATCCATCAATCATATACATTTCAAGCGGAACCTGAAGGTATCTATCAAGGGGACATGTGTACCAATATTCAAATTCATCAGTCGTATACCTACCTATGTACTATAATACGAAGGGAAAGTACTCGCGTACTAGGTAAATGTTAAGATTTTATTCAGGAATATGACTTATGAAGGTATCCATATACTGTAATATCAAAGAAGACTATACTTATGCACCATGTGAATATTCATCACACTTCAATAAACCAAAAAGCCGTATACATTGCAGGACCCGAAGGTATCTATATACTAATATATCCTAGAGTAAGGTAGAAATGCACACAAAAACCCAAGAGAAATGAGAAAACCAATGATGAATGAAAATGCATGGTGGTCTATATGATGTGATGTGATGCAAACGAAAGCCCGACGAAAGCAAAAAAAAAATAAATGCGGCATATAGCTGAAGACTAGCAAACAGCCAAGAGGAGAGGTCTACAGTCCGGGGAAAAAGAAGAACGACGCGTTCATTTTGATTTTTGCTGTATGAAGAGTGTTATCAGAAGCCGGGTGACGCGATGAGAAAGGAAAACGTACGGGTTTCCGCATCATGAGAGGTGAGGAGTCACAGTGTGAGGATGGAGTAGCCTGACATGAAGGGTCAGAACGAGTGAGAGGATGAGAGATGAATAAGGTATACTCACGGGTCGCATGTACGGAGTCATAGCAGGGTGCTGAGACGGATGGGTTGCAGCGGTTTTGGACAAGGCCTTTTGTAGCTGGAAACGATATCAGCACTTGGGAAGAGCTGGTAGAGTAGAGTTGACGAACCTTTGCCTCGCTGGCAGGCTGGCCATACATGTTCGGGTGTAGGGAGACGCCCTTCATGCTGGTGGCCTGTGGTAGGGTATGGAGAGAGGAAGAGAGGCTTGGGAAAGCCACGAGATTGGAGGGGGCCTTTTTGGACGCGTCGCGAGAAGACATAGTAAGAAAGAAAGTGAAGGGGAAGACGACCGGTGGCAGGTACTTGGGCTGGAGGAAAGAAAATGAGCGGCAAAACCTTGCGCTCTTATACCTATTTTAAATTATCTCATATGCTGCATCCGGCACGCAGGCCGGAGCCGGACATCACACCTTATTTTAATATTATATTTATTTTCTCCCCCCGTCTCCGATAGTGTGCCTTCTTGGAAGGCCATGTGTCAACGACGCGAGATCCAGCAAGGGATCATCCCAGATCTCGTTCGTTCGTTCTCATGCCGTCCGTTTCAATGAGCGCCGGCTATTCTCTTTGTCTGAAAAAAAACACAGCAAACATCCAATTTTAATTTGTCAAACAATGGGCACGTTGCAGTCCTCCCTGAAAAACGCGGCGACCAAGGTCTTGCCACTTTCATCCCCCCAAAGCCATTGCTACAAGCTGCAAACAGGATTTTTCTCGGTGTTTTACTAACCTGGTCCTGTCCTCGTTCCCTGGCTCTCTTTCAAACAAACATACGCCAAACATGCTATCGATGGGGTGACCCTCTTTCCGGGAGACGCCCCGAGGGTCGCACAGTGGCCTCGCAGCCCTGGGATGAGGTCGCGCTGTCCCGGAGCACGTTGACGATATCTGCCGAGGACGAGTTATCCGCCGGGCCGCCTGTCATCTGACAGTCGCGCGCCCTGGGTTGAGTCAGACACGTGTTGCCCCCACCCTGGCCTCTATCTGACATTATTACACATCGTCCCATCACACCAGGTAATACATCTTCCTGTCTCGTAGCACCCAGCAAACACTAAAACACGCTGTGACCCCACTCTATTACCCTTGTCTTCCCAACATATCCAACTGGCTTCCTTCTTTCCCTGTTTCATCTCTTCTGTTCTTCCCGTACCAAACCTCCCCGTCTCTTCTAGCCCCGAGACCGAAATAAACATGGTCTCTTCCCCTCGATCCATTCAACATTAGATCCGACTAGCGGGATGATAACTCAATTCACTATGAATAGTAGGCCCAGTCCGTTGATCTGTAACCATAATACAATGACTCCTCCTCCCCCCCGCATTACGCAACTGCCTTATCCCTATGGCAGGCTAATAAGCACACTGCATGGCACTCTCCCCGCGTATTTTAGTACCTCCTCGGGAATCACCCTTGATCATCAACCACTTGCTCAGATGAGAACGAACCGGACAGCCGTTCCCGCCGGGTTTTCTCTACAACCAGCGCCTGCCGCCCGTGATCGTCAGTTCTATCAGCTCTTTACATTAACAATACATTTACTCCTCGAACGTCGTGCAACATTCATTCATTAATCCACAGCTTGCACGCCATCGTAAGCAGGTAATCTCTCGCATGCCTCACCCCATCCAATCGTCCCCTCTACCAAATCCGTCACAGTCGTAATCACCTCTTCCATCGAACCAATCCTCTGATCCATGGTATCTCTCTCGCTGAATAACATAGCAAAGGTAGATAGACAGCATAATCAGTTCCTGAAATCAAAGAAGACGACGGGGAACTCACCGCAACGTTACAGTTCTATTTTGTACGGCTGTTTTAACATGCCATTAGGGATGATTTTCCCAATCGGAAAAAATGACGTAGCGATGTACTCACAAGCAAAATCAACAGTGATTCCATACGGTGTTCCCAGTTCGTCATTCCGTGCGTAACGACGCCCTATAGATACGTTCGAGTCGTCCACACGGGAGAACACACCCGCTCTACGCAATTTAGCAGCTGTCATGAGAACCAAGGGGGTCAGGTCAGTGTCACCTCACCATGAGCAATCACCATGTTACACGTACAGATTTCTGCAACTATGGGATCGAATTCCTCCCGGGAACTTAGGGGAACGATAAGGACCTTGGTCGGTGCTACCAGCGCAGGGAGCGATAGTACCTGCATGGAAGAATTGTCATATGAACGTACGATTCAATTAATATATAATGATGCGCACCCCTCGCTCTTTATCTTGTTCTCTGCTCCAAAAGTTGTGTTCCAGTAATGTATACAGGATACGCCCGAGCCCAAAGGAAGGCTCAATGACGTTCGGAGTATATTCACGAACTGATAATGATCCAATCAGACAATCAATGGAGATTTCCGGTAATCGGTACTAACTGTTCTGCTTGAAGGTCTTTTTTTCGATAGTTATAAATTCCGGAGACAGTTCAAACATCTTCCCTTCCGAGGTTTCAATCTTGACGTTACTAAAGCAATAAATCGTGAGAAAGCAATTAATTGAGCGGAACAGACAATATAATTTAATTCCCTTACCCTTTCGATAGATCTTCCTTCAACTTCAGAAGTTCTGCTTCGTCAAGGCATTCGATGTGTTTCGTCAGGCCGCCGGCATCCTGCTTGAAAGACTTGCCAACTAGCTTTTTATTCAAATCTCCAACAAGCTTCTCCGTAACAATCGGCTCCTTGAGGTATTGCCGTACAACGAGAGGATGTCCAGTCTTCTTTGAGTGCACCGTCAAATCATATGCGGCACGGTCTGCACATCCCACGCATTCGGTCCAGCCAGTCGAGTTCTCGATTTCCGCATCCCAACAGTCGGTGGCGTAGTGAGCCATCTCATTGCTCATATGCTGCCTAAACCGCAACCGCGAACGGTTGATACCGATCTTGAGCAGGAATTGATAGATACGTGCCATGAAGTATCCAAGAGTCTCGTTAGCGATTATCCCCTTGTCCACAGCCTCGCCTACAGTCATGTCGACCACCTCTGTGCGACCGCTCGCCTGCACATGACGATCAAGGAGGACGAGAATAACGTCGCGGACCTCTCTGAACCGAACATGACTTTTGTCCTCAGGGTCCACATAGTGCTCGATCTCGGCCATTGTAAATTCTCGGACACGAAGAAGACCGGCGCGTGGTGAGATCTCGTTACGGAAAGATCGACCAATCTGCGCAGAGGCGAAGGGGACACGTCCATTGTTGAATTCGAGGAGACGGGAGAAATTGAGGAAATGACCTTGGGCTGTCTCCGGACGGAGGAAGCTGGAGAGTGTGGCATGAGATAGGGAAATGAACATTGTGAAGGACGGACTAGACTCACCCGGGATGCTGGCCGGTCGGGCCGATACTGCTCGCGAACATCAAGTTGAATTGCTGAGGTTCTCCAACCTCGTTGTCTGTGTCAGGATTCCGTATGTTGTGTACTTTGCACAATTCACCCAGTTCTGGGCCAGAATAGTTGTCTAGCTGCCTCCAGATGTGCCTAGTTAGTTCGCCTGCGGAAGCGATATGGACAATAACAGACCTGAGCCAAAATCACTTCATATTCTTTTGCAACGGCAGGATCCAAGGCAACCTTGGGCGGCGTCTTGTCTTTCTTTTTCTTTTTTGCAGCCGCAGGATCTACGGGTTGCTGGGCACCCAGTCTAACTTCTTTGTCGTCTGCAAGCCGTGCCGACAGAACGTTTTTCACCAAATGATCCGCTCGAAGCACGTCGCCTGTTTTTGTGTCCTTGACCATCCAATCTGCAAATCGTGCCACATGGCCAGAGGTCTCAAAGACAGGAGAAGGGGTCATTATGGTGGTATCCAGTTCGAGCATTGATTCCTCTACGATGAAATGTTTCCGCCATTCAGAGATTATGTTGGCTTGCAGGGCCGAACCAGGTGGACCATAGTCGTACAATCCAGCAACACCTGCATGGAATATTCAGCACTGCATATATCCAGTATCGCATGTCACATACCACCATAGATCTCAAATGCAGGTGCATAGAAAAATCTCCTGCTCAACAGGGCCTCTAACTGCGTCTTGTCGAACGGGTGGGCACTCTTGTTCACCGTTGTCATATCGGAAACACTGCGATGGATGTGATGATACTGGCGGGTGTACGATGGTAGAAATTGAATAGATGGAAGACGATAACCAAGCCTCATAACAAAATTTACCGAGTCAGAGGAAGATTGCCATTTTAGGATTACGATACCGTCAGCTCGACTCGAGTCCAACAAAAAAAAGTAATGACAGTGTAGATACTCTATAGAATATGTAGGCAGTTGGATGCATCTATGTATGCAATGTAAGTAAATATGCAAGTTAAAAATGTAGTCAGTAACGTTAAATTTTGGTAATGTCCTGACCTCCAGGATCACTTTGGTCTTTGAGTACCTAAAACACCGGGTCCAAACGGAAATATCATTAGATAACACTCGCGGCAGCCTGCATCTCTGCAGATCCTCTTCGTGTCCACTCCTCCGGTGATACCCGTTCATCTTTATCATAATTCGTAGCAAAGAGCAGATCATTTTCGGGCGCAAAGGCCCAACGAGCAGGATCTGGCGCCGCCGCCGAGGTAATGGCCCTGAGTTCGTTGCCTATAAAGAGTAGAATTAGTCTCTTCGGAAGCCCATGGAGTAGTAGGACGGGTGCTAACGAATGATGTTCGAAGTGAAATGATCCATGTTCTGTGGAGGCGCAGGTGAGCAATGAGTAAGAGCGTTTCATCTCAAGAAGCTAGTCGTTACCAGGTCGTTCTTGTCATACCCGAAGGGATCTGATCAGAAAACCACATCAGTCTGACTTGTGACAAGATAGGCAAAGCTTCAGAGCCGCACTCTCTATTTCTTCCCCAGCCACCAGGAACCCGAAGAATATAAAGCTCTATGGGAATAATGTGAGGTCGAGGTTAGAGCACATCACATGTTGATGACGCCGACGCACCAGTATCGAAGAGGCAGGAATAGTGATCCACCCCAAGGCCTGCCAGATTTGGAACGGCTATGTGGTGGCGGCGTTAAGTCAAGCTCCTACGCAGAGCAACAGATCTCACCAAACATAAATTATACAGGATTGTTACCACCCAGAGGTGTATGGAGTAACTGAATTAAATTTCAGTTAAGCAACACGAGGAAAATATCATCATGGGACACAATGTACTGACGAGAAAGGGATGGGTGTCGTGAGAATACGTTCGAGACCGGTGAGACTGTCAACAAGCTGATTGAGCGCCGCCAGCAGTGTGTCTGTCGCATGCATATGTCAAACCAAAATGTTCCCAGAAATCAAAATATAGATATTAACTTGTCGTGGGTACATCCATCGCCTTCCGTATTTGGAGTGCCGATATATATGAGCTCTAGACGGCTTGTCAGTTGTGATGTTCAGCTGGTATGGTCATCGGCGACGCTTACGAGATACAGGGATATTTCTAGCGGCAGATTGTGCGAGACGCCTCTGTCCCTCATCTTAGCCCTTATTCTGGCTGCCTTCTTGCCTTTGATTTCTTTACCCCGCTTGGTAAGAAGGTGGATGAATAACGAGAACGGGAACAGATCGAATAAGTGATATTTTGGAGGCATACTAGCGGGTAGTAGGTATACTTCGTCGGCCTTGCTCAATATCACCTTATCTTTATGTGGGTCTACGTGATGTCCCTTTGGTTCTGGGCTTCTCCAAGCCTCCAAAAAGACGGGTTTCTTGGAGATCGGGCTTGTCGCTGGTAAGGGTAGCCCTGCTGGGGACGACGCGGAGGATACCGAAGTTCTGTGATGCAGTGTGTTGCCACCGGAGGGATCTAAAGACTGGCGATTGCCGTTGGCTGTCGGTCGCACAGGCGAATCCGTCGGAGCGAGCGAATGTCCATCATCCATTTCCTTCTGGTCCGGGTGGGAGGGAATCCCTGGAGGAAGCGCATAGGCGGGAAGGAATTTGACAAGGTAGTACAAGTCCCTAGGATTCCATATTACTTGAACAAGCCAAAAAAAACCACTAAAATGTGCATACTTGTAGAAAATACCATCTTCCCCACGCAGATAATGCTTGATGGCTACTGCATATGCTTCGAGTAGGTTGATTACGGTCTTTTTCTCCACCATAGTCCGTGCCTTGAGTTCCTCTGCAGAAGCAGATTCCGTCGCAGGCGGATCTATTGTTAAGCGTTGGCAAAAGTCCGAATACAAGGCATGGTGAACAGGTACCTGGTATATGGAACCACACCGTTCGAGCAAATGTCCGGCTCGCCAGAATAATTTGTGACCATAGCCGCCGGCCTTCGTTGTATCGCTCAAAGGAAGAAGTTGTACGATAAGAAATGACGAAACCAAGCACGGTACCGACCCTATGGAACCAACATGAGTTATAATAGACATCGGATCAAGCAGAGCTATTATAGACCAACACAGTGAGGAGCGTCGACGCGAAGTATAGCTTATGGCCCTGGTGATTGAGGATGGTGATAAGCGTTCCCCATGCAGAGAAGAATATCAGAATATGCCAGCATCGGAACAGTGCAGTGGCGAGCACAGCGCTCACGAAAGTCCCTCGAGGTGATTGTCTGGGTGCAAAACTGGTCGAAACCTTCGTTAACGCCGTACTTGACTGTATATTAGTAAGGTGTACTTACGGATCCGGTACACTGAAACCTCTGTGACTGATAGTGTCGGCTCGCTGGAAAAGAAAAATGTCAGAGTCGTCAAGACCCATGGCGTTCTGCAAAGGAGTGGATAATTCAGGCGCACTTGCACGGTATTAAGAGGTGGTGCAGTTGCCATCCCGCCCGCAGTTGACTCCGAAAATTTGATATTACTACGATCAATGACGGAAAGGAGATGGATACACCCGATTTCAAGTTACGGAGACAAAATACGTCAAGTCGAAGAGGACTAGCGTTGAAGATGGGAAGGAAGAGAAAGACGTGGCCCGTCCTTGGGCTACGCGCCCAGAGAGGCTGAGCATGTCACGATAGTGGTGCTTCCATGGCAAGGCATCAGGTCCATCCATCCAACAAAGGCTATGAATGCTTATTTTGGCAACATACGTACAAGGGGCGAGCTCTGCTTCTTGCCAAGGCACAGGAAGTTCCCGAAGCATGAAAGTTTTGCGAATTACCGGGCAAGTCTCAGCAAGCACGTTCACTAGGATATCCTACCAACTACCTCTGTCATTCCCCTTGGAGGGAGGTGGTTCAACTAGATGAAAACCCATTAATCTTTCACAGCTCCGCGGGAGAGCTGATCAAATTGAGGGGACTACCGATTCTTGGCAGGCCTGTCAAGGACTCGAAGAACACCAGAGAATGCCGTAGTGGTCTAAGTAATGTGACTCTATCGCACAGCTAGCTAGGTAAACCTGTACGGTACAGAATCTTACAGAATTCGGACGCCTGACAGCGGATGCTGTCTCAGCAGTGAGATAGTATCGCCGACTTGTAAGCCGCGAAGCATAAGTGACAAGCCGAGTATCACCGTGGAGGAATAGACCTCAAGAGCACCTAGCATTCTGTTGTAGTGGCCGGGCGACCTGTCTCGACGATACTCGCCCTGGATGCGTGGTCACATTCCCTCTACACCTGCAGGCTAGAAGCGAAGTGGACTTGATGCGACATCGTTGGTACAGAAAGAATGGCATCTTTTGAATGCGAAGAAGTCCACGATGGAGAGACCTGGACACCGGACGTTGGAACGATTCATCAACTTTTCCCCGAAGTGAGTTGCCCGAGGCATTGATGCATACTCCTTGGCGTAGGAACCGTGTACTGCGGTAGCGGAATTTAGTGGCATATGCAACTGCGATGGCAGGTGGCGTCCAGTTTTTGGAAGGGAGCTCAAATGTTGCGTGATCGGCGAGGTTCAGGAACACTAGTTGTAACATATCCTGATTTCAACAACGGAGGATTTACACAGAAGGTAGACAATGATCAGACATAAGAATAAGAAGGCAACTGTCGCACCGGTAGTGCTTAAAAACCTGGACAGAAAGAGGATTGGCCGTGGCGGAAAGCAGGTAACTTGATGGTATTGCGGGAAAAACACGAGTGGCTAACCTGGTCCAGACGAAGCCTTTCGTTGCCATCATATTGCTTGCAAGGAATAGAGCCGCAGATGCGACACAACCGCGGCACCGGCCTGTCACTGCCTACAAAACATCGGGAGGTAGGCAATCCTTGTTTCTTAACCAATCTAATACCAACAAGGTCAACCACATTACTTGATGTCAGTCCAACGTATATACCTATGGTCACATCTTCAAGGTGATCATCGAAATCGCCAAACTTCTGATGCAGGCGCCTTTCCTTGACAAGTTTGACCGCTCGAGCGGGTAAATCGGCTGAATCTAGTTGGAATGGAGAACCAGGCGCGAAATCTACAGGGTTACATCGCCAAGATGATCCTTGCGAGACGTACGGCTGTACAGATATCGGTCACGACGGAGCTCGTAACCAAAACTAAATGATACGCACGACAAGGGCAACATCGCCTGTTCCCAACTTGTTGCCGTCGATCTGGATATCATTGTTGAGGAAGCGAAGTCGGTCCAAGAGATAATCACGCACCACCAAGGCAACAGCCGCGTCAAAGCCTTCCTTCACTTTTGAGGCAATCTTTTCACCGACTGGGGCCAGCGTGGTATCGTCTATCCGTTCTGATGCTTGGTAGTACCCAACCAGCTTCAGATGCATGGATTCTGCGGTCCTCCCTGCCTGCAGTTTCAAAGTCAGACAATTAAAATAGAGATAATGGCTAACGTACCAAATCCAGACCAATCTCCATCATTGGGCTTAGACTTGTCCAGTGGTGCAGAAGCGGGATGACATCGATAACAGTTACGAGTCCTGCTTCCTCTTTGCCGACAAGTACACCATTGACGCATTGATGTGGGTGCTTGGCAGCATGAAAGAATATCTTGAAGTAAGCCCGCGATGATATAACGTAGGATGCCATGGTAGCGAGAGGCTGGTCAGCGTAATCTAAAAGAAGGATATAGTTCCCACAGTCACGAATTCACGGTCACGTGCCTTTCGCGGAAGCATCGCCTCGGGGAACTTCCTGTCACAATCCCTGAGAAGCTCATACGTCTCATCCAATGGACGCTTGCCAAGGTCGTAAATTTGACACCTTGATAGACAGGCCAGTAGCTTAAATGAATGGTGGAATGATATCCATCGCGGTACATTCATTCGATCAGTATCATGCGGGGTTGAGGGGCTCAGGATTTGCACTCTTGGAATTCACGGCGGAGTATCGGAGACCCGCGGTGATGTCATTCTTCCTATAGAAGTTTTGCTTTGCACAACATTTAATTGATTAATTTCTGATAATTTTATTGGGAAAAAATCAAAACTTGTGCCACCCGGGGTATTCCCATTTATTCCTCCGCGTTATGCCATGCGCTAAGCAACGTTTCGGGGTACGGAATATACATCCTCGACATCCTTTCATGTCGGCATAGCGGGCCGGATGGAGAACGCCGGGGGCGATCTGCTTTTGGCAACGGCGTCTAAACGGACGCTATCTCAAAGAGAGCCATATGCATCACACGGAGCCTTAAATTGAACGTTATCGCCTTATCGAAGGGATGACGATAAAAAGGGTTCTATAGTCAGTTCTCAACTTCTGTCGCGCATAATGTCAGAGGGATCACAAGTGTTACCGCAAGGAGCAGGTTATGGAGGTGACGACTTCCTTCATTGACAATCACAGTTTTGTTCTCACGATCATCATCTTCAGTGGTTGTCGGTAGGCATTATCTCAGTTTATACTCTTGGAGATGCAGTAGCCGAGTCATGAAACAACAGGCATCGGCCTGTTTTTCAGCGCCTTTATGATTGCGTTGACTGCAATTCAAGCCCGGTACACCGCTTTTTCACCGAAGAACTCGGAAGAGTTCAGTAGTGCTTCACGAAGCGTAAAGCCAGGGTTGATAGCATCGGGTATAGTTTCTGCTGTACGTGAAACTGTTACTTCAGTGTACACTCCGAAGATGACATGATCGTGTGAACCGGTTTTTTTTAGTGGACATGGGCGGCGACGTTGGTACGTTTCCATGACCTTTGTAGGTACCAGGGTTGGTTTTAACTCTGATGTTCTCTGTAGTTGCAAAGTTCGGCGGTGGCGTATAAATTCGGTACGGAAATCTTGGCCCTGATTGCTGCCAAATGTTGAATTCTACTAGGTATCAGCGGTCCGTATTGGTATGCTTGTCAGTAATTCCATAATCTCGCAGTAAGTAACCGTTTACAAACTGGCAATACTATGTTGCGCAGCCGGGGCCACAATTCAAGTCCTTCTGTTCGCGATGGCAAGTAATTCCGATGTTTTTATTACCGTGCTCCATTCATATTCCGCTCCTTCATTTCCACACAGTTGGCGGCCAAACTTAAACTCAACGCGCCATACGCCCACACATGGCTCGAAATCGTGGGAACTCGATGGGGAAAGACGGCCCACCTCGTCTTTATGTTCTTCGGGTATCTTCCGTAGATTCTCTCGCCGACTTGTATGCTCATCGGTTTTGAAGGCTCGCTACAAATATCATCGTGAGCTCCATGCTCATTCTCGGCGGAAGCGCAACTGTCACTGACCTCACTGGCATGAGCACACTCGCCGTAAGCAGTTAGACCCTTTACACGTAAATATCCATGCATTGACAACGTCATTAGGCTTGCTTCTTGATCCCCCTCGGTGTGGCAATCTATGTTGTCGTCGGAGGAATGCGATCAACGCTTTTATGTGATTAGTACGCGTCTCGTTATGGTTATCCGACACACGCATCTAAGTCTCTTTTAGCACCCATACAACTGTCCTTTTCGCCATCATCCTGGTATGACAGCGTTCTCTACCAGATCTGCATTGTCTGTTTCCATGGCTGAATCGTTTCCCAGACGTTCGTCTTTACCGTCTATGCAACGAGTGACAAGATCGGAAGCCCGGCGAAGATGCATGAGCTTCTCACTTCGGCAGCCATCTCTCATCCGGTCTCAGGGAACGCTCATGGGTCCTACGTGACTTTGAGGTCAAAGAACGGGCTCATTTTTGGTGTAATCAACATCATAGGTAATTTTGCAACCGTGTTCCAAGATCAGGCGTATTGGCAACGCGCCATTGCTAGCAGACCTGCGAGTACTGTGAAAGCTTATTTATTAGGAGGACTAGCTTGGTCAGGCTTCTTCTCAATCTAAGAACAATCTTCAAGTTTTTTATGATACACGTACAGGTTTGCCATTCCATTTACCCTGGCTACCACATTGGGCCTCTCAGCAGCGGCTTTGACTGGTGATCCGGATATGAAAGTTTTAACAGCCGCCGACGTTTCTGCAGGTTTGCCAGCTGCAGCTGCGGCTTCGGCCCTCCTTGGAAAGTCGGGCGCTGCGGCTCTACTGGTCCTTCTTTTCCTTGCTGTTACATCAGCGACTTCGGCCGAACTTATAGCAGTCTCGTCTCTCTTGACTTACGACGTTTATAAGGTCCTTTTCTATTCGTTCGTGGCTAATAATGGGATTGCTGACCTTCGATTTAGAAATATGTCAACCCCAAAGCAACGGAGCAGCAAATTCTGAGGGTTGGCCATGCAATGGTTGCTGTATATGCAGTCATTATGGGATTGGCCGGGCTCATTTTCTTCTACATCGGTGTCTCCATGGGATGGCTCTATGTGCGTATTTTTCTCGCTAATAGAATTAATATTAACAGCCGTTAGACCTTTATGGGAGTCATTCTCGGTTCGGGCGTAGTGCCCATCGCTCTTTGTATCACATGGAAGAAGGCCAATAAATGGGGCTGCATAGGTGGTTCGATTGGTGGGTTTGCTGCAGGAATCATCGCATGGCTTGTTACAACCACATGCCTTAACAGCGGTACTATTAATGTTACCGTAAGTCTTTCTTTCTATCCTCTGGCACATCCTTTAAAGTTCACGCAATATTAGACCAGCGGAGGTGTGTGGCTTGGGTATTCCATTCCATCATTAACTCATTCATTTAATAGGTGATTATGAGATGTTAGCTGGGAATTTAGCATCTATCGGAGTCGGAGGCATTATAGCCACTGTTTCCTCTCTGATTGTGGGGTTCATTTTCTTCATCCGGATCCGCAACCTTCTAATTTTAACTACCTAGTGGCCTGAAAACTTCGATTTTGACATTACTCGTTCGCTTAATCGGCCTGAGAGCACTTCAGGCTTCTCAAAGTCAAAGGACGAAGTTACATGCGATGATCTGGATCATAAGGAAAAGTCACAAGATGTGTCTTCAGTGCACGAAGCTTGTATCGACGACGAAGACCTCGACCCGGTTGCACTAAAGAAAGCATTCAATTTCGCCACCCGATCATCAGTGGTGTTGGTGAGGACAACTTTCTCGTATACCCATCTCGTGCCGAAACTCACGCATTCAATGAAGCTATTGGTCTTGATTATAATAGTACCGCTACCACTCTTCTTCGCTTCGACGATATATGGTACCACGGGGTTGACAGCGTGGATTGTCATCGGTATCATTTGGACCTTCTTCTCTGCTTTCGCCGTGGTTATTTACCCATTGTGGGAGAGTCGGGAAGCTTTGGTCATGATTTTGAGGGGCATCATCAAGGTACTAAATATCTGCTGCCTCTGGGTCTGGAATATGTAACTGATGTTTTCTTGTAGGATATTTTTTCGAAAGGCGGAGGAAAATATGTTCCTTCGACTTCTTTCCCTGCTTAACATACAACTTTTTGAAGTAGAGAAGGTAGAATCATATGTCGAGGATAACTTTGGAGATATAGATCGGTTCCATGCCTGCTTTACCATCTACTACGAGAACCCTATTGAGGGACGAAATTATACGAACTCAAACTTACGTGCCTCTACTATATACCCGCAATCCAATGGTGGCCTGCGAAATGTGTACTCTTCAGCCTGAAAGTTAGCAAGTTGGTTGTAGAATCTGTAAGCAAAAGGTATTTTTTCTAGCGAGATAAACGATCGTCATCCTTGCCTGGAGGTTATATCCAATGTGGGTCTTCGCCGGCTTTCGGCATCCGGCATTTCGCGTCGAAATTCAAACTCAATTGAAACTCCGGAGGGTCAAACCGATGTTCTTTTTCAAACTCTACAATCATATCTGCAACCTTGCATTATTCTTTGATAATGATCCTTACCTTGGTCTTACTCCATGATTTTCATCGGTGTATTCTTTGCCTTCTGGATATACCGTTTCTGCCTATGCACAAGTTCCGATAATTTGACCCATACGTCCCGCCTTCGATCATCAATGCTTAAGACTTCGACTGATACATTGACACTTACAACGTCATATGGATAGCCTTCTAGGTTCTCTTAAGTGTATACCGATTGACAGATACTGATACCTGGCTTGAAGGGACTTGGACGTTGTAAAAAGAGACCAGCTTGAATCTGACTAGCTTGTCCCTCACAAACTCATGGTATGAAAAGGCGCCCCGTCTCAACGCTAGAACTACATGGGAGACTAAGTCACCTATGTACAAGCGATACTATCCACCTGCTTTCCGACCTGAATCATGAGCACCTGCTTTCAATTTTGCTTTCTTGCACTGACTACGCCACCTTGGTCAGCGATTGCTCTGTGCTGTATTTTTTTCATGCTGCTGCCGGATCTGCGTTGCCTCTCAAACCGAGGATTTCCATACATTTAGCTGTGTGGTTCCGAGGGAAATATCTGTTTGACTTTAGGCTCTGACCTACTTGTTAAATCTCTGGCAGTTTCTGGAACCAAGCCTCAAAGCCGAACAGTGTCTGAGAGAATATGCAAATCTTGTCGGTCACTACTCTACCTTTTTTGACAGCACGGCCGTGGATTCTTGAATTGTTCAGTAGGAGTTGCATAATCTCCGTATACGCGCTGAAATCGTACAGCGGACCGGGAAGTCCGCCTCTATGATGGGTAGTATGGTCAAAGGCCCGGGGATCAGCGACGGCTTCTCGATGTTTACTTTTGGTCCGATTCTTCTTGAGGTACCTGAAAAAGAGAAAATGTCTACAATGCCTTCTATATCTGGAGATTACCCGTGGTGAGTATATCATAGCCAAGTGCGATCAAGTTGTCTCTTCCTTGTACTACGACCATGACCTTCGCCATCCTGCGCGAGCTGCACGCAATCATTGGCAGTGCGCTCGACGACATCGAGCGTGTCTACAAGGAGGCGAGTACGCACAGCGAAGATTTATCGACGTCAGGGAGACCTCCAGCAACGGACTTCTTATCGTCGTCAACAACGAGCGCGACGAAAGAAAAGTGCCCATCATTCGCCTTTGAAAATGGATACGCGTCGCCGCCACCTTCACCATCCGTCGCGACGGCTACAGGGCATCCATTTTCTCACCACCGTCCCTGTACGCCTTCGTCGCTCGCCCTCGATTTTCCTGCCTTGGATCTGCCTTGCGATCCAGCCTCACTTTCTGAAGTCTTAACGTCCAACCCTACAGTCATGCAAGCAATCAACAGAATCATTGCTGCTGCTGGCCAAATGACGGCGACAGTCCAAACACCCTTTTTGTCGCTGTGCGACGCTTCGATGGTGGTGAGTACCTCCTCCATGTATCCTACCTCGCCCTTTCCTTTCGGTCTCGTTCTGGCTTCTTCTGTCTGGCAGCTGTCAAAGCGCGCCGGCTCCGATGGTCCCTGTACCTCTTGTGGCTGACATTCATGTACCTCGATTGTCGACCAGTACTGAAGTTGAGTCTGTCTAGTATCATTTACCAGCATGCCTGAGGATGCTAGAAGCGTCAAATACTGTTGAGATCCTCAGAGAAGCTGGTCCTAACGGTTTACACGTTAAGATGATCGCCGAGAAGAATGGAGTCGAGAAGGGTAAACTAGGTATGACCTCGCGCCTTCTAAAGCCCATCCATCTTATTCGATGCAGCTCATATTTTGCGTCTCCTTGCAACACACCATATACTCCGCGAAGTGGCTCCTGATGTGTTCACCAACAACCGAATTTCATCTTTGGTGGACAGTGGCAAATCAGCTCAAGAAGTCTTGTCAAGGTGCGGTCATGGTGTTGTTCGCTTGTACTGTGTTTGCTAAATCCCGCTTCAGTCCTGAAGCAAAATATCGTGACACCAACGGGATTGCGGCGTTTATTGGGCTAAGGTGGATATCAATCTTCTTTAAGCTTGATTCAACATTTAATCCTCTCGTAGTACCGACGAATTATTCAAATCTTCTGCGTACATCACTGAAGCTTATCTTTATTCTGCCGATGCTCTCAAAAACACTAATGAGCCAACGCATGCGCCTTTCAATTTTGCTTTTGGATGCGAAGGAGTCGGTTTTTTTGGCTGGCTGGAGGGCGAAGGGATCAAAGGCGGTCGTGTCAACGGGCCTGAGCGCGAATCAGGGATGTTACCGGGATCCGACACGGCAACTGTTGAGAACCGCCGGGATCTTAAACCCTCGAATGTGAATTCGCTATCAAATTCGAATCGGTACCGACTAGAAAGGTTTGGGACGGCGATGACTGGGACGGATTCATGGGAAGTTCCTGGAGCTGTATTACACGGTGTGCTCTGCGCCATTTTGTATTGGTGGGCAACTGATTTACGGTCCTGTAGGCTTTGATTGGGATGCTCTGCCCCAGGGGAGCATCGTGGTAGACGTTGGCGGTGGTATCGGCTCTACAAGCATGTTCCTTGCACACAGATTCTCAAATCCTACAGACGAGAATAACATAGGGTTAAAGTTCATCATCCAGGATCGACCAGTCGTCGTTGAGATGGGAGAGCGCCAATGGAGAAGTAGATGTCCTGAACTCCTAGATCCAGATATTGCACAGTTTCAAGGTACAGTTCGCTTGTCTGAGTGCACCTAAAAGATCCTCATATATGCTATCAGTTCACGACTTTTTCACACCCCAACCGATCAAGAACGCTGCCGTGTACTTTCTACGGGTTATCCTACATGACTGGCCCGACTCGTTTGCTCAGCGCATTCTACTGCGTCTTCGTGAAGCAGCAGCCGATGATACCAAGCTTGTGATCGCCGATTTTGTCGTTCCATTGGCCTGCGAGGATGACTTCAATTCCAAAGAGGACAACGGCGTTGTCGGTGCGGAGACCACGTTAGCACCCCCACCTCTATTACCCAACTTAGGCAAGGCCAGTGCACATGCTTATTGGATGGACCTTACGGTTCGTTAAATTTCCCTAGCTTGCAATGAAAGATGCTCATTCAAGCTTTTATAGATGCAATCTGTGTTCAATGGACAAGAACGTACTCTTCGCGAGATTGTATCACTTGCAGCGTCCTCTGGGTGGAGGGTGACGAAACTAACGAAGGCTCCCGGATCTCTTTTTGGACACATCGTCGCCATTCCAACGTCTATACCGATTCAGCAGAGAGCAAGGGCTGGTAGCGGATCGGCCTTGCTTGACGCAAGGAAACCGGACCTCAGGCGCGAATCCTCTGTTCCGGACAATACAGATGTCGGAGTCGGGGAAAGAGAGGTCATGGAACGAGCCAGCTCCAGATGCGGAACTCCAACGTTTGGTTCACGCACGGAATTACCGTCATTTGAAGAAGCTAGGGCGCGATTCGGTGGTGGATTCATACGAGGCTTGGGCCGACGTGTAGGCTTCGGCGGTTCAAGCAAAGTCACACAACTCAAGCAAATACCGAATTCAACCGGTCCAACTACACTGAAGAAGAAAAAACCCTCGCCCTTATCTGTAGTACCGTCATCTCCCTCTCCAGTTCCAAGGTCCCCGCGTCATGCCCAATCTATGTCTCCGGTGACAGGACGACCAGCTCACTCTCAGTCACACTCACCGGCTCTGACTTCAGGCACTCGCATACCGCCGCCCCCTTCACCAATGTCTCCCCGTCATCCCCGTTTATCACTTAGCCGTCGCTCGTCATTAGCACAACTCTCGCAAGCGGGACAGGTTGCTCCTCCTACTTTGATTCCCATACGTAACACAAACGATTCAAGCACCCCTTCAGCACGATCGTCTCCAATACCTCCATCTGTTACGCGTCAAACGCCGTCTTCACCTGGCGTTCCTCGGCCTCTTACACACCATGCATCGCATGCCCAGCTTTCTCCTCCGCCATCACGTCAATCTCATCCGTCACCCGTAGCCGCACGCAAGCCTCTGGCTCGAAGGGCCTCTCTTGCGCAGCTATTCCCACCCGCTTCAACTACCACGGATCCCGTACCTCCATTGCCTACGACGCCCGGCCCTCTATTGCCTAACGTGCCGCGCTCGACGCCCAGGCGAACTGCAAATGCTCACCTAGACAACTTGAATACGGCACCTAGAAAACGATCTGAGACGATTCTGGGACTGCCTTTCGGGGCCAATGGTGGACCTACTCATGACAGAAGCCGCAGTCGGAGTTCCAGCATTTTACGGGGCCTCCATATTCCCGGTGCGGGAAGACGGATCAAGTTTGGAGAATCTCAGACTACTGACCCTCCTGGACCGCCTGGGGGCTCTACGTCTGTGCTGGAGGCGGCCGCAACGATTGATTATCAAGGACCCGGATATTCTCCTTAACTTATTATATGATTTTTTCTAGGATGTTGTCGTTGTTCGTCTTCGTTTTCAGCATCTATAGGTTCTATGCATATGGGATTTGTAATCTTTTTCTTCCTTTCTTCCTTTCGCTTTCGTTTGTTGTCGCTTTTGAATGTGTCGTTATCTTACTCCTTGAACCTTGCGCTGTAGAGCAAGGAATCTTATTTGATTAATTTTCGTCAAGTTTACGCGTGACGGTGCTCAGGATGAGAATGCCTCCATCTAGCAAATGGCAGTCATTTCTTGAAAATCGACCCTAAGTCCACTTTTGTCGGACTGTCTGAAAGGACTTGGTCTCGTTGAAAAGCACCCCAGGTTGCTAGGAAATGCCGACTGGTCTAGAAGGTATTGTTCAGAAACATGCTTGTTTTCTCTCTGGTATGATTTCAGGTATAATTTTGTTAACATTTCTCTGGAAAGTGAGCTATTTTTCTCGGGAAGATAGGTCCCTCACGTGACGTAAGCTCTTTATCGACGTCAACCCTTTTGTCCTTGAACGTTCATCTCGTGTTCCAGTCTCACTGCTTACTGGAGTTATACTTCTGGAACTACCCATCCAATCTTTCAGAGCACTATTTTTCTTTGTGCCCAACCAGCCAGCGTGATTATGGAAAGGATTCTACAGCACCTGTGAGTTAAAGGTCGTCTCTCCTCCCATCATGTACGATAACAACAATCCCAGAGTCAATATGACTTGCTCTCGAAAAAGATCTGTGGAGGCCTGCACCTCCGTCACACTCAACAGCCTTCCAAATGAGCTCCTGCTTCTCATCTTTCAAGAGCTTGATCTACCTAGTCTGATCAGCGTCTCCTGTTTGTGTCGGCGAATTAACGCCGTAGCATTAACATACCTGCTTTCCCCAAAGATGGACTGTAACAATGCCCTTGCCCAGCTTCGCCCCAACCGTTATCGCTTCGGCCTCTTCATGGAAGGTCTGCCTTTCGACAGCATTGCTGGCCTCAGGCTCTCGTTCTTCATGAAGCATCCCATAGATTCCTTCTCCTGTCACTTCTCTTCTAAGACTGTATCAGAGAAATGATACAGGTGGAACGACTTTTCAAAACAGGGAGGATAATTGAATCTGTCGAATTCCGGTTCCCCCAAACATTCTTTTCAGACCCAGGACAAGAGATGTCCAATACTGGATACGAGAAAAACAATCTGGCAGTCGATAGCCTTTTCAAGCAACTACGTCGTACCAAGTGTCGTTTATTTCAGACGTACGATGCCCTGCCAGTTGAATACAATGATGGTGCCAACTTTGGTGGCCCAGTCGTTAACACATTCAGGTACATCAGGATCCTTCGTACCCCGTTTCTGGTCACCGGCTTTTTCCGTAAATGGACCATCAGGTCGATGAATTCGTCTCCTCTCGAGGACCTCAACTTGGAAGATGTCGACATCCAACAGTTGTTACCCTTACTCTCCTTGCCCAATCTAAAGAGCCTCGACATACGGTGCCTCGATCTCCCTTTGAGTGCCATTATGCCCTTCCTTGTGCGACACCCCACGATGCAAACCTTAGTGCTCCGCATTTTGTTCGACGAAGCGTCTCTCGCTCCTGATTCGCTACCCAATTTGAGATACTTGAGTTCGACGGCTGAATGTCTCTCCCAGTTACTCTCTTCCCCTGGATCCATGCCCCAACTAAATAACGTGACCTGCTACATCTCACCGACTTTCTCGCCTCCGTCACCCTTACCTATAGACGCCATACAGACCCTCCTCCGAAACATTGCCCTCCGTCGTACCATTTTCAGTCTCGGCATTCCCCTCTCAGATTTGAACGCTTCGGAGGAATGGTTGAGCGTAAATCCAAGATCCGAACACCTCCTTACGGCAGTCAAGAGCTTGTCTGTCATGTCTTCGTTGAGTCCTAGGGACGAGAGCGTGGTGAGGGAGCGGATCATAGAGTCGATCGCACTGTTTCCGGAGTTGACGACACTGACGTTATCCGGTTGGAAACAGTGCGAAGGGTTTGCCAGTAGTATAAAAGCAGCCTATCCTCATCTGCAGAGGATCTTCTCTGACTCGACGGATATCACAGAATCTCTTGTTTAGGATGCAGAGTACCGATGGACCTCGCGTATGGTGGTTCCACGAGCGCGTTATGGACACGATATGCTTACCATTTATTTCGATAGCTAACACTAGCATTCTATTCCCAACACCGTGATATATCTGCACATGTAATTGACAGAGCATTCGTCCAAGTAAAAAACAAATACGATTCAGACCTTTCGACCTTCAGCTCGAGCCATCGTGCCTACATTACGCGTCGCATGCTAGCCTTGGGCTTGTATATTCCACATTGAATTGTCCTTTCCCCTGGTGAACTTCATTCCGAGCGCTTTGAAATCACCCAATTATCATATCCCCCGTAGGTTATATGGTTCTGCTCCTGGGTGCTGAGAGACGACCATTCATATGTCATCTTACTGTGTCCGATACATTCTTTGACTCATTGTGAGTATTCAAATATAAATTCACTTGCTTCTGGTACGTGGGTTTGTGCAGCTGCTGGTGAACATCTCGGGTTCATTATCCCAACAGCTTCGTCTAACGGTAACGGTTACTGGTTGTCACCAGGAACCTTTTAGCCGTTGAGGCAGTTGAAAGGTGTTCCGATACATTATACGATTATCGCTACCTCTCGAATTCAAAAATTAGTTGTAATGCTTGACCACGACACCCTTGATAAGTTCTTCCTCGATCCTGCTCTCTCCCTCTGCTCTCTTGAGTTGGCTACTCCCGTATGCTGCTGTCCTTCCTTTGCGCCATTCTTCCATCGTCGGCGCATCCGCATTCGTGAATTGACGGACTTTGGGGGCAACTAATGGGAGGAGCTTCACATTGTCGTCCGGCATGCAAAAATAGAATACTCCAAGACGACTGTATCCTCGTTGATCTTTAGGAGGTCGGAAGACGCTAAACGGCCAGTCAGAAAAGGATTCTCTCTGTAAATATGACCATTTACCGATGAACCGTAGCCCGATATGCCCCTCCCGATAAGAATTCGAGGACGTCTCCTGCATTTATTACCTGTTTTCCATCAGCGATGGATAATAAGCTTCATGGGCAGACATGCCAACGCATTCTCCAAGTGCTTAACCCATTTCCATTCACCCGAGGGTGTGAGCATCTGTAACGCCGCTATGGGCTGGCTGTACAGGATAGTGATCGAACCGATATCTAAAAAGAATCATCAGTCACAGTCAGTAAAGTTTGGCGCTGGACGAACCAGTATGCCCTTTGGTCCAAACACCATTCGTCTTTTCCTCATCCTCGGAAGAGTGAGGATAACTAAAACAAATCAGTCTAACGAAGAAATGTGTACAAGAGGGAGTCACTCAACTATTTCATGAACCTCACTGATAAATAAAAAAGATTGTCGGCAAACGAGATGAATGTGGAACAGACACCGCACCATAACTCTCCCCGACAGAGGAATACCCGTGTAAATCAACAAGCGCATCTTTCGGAAGGCCGAGACCTTGTGCGAGAAGCCTTAGTTGACAAGTAAGTAAAACATGAATGAAGGGAGAATGGAATGCAGAACCGTAAAATAGGATGAAGAACGTTCAGATGATTGTGTCGTGCAAATTCTTCTATTTCTGCGAGATAAGGACGTAGGACTTCAGGATGCTGTCGTTTCGTGGTATCTCGATTTACTGGAAAACCTAGAGTAAGCGGAAAGAAATATATAGTAGGCAACCCACTGCTGTAAATCTCTACTTCATCTCGTACCCCATTATCAATGTGCTTCAGCGTTCTGATTTTCAAGAAGACAAAGATGTAAATGCTGATTTACCTACCCAAAACTTCCGAAGTTTATACCCTTGGTAGGATCCTGTCTGCAGTATCTTTGCTTCGTACTGCCGTTTTTCGTCATCGCTGACATCGGTAAAGGCAAGGTCGGCAATATCGAAGATTCGCTGATTCTGATGAGCGCACATATTGATAAGTGAGTCAATTGGTATGAAATAATTATCGTACTTCGATAGGCGATAGTCCGTGCCCAACGACGTAAAAGAATCCATGGGTTTCCATGGCCTCGCGTACTTCATCTGGACGCGGTTCCTTGGAGAGATCAATGATTGGGAGGTCGGCGTAGTCCACTTCAAGAGGTAAGTAATATTCACTTAGTGTGATACGCACGTACACGGCTCCTTGGTAACCTGTGGCGGGGAGTAGTGTTTGATTGTCATGGCTGTGATGGTGGGAGATAAGAACACTTCGGCTCTAAGACTCGGAATGGCACAATAATCATCTGAAGCCCTCGTGAAAGAGAAGTTCAGAATTTCAGGATCAGAAGGTTCGTGATGATCTGGTTCTCCATAATTCTCTCCTTCGTTGACGTCGGGTCCGTCCACGCCCGTTATTTAGTGCGGTAGAACTTGATAATGTTTACACGCCCTGAATTACTTGCGACTCTATGACATTCGGTACTAGACATCTAACAATTCAATCGTGTATCCAAAGTGAGGTGGGTGAGTGACGACGAGTCATGAGATACCACTATACGCCATATGAACCGCGGTCCGGGAGCGAGAGTCGGGATTGTTCCCACCTACTCGACTTGTCCACCTAAAGAGCTCGGAGCTTTGCGATAGAGGGATATTCGGCCCCAAGGAAACACTCAGATGATTTCTAGGAGTCTAGAAATTGGATCAAGCGATGAAGGTAAGTTGAAGGCCTGGAAGAAGCGCGCAAACTTGAGTTGCGAATCAACGTTACGTGTGATAATGCCCCTTTAGCACGAAACGCTGTTCAGCTGAAATTCGGATTCTCTGAGCGCCACAGAACTCACCACTCATTAATTCAATGGTTGACGGGCCTGACAGCTGCACCTACCACCGGTCACTCATGTAGAGGAGTAATGGGACTGAAAGACGACACTGTTCAGTCCAGCGGTTCTGGCATGAGAAAGCACATGCCGCGAAGTGAAATCTTGGATAACGTACAGATACTAAAATGGAAGCTAGCATCAAAATTCAACACTTCTGTGAACCAAAGAAATACATGATCATGAACAAATCCACCGCCAAGGCCAAAAAAGATGCCAAATTATAACATCTCCCCATCTTTGGCTTCTTTCATCCTGACCCACAATCCACCCTGACAGCGAATGTCAAAATAACATTCTTTATTCATGAAGATCAACAGAAAGGTTACCTTTGCGTATATCGTGATGGTTACACCAAACATAATTTTATCTCTTCCTTTAGTTGTTCCAGGCGTTGGGGTCCAACTGGCTGGAGGTATGCCTTCTGCAGGTTGCGCATCCTGAGCAAGGCTGAACGATGAGAAATTCTGTAGGAGTCGGATGAGGTAGTACGAAGCCTCATTGTAGGCAAACTGAAATATGACATTAGGACTCTGTTGGTGCCGGAATATAAACGCCCTCACCTGTTGACCGAGGCAGATTCTGGGACCTGCGTTGAAAGGTAGAAAAATGTAAGGGTTCGGAGTCAAATATTTCTTCAGCCGGCTATCGAGGAACCTATCCGGGTCGAATTCGAGGGCTGGAGGTCTGAGTCAAGATTGTCTGAGTGAAAGAATTTCATACACCCTACCATCTGGTCCCCACAGATCTGTACGCCGATGCATTAAAAATGCCGAGTAGGTCACCCTTTTCAAGTGCAATGAGACGTGTGTACGTTCTCCGAATAACGGAATAGTGGATTACTAACAGGGTACCTCGTGCGACATGGTAAGGTGAGCGGCCTTTATTTGGAAGGGTAGTTGAAACCGCGGATACCCTATCACATAAAGCAGCTATAGGAGGCATCAGGGAGAGAAGACTAAATATCTTACCGCCCGCTTTCTGGGCTACCGATGAATGTCAGTGACTTAAAAAATCTTAAAATGGCTAATTGACATACACAGTCGCGTACAGCCTCAAAGTTTCTAAATGATGCCGTCAGTGAAAATTTGTATGCGTCTATAATAAAATACTGCACCATTGATGAAGGCCCGTAAATACTTCATATCACGAATGTCCTCGTATGTCGGTTGTCTGTTGCCAACTTTTCCCAGAATTTCGGACCGTAAACGAGTAACCATGTCCGGATGTTCACACATCATATACACCGCCATTGTTAGGAGAGAGGCAGTCTGCATGAATAAAAGTGTGATGGACGTCCATTTCAAAGATCCATCTGAAGAGCTTACCGAATCTCTACCAGCCACTAATACGTTGACGAGTTCGTCCTGAACAACTTTGGGGTCTGCGGGCAAGTCAAAGTCAGCGTGTAATTTCATATGTGGAATGGTGTTCACCATCGGCCTCCTTCACGAGACGATCCAACAGAGTTATCTCATCGAGCTTCTTCTCAGACTCGATTGAGTGACTACCTTTGGCTTTTCTCTCGTACCCTTGGGAGAGCAACGGCTGGATGTAATCATTGAGGACTTTCCGCAGCGGTTTGACCTTATCTCGGAACATTTCACGTAGTGGCCACGAGGCCCCGCTCTTGATGCGAATCATTGTTTGCACTTGTGCCTCCGCAAATGCCTTGACAAAAGCATTCGATGGATGATTGACGAAATGTAGATTATCCGCCAACGGCGAACCAGGTGGATAAGGCAGACCTGCAGATATGGAGTCGACATCTTTTCCGAACAGGTACTCCGTAGCAGAGTCTAACGTGAAACGAGCAACAACATCCTACGTGCAATGTCAGATGATGAGATTTGAGGGAATAACCGGCTCTGACTTGAAAATCGATGGGATAGCCTTCTCTCAACCTCGCTTTCATCTGAGTTATCGTACTAATGGCATGTCTCTCAAAGTTGTCGAAGTCGGAAATCCGCTCTTTGCTGAAGAACGGTCTTGTCATCGTTCGATGAAACCTGAGTGAGAGTTATTGGTAAACAGGTCCAAAGTTCTAAGGGTGCACTGAAAGCTCACTTCCACATTTCGCCTGTCGGAGATAGTGAATAATAAATAGCTTCACGGACGGATAAATGCCTCACCATCTGTGCTGAACACGCCTACACCAAAAAGAGCTTTCATCGCGTTGAAAACAAAGGGCCCTAGATATTTCCGTCAGCGACTTCAGACCCCACTAACTATAACAAACACCTTTTTCGAAGTCGCGAAACTGGGTTGCTAAGATGGCCTAACATATGTTGGTGATTGTGCAAGATTTATTCAAGATAGCTTACCTTAATATGCTCTGGCTCACTTGTAAAAACCTTATGTTTCTTCGTCAAGAAGAAGTAGAAACAAGCCCCAACATCCACTCACCCATTTGGAGGAAAGAGTACCAAACGAAAAAGTATTTCCATATTGTTCACTCCACACCTGGAACACTTCGCCTATAGGCCTTTCCATCAGTTGAAGTGACACGGAGTCAGACTCGAACGTACTAGGATATCCGTTCTTGAAGCCGTCCACAATGCGCCGCATGATAGAAATGCTGCTCGCCTGAACAGAAGGCATAATAACTGCACCTTGCGTGACGATGTCCCTGCGGATGGCAAGATCTGTGTACCAGCCGTATATAATGCGAAAGATAACCTGCGATAAGAAAGGAACCACGAAGACTGGCCAGACTGGAACACTGAAACCATACTCCGTCAGGAAGTGCCGAAATACCCAGAGCCCCGAACAGGGTAGCACTGCAGCGTAGAAAGCGATATGAGATAAGTAGACAACTCCTGGAGGCAAGTAGCTGGTAGCCATAGTTGACGATTCGTCGAAGAGAGGAGGGAAGTCATTCTTATATCTGTGGTGTAGGATAATCTTGATGACTTCATCTGTATAATGTCGGAGGAATGTGTCCAGCTTATCCGCCCCGAGAATTCTGTTAAGAAAAGGTGCCAAGGCAGGCAAAACATGAAGTCACACACCTTGGTTGATTAGATTAAAGTCGTTTTGAAGTCTTTTCGACTTCTGCAGTGACGACTGACACTATGAAGAGAATAAATTCTCTATTTGTATGTGATTGCACCTACTGGGGTCAAGACTGACAACTTTGCTGTATGTCTGCGTCAGTACTTGCTGTCTTCATTCTGGTACCTACATACGTATCGACCCGATGTACATCACCATTCAGGATAAGATGGAACCATCCTCCATTTGTCCCATTTGGCCTCGTGACTATGTACCGAGGTTCCGAACACAATAAAGCGACAATTACTTTTGCTCGCACGATTGGCAATAGAACGACTGGTTGCGGAGTAATCGTAACTAGAGTCTTTGAGCTGAATCAGATATCCGGCTCATCTTTGATAAACAGACTAGACGCTGCTGTACTAAAATGAAAAGTTAGGCGCGTATCGCGGGGAAAGCATGTCATTGAACAGCCATTCAATCGCCTGCAATGATTGACAAGCGAAGCTGTCTTACATATATCCTGAATCGAGCCATAAGGCATTCTTCAAGTAGGTAATAGCCTGTGTCATTTGTAGATACGGATACCGAAAAACCATGGGCCGCTGACTGAAAGAGGAGGACCACAAGTTGGTTCCGTGGCGCCACGTTGCCTGGTCACGTCCCAGGAATTTCAAACGGTTCTCAGGCCTTTCGGAACAATTTCGGAAATTCAACCTCCCTGACTTATTTTCACATTCATATCATTAGCTGCTATGTTGATAAATCGCTCAGAAGACTGATGCTACGTACGTATGTGCGGACTCATTTGCGGCGCAGTTCGAATAGAGTTAATCATACCTCGAAAGACTCCTAAGATATTCACTATGCTCAACTCGTGGCTTTTACGTAGAGTACGAGCCACCCTTCACGGTGTGTAAGTAAAAGAAGCGTAAATTTTTAATTGAGTTCATCGAATTATTGGCATTCAGAGCATATTACCATGAAGCACTTCGTTTTGTCGAATATCACGTAGATGAACGTTGGCTTTGGCTCGCGGAACGATTTGGCATTTAAATGGACAAGGATGGCTAAGCTCTTGTCAACAGCGTGGACGAAGAGTGTATTGAGAACAGTACATACCTTGTTATTCCAACGGTATATGTAATTTCAGGTAAATATTCTTCACCGGTTGTAGTGTCTACAGGTTTGAGGATGTCGAAGCAAGCCAGAATGTTAGAAATATTTAAGAACAGTGATGCTTCCGCAAATCCAGCACCTTGAACAGATCCACATTGAAGTTTATGATAGTCCATACGCGAAGAGAAATATCACTCACCAGGACATACACGTCTGCCAAAACCGAATGCAAGTTTACGAGGATCCGTTTCATGTCTTAAGAAGAAACGGTTTGGGTCGAAAATATCTGGGTCTGAATATACCGAAGGATCTCGACATATTGCCCTGTCAACTCATTGCGTCAGTCATGGGGATATCCAAGGACAGGGTATAGGGCACCAGATGTTGGCTATCACGGTACAATCTTTGGGAATCCTATACCCACCATACGTGTCTTCTTCGATGACCCGATGAGGAAGACCTGGTTCGTAATGAGTCGAAGGTGACCGACCCAAATATAGACTTACCCAGTCGGGCAGCGGGCGAGAATCGTAGTGTCTCCTTGATGAGAGCCGAGACATAAGGGAGTGAAGACTGGTCGCCGAGGTTAGGAAGACGTTCGTTACCCAGTACAGCGTCAATTTCGTTTTGAGCAGCCTTTTGTACTTCAGGATGTTGCATCATTAGAGCGATGAAAGAGAGCATGATTGAAGCTGTCTATGAGAACGAATACGTTAAGTATGAATGGTGGCACCATGATGTCAAGAAAGCGTACGGTATCTGCTCCTCCTGTATATAAAGCTGAGGAGCACCAGCCGATGGTCCGCTCCTCTTCCTTGTCGACATGGTGTCCATCTTCTGGCTGAAGGAGTTTTGAGGCGAACGATTCCCCTCCAGTGCCGTTTGCCTGACAAGTCTGTTATGTAAACAAACTCTATTATCCAGCTTCTCGCTTACCATGCGGTCCTTGGTCCATTGGAGTGGCACTTGCTCAATTTGCTTCATACGATCGCGAACCGAGAATGCAAACCTCTTGAAATGGGCCCCTGGCATCCAAGAAGGAACAAATCGCACTGTTGAAATGAAAGCCTGAGATGAATATTGAGGGATGAGGTAGAAGAGTTTTGCGCACGGAATGGGATTTCTTCAACTAGCCACCAGCCCGGCCGAGTCACCTCTCTCTGAAGATTAACCGCCTCCTCTAACAGCGATACCAAGTTGTCGTCGTTGCTGATAACCCGCCATCCATAGGCGAGGTCCAAAACTATAGCCCCAGCATTCCTGCAGAGTCTCAGTTTAAGATGTAAATAGCTAGTTCAAAATAAACTGCATTCACCGCCGAAGAAGTCTTGGAAAGCTGTCAGGTGAATTAACAAGCCCATCGAGGAGTATCCGTGACTCTCGCTCCAGAATGCCTCTGTAACCTTGGACGGCTCTCGAGTTGAGTCCAGATTGAAGCAAACGTCGATATGTCTTGTGATTGGGATGTTGCGAAGAAATATGGAAGACAGACAATCCACGTTCTACTAGCTCGTTGTTCATCCATTGCATTGGTCGGTCAGAGTAGATATTGGATCGATGTTCGAGAAGCGCTACAACAGCCTCGACGTTGTTCAACACAATGAAATGACGACGGAACAATCTGTAGTGAATGATCGCACTACCTGCGCAGTCGTCTTAGGATATGGCAGTCTGTATACGTAGTAGAGCCATACCATATCGCCTAGACCATTCAGCAAATGCTGCCCAAGGCGCAGTATGGGGTATTTGGTGGATATTTCCAGACAGCAATTTCGGTGGAGGCCCAGGATGGAGTGGCAACCCGGAATTGTCCCAGAAAAATGCTCGCAGAATTATCAAGACGACGATGGAAGCCACAACTCCAGCCCAGAAAGTGAGTTGAATATCAAACATGGGAAGATTTCAGAGGGTGCTGTTCACCACGTATTATCTGTGTAGTAGCGTGAGTGTTGAATATGCAATGTGCAATAATACAGACTTGTGGTAACTCGGCGAGGGTGTCGTAAGATAGGTTGATGGTTTGCGAGTTCAGATTTCATCCTCAGAGCCGACGTAATGAGGAATCTTGAATGGGCTTCGTCAGCAGACGGATCTTAAGATCCTTCTCACAGGCCATTGCTTCCCATAAGATGATCAAAGATCCGAAATTGGACGGAACCTAGTACGTGCACATTCCCCATGATGTAAATAAACTCGGTACTCTTGATGCTGAGAGGGATCGAATTCTTCAGGAAAGAGTTTGATCACAGGGGGTAGATATCTCGTCTGCTGGTAGCGATGTTCATCAAGTGATCAGCTGTGCGCGCGTAATGCGCGCGCTCCTCGTAAATCTACCCGGGAATATCTCTCGTGACCCTATAAGTATGGAAATATAGTTGATGACAATACCGAGAGAGTGGAATACATTGGAATGATCCCCTCTATACATCAACAGAGCCACGGTCAATACAAAGATAGATTCGAGGTGTCTTCCGGTTATCGTTTTATCACCGAATGATCGAATTAGAGCAGACAAATACGTTCAATTAACGGAATTGCCAGGGTGCGAGGAAGATATCCAATCCGTTGGTGATGAGCCATGGGGAATGTGAAAGAAGTGGCGACGCGTTTCATTAATCGGCGCCTTGGGGTGAATGTGGACGCAATGGCAGAACTTCCAGCTGGTGCATGTCTCGACTGATTTATGTGAATAAAGTAGGATTTTCGGCTGATGTGAAAACTTGAAAAGCCTTAATGGAACGCGTAACTGAGATGGGATGGGTAAACTAACCGTCGGAAAATATAACTCGTCAGCTCATACATGTCCTGGAGAAAGCACATCCAGATGCCTGTAGTGATGTCAGGAGGAAGTCAGGAGGGACAATTACGTCGTTACTGCCAAGATATAGCGACGGTGCCGTAAGTTGCAATTTTAAATATATATGGTCAGACAGATAATGCCAACTCTCTATCTCGAGACTTATCAATAACCCCACGTCGCATAGAAGAACGGTAGTTTATATATATACTACTTTGTATACTCTGGAGGAGAGGTCCTTACCCGTTTATTGGCAGGTGGAGGTGCTGGCGGAATCGCCTTTGCCAATTCGAACGATGTGATGTTCACGCTCGAACTGGAAACCGAACTAAGAGAGGCCCTTGCAACTGTAAGTTGAAGAAAGCTGGTCATTCAGATGAATCCAGTCTTTTGGGATCAGGACCGCCGGTGTCGAGCTTAGGTATGAGTTCGTTGTAGAAGATGGAAAACGACATCACTAAGCAAAGCAGAAACCTGTAGAGTATGTAGTACTTCCGCATCATCGGTGGGTATCCCCCTATTCCGTGAGCAATAGTTCATACTCAAAGCCAGAGGGGCATGTGAATGATAGAATACTTCCAATGGCGGTACACTGAAGAGACGAGTCGAGAGGTGAGGTAAATGAGAACATACATCAAATAGGAATAAGAATGTACAAGGACATGTCATGATACGGTAAGGTAAGTATGAGCTGTAAGCGACTGTAACTAACAAGTGATCGAAGCAACAACGAGATACGTACCTCAGTCGGGCACGGCGGTGGCGGAACGACTGAGGTACGAGTAACTACAGTGAGCGATATCTATGTCTAGATATCTGTCAGGGTGGAACGAATAAGTAAATGATAAATTGTGATGATCGTGAAATGGTGAAGGGGTATTAATATAGTAACCCAAGTAGAAGATGAAAAAAGATAGTGGTACGCATCGGATATCCTTCAATACGCTGTTGCAGGATAATTCTCTTCCCATGTCCGTGCAAATTTCGGTACCTACCCTCCTCGACGACATGAATAGAAGAATGCGGATACATCATTTCCATATATAAGTCATCATCGAGAAAAGTTTTGGCTAATGGAAAAGTCCTTTAGGAAGATATTGGCTGGATGCTAATCGTTGTCGTAAGCACTTGAACAAGCAACTAGATCGATGAGACCCACCTGGAAGCACTAACATCCTCATCCGCAAGTGACGTAGCTCCAGAAAGATCACTGGCTGGGTAAAGAAGACCAGACACAGATCGGCGCGTTGATACTGGATCTCCCAACGAGCGCCTGGAAGCGGGAGTTTCGCCAGCTCGTGAACCGAAGCATTTCTGTTTAGAATTGACTGTTATGATTCGTAGAAAAAAGGCTGGTAATCCACGTACTTTAAAAAGCTCAAAGTCTGTATTAAAAAGTGTCAAAGAGACGCCGTCCTTGATGATACCGAATAAGTTCCCTTCAGCTCCAATATTGACATCAAGCCCTGTATTAACAGAGAAACATCCACTGGCATTGCCGCTGGCATCCGCTGAAGCGCTCAAGTCGTTGATGGAGGCCGCGGTATTAGAGGCTCCAGCTGATCTCGCAACGTAGACGGCTTCAGCAATGGAGGTTGGCCGGCTTTGCCTCTTGCGATTGAGTGTGCTGGCGGTTTCGGAAGATGGCAAGCCTGAAGTTGATGGGGATGGGACGGAAGCGTCTTTTGCATTATTGACATAGGAAGTCGGCACAGTTAAAGCAGAGGACGATGTCATAGCAGAGGACAGTGTAATAGCAGAGGACATTACCGATGACCAAGTCTCGAAAGATGTTGTGTCTACAGAAGAAAGCTGGCTGTCAGACTCTGTAGTAGTCGAGTTGCTCTCTGCTGCGGATACAGGCACGGCGGTAACACTAGCAGTAGTAGAAGTGAGTTCTGAGGCTGTCAACGTCGCCGACGAGGCACCTATGCTTGTCGACACATCACCGATGGTAGCATTAGCTTCAGCCGTCGCGTCAAGCTCCAAATCCAGTGTGGCACTGGCATCGAGCTCTATGAATACATTGGCGTCGACAATGTTGGCGATCGTTGTTAATCCCAAGTTGAGGCGCGGTATTACATGAGCCTCAATCGTTCCCGTGGCATTGATCGCGGTGCCGACTGAAAGCTTCAAAGCTGAATGAGAGAAAGAATGAGCAATGCAGGAAAATAAGAAAAAAGGGTAATCGCACGTGTGTCTCCAGTATTGAATGATCCACTACTTGACGCACTATCGTCGGTTGGAGGGAAAGTGAATTGTGCTTGAGAAATGTTATATACAACGCCAACGTTGAGGTCAAGGTTGACGTCTAGTATTGCTTTGGCCTGGGCATCGATTTCGAAAGTGGGACCAAGAGTGAAGATGCTGCAGTCAAATTAGCAAAGGACGTTGGTAGAGATAGAGTGCCTACCCAGGAAAATCGATACCTCCAAGAGGAATTGGCTGTAGAAGAACAACTCTTCCAGAGTCTAGCGTACCCTGCGCAAAACGAACTATAAACAAAGATAAGAAAAATGTTCAAGTAAGGCTCACAGTAACGTCCGCAAGTATGTCAATGGCACCACCGAGAGTTGCATCAAGATCTAATATAACGCGGTCAAAGAGGCCCTAACGAAGTGATTGAAGTAGAAGAACAACGTACTAGCCGTGATTTCGAAATCGTTAACTTTGAAAGGGATAATAGTTCCGCTCGCAGAGACGCCCAGAGTAGCAAGAGCATGTGCCTCCGCTGCAACGTTAATGTTCAGGCTGGCATCTATAGATGGGCATGAAATGCTCTCGTTGAGGAGGTTGAAAGTCTCATCTATGTCGACGGGAATTTTGAAAGACTTGTCTTTGCTGAAGCGGGTGGGATTAGCTAGATACTGATATCAGCGAGAAGACGTCGACTGTGAGAGAAAGAACGCGCAAAAAAGTTCCTTCCTAAGAAATTCAGGCGCGTTGGTGGACGATGACCCGTTAGAGAGCGAAGAAAGATCGATATCGGGGATGTTGGCGCCTACGATTGCGAAATTGACAATCCCATTTCTAGATAAAGTTAGGATAAACAGTGGCGCGAACAATGAACTGCTGACTTTGAGGAGTTGGTAGCAGCAAAGTTTACGTCCAATGCCAGGGCTTTGACCAGAGGAGTAGTTCCGTCGCGACGGACTACACGTGCAGCCACATCAGAAGGAAGAGATTGGTTGTCAGAATCCCATGCTCCAGCCACACGGGCGAAGGCATTCTGACCACACTAATCAGGGGTAAGGACATCAGGCGTTGCAAACGGAAAGATAGAGAAATACTTGCGTTCTCCGGTAAGCGGACGATCTTGCCTATGGGACCATCATTTTGATAAAGATGGTCACAGTTAGCGGAGTCGGTGTTATTATTCGTACACACAAGACGGATTTCCTGTTCGAGCCTATCTGGAGTGCAATCAAGGATTTCCCAGCCGGCTGCTGGCGTGATGTCGGATAGTGCGTCGGGAGAGCCCGACTACAACGATGATTAGAAAAGACGTGGCGATAAACAACCGAGCTACGCACAATTCTCAATAAGCCCGACGCATTCAAATGCGACGGAAGGGAATATTCGCATTCTCCATAGAAGCAAGGGTTGGTCCAGTTGTTTGTCGCATCTACTGAGACGAAAATTAAGGATATAAGAATAATAAATGAATGTAATGCCATCGAGAAGGCGGGTTCTCAAAAGAGCGGAAGGGGCGAAGTGTAAATTGTAAGAAGAAGCGAAAACGTCGAAGAGTGTTGAGGATGAAGATATCCACTATACCAAGGGTTAAGTATACTTTCGCATGATTACTATGACAGGAAATCAGATAGGCATATGGTCGTTGCATCTTGATATAGGCACAAACTGAGCCATACGAGGGTTAATATTGTGTTCCCAAGGCGAACCAGGTGATACCGGGTGAGAGTTAGGACCTTGGAACCTGTATGATAATCGGACTTGATGGACGCTTCGATGTATGCCAAGAATCGTTCCCAAGGGGTTCAACGATACAGAGAGAGAAGTAGGGATACGAATTACATGTCATTATACGAAAGAATTTTCTCGGGGCGCGATTTTGGAGTCAACGGTGGCAAAACGGTGGGATGGGAAAACTTCAAGTTCGGTGGCAGTGCCGCATCGTGCGGATACTCCCCGGCCGGGGCCAGTCTTAGATTTCTTTGAATTGTTCCGAGTCTCAGGCTTCAGTTGAAGGCCTGTTCAGATGTATCAGACTCGATCACAGAAAGATGTCACCGCTCTAGCGTTCTCAAAAGTGTAGTATACTTTGTACGACCCATGAGGAAGGATCTGATGGCGAAGTTTCAACTCTGCATTGGTGTCATGGTTCATCAAGTCGAGGTCCTTGATGAGGTGAGTTGAATGTCAGTCATACATCGATATCTAGATGATATATTTGACATCCATAACAGCATCGCGACAGCTGTTTGCTCTGGACAGTTGTTATGTTTCTATCTTGTTGATCATCTTTTTGCCTTAGTCGCTAATGCACTTCCACAGTACTAAAGCCGAAGCAATTGAAATATTACGGACAAGCCTAAGTGCATAGGATATCAAATAAATGTCTTTTTTACTTCAAGTCTTTCCCCCAAATATAACAGCTTTGAGGTCTTTTGCCTGTTCTTCAAGAGTCGATTCAAGTATTGTCATGAGGAGAGTGGTGGATATGCCCATACTGATGGATAGAATATCAATCATCTGCCTATTAAGGAACAGATTCAACCCAGCAGTTGCTGATCTTGCAAGTTAATCTATTTAAAGCCTGAATTCTGATTTAACATATTCTTGCTGAGATACAGAGCAAACTCAGGAGTGGACGCTGCAATGCTGTAGGAAAGAAAAACTATGCTCGTTGGGCCATTCTTCTACTATTTTCTCCCTACATATCCTAGTCCATCGGGTCCTCTTCATCAGAAGAAGTAGAGTCGGGACCACTAGACGATGAACCACTACCCGTCGAACCTGAACCGGAGTTACCTCCAGGCAACGATGAGTCATCTTCAGACGATGAGTCGCCTCCAGGCAACGAGGAATCATCTTCAGACGACGAGTCATCTGCCGGCAACGACGAGTCGTCTACAGTAGAAGAGTCGTCCCCAGATTCGTCGTCCAGGGACGATCCTGAATCAAGCGCGCTGCTGCCTCCGGGTTGGCACTCGCAGGTGTACTTCTGCGCACCCCCTCCTGGCGCACCACCTCCAAATCCACCGGAGGAGCCCGAGGAGCCCGGGGAGCTGCTTGAAGCTGAGGTGCGACGTCTCATTGCAGTAGCGTCCACCCCGTCACCACTACCTCCCATACCTGCACTCGTACCCTTTTTGGGCTTGCAGGTACACGTCAAAGTCGTTTGAGATGACCCAGAGTCCATGCCAATGTCCGAGTCTCCTCCAGAACCTCCTCCAGAACCGAAATTGGAGCTGCCGGTGCTACTGCTACCACCGCCAGGACTGGAGCCGCCGGGGACCCGTGCAGCGAGGCCGTTGGAGTTCTCCATGGCGGGCATGGCGCTGGCAGCTGCGAGGCTGAGTGCGATGGTAAGGAAGGAGATCGAGAAGGGCTGCATTATGGAGGAAAGTTGCGAAATGTGCGATGAAGAGGAGTGTTTGCTGTCTATCCCTGGCCGGCAGGGAAGAGGTGAACGTCAAGTTGGAGTATCAAGCTGCATAGAACACTCTTTTATACAATCTCTGACGACAAAAATAGATGGTGGCGATGCGGTAGGGTGGGGAAGTGCCATCAGCAACCATGCTACTATCGTGATGGATGTACTGCTTAGGTTGGGTGGAGTGAAATTCCTGATGAAGAAAGTGTTGACATACTGTAAGTGTTGGGACTTTGAGATTGCTCAGGAGATGACTATTTCTCGAAGTAGAATTTACGGGTTTACGAAAATGTACCTTGCTGTTACACTGCCTCCGCAGACAGTGATGCATTGCCTTGGGTCATTTCGCACAGATTCTAAGACTCACAGTGTGGCTTGACTCTTGAACAAGAGTCGTACTGCAAAAGAATTGAGATATCAACGTTGTTTTAGGCAATCAAGTTACCTTTCTCTCTCCGGATCAACATACAAGTGTAATTCCCTGTTATACAACATATTTACAGGGCTCATTTCATCAGACAACGTTTCAGTGTCATCACTTCGGTAGAGTGTACTCCTCAATGGCAGCTTCGTCCTTCTGTTCATTAGTTACCGATTCATCTTGTTTGGCTTCTCGTCTGTTGCGACGACGCAAGCCGGCGGCAGATTCAATTCCAAACACCTTCGACCGTCCCTAGATGTATAGATGATGAGTTCCCTGTCGCAATAACCCCAAACAGCATACCTCTTTCCATTTCAGATATACTAGCGACACTATCACGGCAATCCAGTAAAAGACATACGAGAGGATCGTCCCCACTGCGCGAACATTAGGTGGAGATCTACAGAGAAGGAAACAGGTCACGCACAAGAACCATTGTTTGACCATCCGAATATGGCATTGAAGATTGTCCAGCCTTGGCCATGGAGGTTATCATAGGGATTGCAACAGTCGAGGTGCCAAACATTTCCTTGTACGCGGTATGAACCAGGCCCGCTACCTCCAGCGTCATCCACATCGCTCCCAAGGAGGTGATTGAACGCATTCTCTTCGAAGGCAAAAACCGCACGAGATAACAGGCCGGCACCAATCAAGAGGAGGAAGTTTGTCATCACTATGAGGAAGATAGTTAAGGCTAAAAGGAACCATTGAGTTAAGAAAAGTGTGAGAAAAGGAAGAGAGACATACTGGTCCGACTTGCAAATTGGTAGATAAGGAAGCCACAAACGAAGCCGCAGACTAGACCAACAATAGCGGCGATGGGGATAGAGGTAGCTGGTTGGCCGAGGGAGACACCTCCAACGAAGATCACAGCTTCCATACCTGATATATTGTGAGCTTTGGTCATTTGGCACGTCAGTGAAACACGCCTTCGCGCAAAACCGTGATCAGAGGCATAATGAAAAGGGCCCATTTTCCTGTTCTGCCACCCCCTTGGTTGTCTACCAGAAATGGATGACTGATTGTTTCATGCAAGGCCGATTGGACATACTGGAACCGTCAAATGCTTTTTGGAGTTTAATACGCCACTTGGCTTTCGCTGGGTGGGAAATATGAGGACTATGACAGGCTGGTTAATGTTTGTTTTACCTCGATCCATTTTGAGCATTGTTATCCCCATCACGAATATCATCATGGACGCGATGAGCTCAAAGATGCCTGGTGACTGGCATCAGCACCCGAGGAAGAGTAGTAAGAGCATCTGTACGCACCCTCCCAAAGCTCCTCAGATTTCTTCCACAGATTGGATGCCTTGGTGAACCACACAGCAATGAATCTAGACCAGGAGGTTATTCACTGTCATATATATGGCAGAAAATCTGTACGCAGCGCCGATTGCAAACGCGATGAAAAATCCAGTTCCGGCGCCAAGGAAGATCTAAGTTGATCTTAGGTTCACCTCTAGGATAGGATATAAGCTGCATACCTGGAGTCGCAGCTTCCGGATGAGTCTACGACGCTTAGCTACGCTGTCCGAATCATTTTCAGAGGTCCTTCCTTCAGCATTCGCCTCTGCAGCTACAATGGGTCGTTGGTGGTCGTACACGATCTGTTCCGCGAGACTCAAAAGCACAGAGATGATGATGGCGGCCTCGAGAGTCTCCCGGAAGACGATGAAGAAAATGGGTACAGAGAAGAGATTTCTGGTCATGGCCGTTCGTGAGCGCGTGAGCGGCCTACCTATTTCCGCTGGAATGCATTTATACGACAAAAATAGCACAAAGGGGCTAAAGCCGCCAAGAGAATTGATGCTAGTCTCGACCCGGTAAGCTACACGACTAACCCTGCTTGAAATTATGTTGGATACGACTTGGGATCCGTCATCGCTGTCATCGAGAAATCGCAAGCGTTTGCCGCGATAGGCCGGTTATAGAGAGCAATCCTAGTCCTCTGGCTAGCCAACTGATAATTGATAATCTGTTGTACCTGCTCCCCGGCTTTGATTTGAAGCGATATCCCACTCTCTTTGCCATCGATGGTGCCTGCATCAAAACTTCTGCCATAGAGAATTGGGGCACGAATCCGCATACAAATGGAGGACAAATTTTCACTTTTGGTGATGGAAGTGAATGTTGACGACGCGAGGAATTTCTGGCCAGCCTCCAAATCATGCAGGGACAATTTTCATCCTGATGAGAACAAGATGGATTCAATAGTTATTTGGCATCATGATGCATAAGTTAAGCGCACTCGGTATGTCTCGTCATGGTCGGGGTTTTATGAGAATTAAGATTCCCTAAAAAGACAAATCCTGTCACAATGTGTCCCTCGCAACGAATCTTTCGATCCCCAGAGACGCCTGCTTCAGCTGCCTTGCAAACTCATCTTATTGTCCACACCACGGAATTAGGTGCCCCATTGGAAAAGATACTTTCAGTAACCATCCTCTGAACCTCAGCATCTTCCTTCGCAGCAGAGAACAAAGCAATGCAATCCGAGAAGACGCTCGAATTTCGAATGATGTTTGTCCACGCTTCCGACTCAATGGTCAAAGTCATGAATGGCATGTTTAGGTTGGTAATGGCAGTATGAATGGCGATGGTTTGAAACACAATCTGTGCGGTATTTGCTTCCGAATCAATTGAAGGAACAGGAGTATTTGCATTGTAGCACCTCACATCCGAGGATGGTGTATGTGTCCAGGAGAGAAAGCAGTCAGGACAAGCATCATCAAACCAGATAATCAGGTTTTGGATAGTGGGACGCCGCGACGGAAAGAGAGCAACGAGGGAGGTCGGGACTCTGCGACGTGGCGCAGTAAAATTTCTCAGAGATGGCGGAGTAACGGAAGATGGATATTAACGCAATCAGGGGTGGCGACTGTGAATGCTGATGAAATCATTGGGCTGAAGGTCTATTCACGGAAAAGCTGGACAGGACGAAGGAAGCACAGGACATGTTGGTATCTTCCAGCGTGCCGAAGACCAACCCACCAGGCCTGCGCCGTCGTATGGACCGGTAGAGAACCATAAACCACAAGAGCACAGCACTGGAGGCGACGCAGAGGCCAAAAGAGGCGGCCGACCGCCACAACAGAGATGCTAGGGTCAGAGTCCGAAGCAACGGGTGTTGACAGGAAAGGCGATCACTACCATCCATCTTTGGGAAGAGGAACGTGAGGGCAACAACCAAGCAACAACATGGATTCGCCGACAGACAAGAGACGCCAATGAGGTCTTGAAACAAATGGACCGTTCTTGCCGAAACAAGTGATATCACAGGAAGAAAGAAAGTCGCTAGTCTCTAGGCCGTTCAGCATGGTTCCACCGTTTCCAAGAGTCAGGGACGTACCTAGCGCTATTATGAGCAGATGAGTAGAAAGTAACTGTATATATACGTGTTCCCGAACGAAAAAGATCTGCTGTGCGCTTTTTGAAGGCTAGGATACTACGTTCTGCGCAGCTTCTAGCATTGTTTGTCGCCGGTGATAGTGTCAAGGACGTGCATCATACGCAGGTAAAATAGCAGCATGTATGTATACGCGTCCCGAGGGACCCGTGATCTGTGCAGAAAAGGTCCGTGAGAGCACCACATGTCGCGCAGTTTTGTCCATCGAGTCTCTACAGCCAGACGCGGCCTAGAATGCACGATGTTGCGTGCACTTCGCCAAGCCCAAGGTGAATGTCCGGGTGCAAGAGTGACAGCGATGATCAGAAGAAAGGCGTCATTCGAGGTTTTGAGTCGCGATCGAGACCTTATACTCTAACCACAACCATCCTCCTCATCCCGTCGGTTTATGTAGACCTTGGATGCATTATTTTCTTCCATTTATCGTTGCCTCTCTGACCAGTCCGGCGTTCGCTGGTATCCAGGAAGTATGGTGGAATATTACCTACGTCCATGGAGCCAATCCTGACGGGCGTTATCCTCGTCGTGTCGTTGGAGTGAATGGAACTTGGCCGTGTGTATGCATCTCAATCATTCACATCACTTTCTGAATGTATCCAGACCACCCCCGATAAACGTTGAACCGACCGACTCGCTTATTTTGCACGCGACGAACTCTTTGGACCGGGCCACGACTCTTCACCACCATGGGATGCTCTTCAACTCCACGCCTTGGATGGATGGGGCTTATGGTCTTTCCGAATGGTGCGTTGCTTATGTTGGTGTAATGTGGATGTTGGGCCCGTAGTATTGAGGCATATATGCACACCTTGCGCCATTTTTGCGCAGTCTTTTGAACGCAGCCGAGGCTCCACTTTCTTTATCTCTGTACTGATTAAGATAATCTAGTGGTATTCCGCCTGGCGGCCGGTTCGACTACGTAGTCCCTATCAATGCTTCAGGGCAATCTGGCACGTTTTGGGTACATGGCCACGCAAACGTATGTCCTTCCTTCCCTGCCTAGTCACGTTTCAGACGTATATTCTAGGGTCAATATGTTGATGGATTACGAGCTCCTGCAGTGATACAACCCCGTCAGCAAGTCTACGCGTATGATGAAGAGTTCACTGTCATTCTGGGTGACTGGTATCATAAGGAACACTCTGTTCTTATGAAAGAGTTCCTTACCAATCAAAACCCTGAAGGCGCTGAACCTGTACCTGGTACGAAATCATCTCTCTGTCACTGAAAATATCTCATTCGACGCATAGATTCGGCATTGATTTATTTTGCCCAAAAATCGTCCTATCTTCGGGACAAGGCTGGTTTAGTTGCCTTCAATAAGGACGCAGCGCTGCCGTTCAAACCCGGAAAAACATATCGCCTTCGGATACTCAACACATCGGCTTTTGCCATGTTCATGTTCTGGGTAGATGGGCATGACATGCGGTTGATAGAGGTGGATGGTACTGATACAAAGGAAACTCCCATCGACCATATCAGCGTTAGCGCCGGCCAGCGGTATTCGGTGCTCATTACTGGTCGAAACGATACTGATTCGAATTGGGCCGTCCATGCCAACATGAATACGGCGATGTTCGATGAGATACCGGACAGACTGAAACCCAGTATGCTCTCTTCTCATGGATTCTGGATTTCGGATGTATTGATGTTACCACAGACGTCACGGCTTCCATTGAGTATTCCTCTTTGTCGCCTGTAGTTGACTTGGGGACAATCGACGCGTACCCGACTATCGATGATATCGCGCTAGTCCCTTTGAAATCGATTGCCGCTCCAGATGTTACCAGGACTATTGAAGTGGAAGTAAACTTCGATACCATGACGGACGGAACGAACCGCGGTATGTTCAACCAGATAACATACAACCCACCTCTTGTCCCAGCGTTGTTCAGCGAGCTCAGCCTAGGGACTAATGCATCCTCTGAGAGTGCTTACGGCCCCCTCAGCTTTTTGCTGGAGCACATGGAGGTCATAGACCTTGTCATAAAGAATGGCGATGATAATATGCATCCTTTGTGAGTTTCCTTTAAATCATTTTCGGTAACACCTGACGGTAGTCTTGACCTAGCCATATGCACGGACATGTTCCCATGATGGTCGGACGCGCCGAGGACTACACCTCCTCCGATCCCATTTTAAACCCACCCATTGCCCGAGGTCAACTAAATCCCATGCGCCGTGATACGTTCGATATTCCCGCAGGCGGTTCATTGACACTACGTATCGTCGCTGATAATCCGGGGGCGTGGATCATGCATTGCCATATAGAGTGGCACCTCGAAGCTGGGCTTGCCATCCAGCTTATTGAGGCGCCCATGGTCGCCCAGGAACGAGGTATGGTCATACCTCAGGCAATGCATGATCATTGCCGGGCGTTAGGCAGACCGTCGAGAGGCAACGCAGCTGGACACAATTCTACCACAGACCTGAGCGGGTGGCCTTTGGGTCCATATCCGACGAGGGAGGCGAAGAGACGTATACGCATTGTTGCCTGCATCGGGTATGTCCGTCTCTCTTTTTCTATATTCAGGTGGAGAGGCTCTAATTTCGGGACAATTAGACTGGCAATTGCAGCTCTTCTCAGTCTCGGGACTTTACTTTGGCGTAGACGAGCTTCGAAGAGAAAGACTCGAGGTCCTTATGAAGAACTGCCAACATTCGACTCAGAAGATTGTAGACTTGATGCCGAAAAGAAGGTAAGGCGAAGAAGTCGCTATTCTTTGCCTGCCAGTTGATTTCTGGTTCTTTTGATTTAAACCAGATTCTCTTGCGCTAAGACACAAGGTATGTTTTTAGAAAGTAGAATAATGTATGATTAGACAGCCTTTTGTATACCAATACCATCTCAAAAGAGTTAACATCCACCAGGGGTCCACTTTTTTTACCTCTGGGTTCACCGCGAAGACCTCAATCAACGACAATGATTCTCCTCTCTTCCAATAATGGGTCATCTACGGGTTCGACATCTTGGCAGGTTGACGATGCCGAATGACGAGACGAATTTGTCTGTTCTGAAACCACCCACCTAGGGGACCTGTCATTTTGTACCTTTCAATTACACGGATTTTCTTCAAACGGCGGAGAAACTTTCCTGCAGTCTCAGACTCAGTCGATCTATAGTAGCTGACGCCCGAATCTTGGCGGCTTAAGCTTTTGAACGAATCCCTTAGACGACTGGAGAGGTGCTAATTTTGAACTTGGCGGGAGCGTTTGAGTTCTCCTTCAAGATTGCTTCAAGACGGCCCGCGAGGGGGCTGACTGCCTTATAGTATCACGTGACCGGTTTACCCATACCGCGACAAAATACACGGCCAAATAGTAACATCACTCTACCCTCTTCCACCATGTATCTGGTTACCTTTCCGTCCGCCTATCTTCTTTTCTTCACGCTTTTCTCTATTTCTCTATTATCTGGCACTCTTGCTTCTGGCAATAAGCCAGCATCGGTATTCGCTCATTTCATCGTAGGAAACGCGCGCTCGTACAGTGATGATGATTGGAGAAACGGTAAATACACCTCATTTTCCTTCCTCGTCAAGCTTAGGTCTATTAGACATTCAACTCGCCTATGCTAATGGTATCGACGCCTTTGCCTTGAACATCGGAGGAGACCCTTGGGAACGAGATCAAATAGCTAAGGCCTTCGGCGCTTGTAGTGACTTGGGAACGGATTTCAAGCTGTTCTTCTCCTTTGATATGTCTTCCATTCCCTGCGCTTCTACTCAAGATGCCAAGATGATAAGCGACTACATCGCCGAGTACCATGGTCATGGATCTTACTATCTCTTCCAATCAAAAATGTTAGTATCTACATTTTCTGGCGAACACTGTGCCTTCGGCACGGGCGATATCAACTCAGGATGGTATTCGGCTGTCAAATCCCAGTTTCCCGAAGATATTCATTTCGTGCCTTACTTCTCTCTGGACCCGTCGCTATTTTCAGGACTCACAGTCACTGATGGCTTGTTCAACGTTAGTTGTTTCCCATTGCGTCTCGAAACGTGCTGATATCACTTCCAAGTGGGACTCCGGTTGGACAAAGGACGACAAGGATATTACCTTCGACTCTGACAAGACCTATATTTCAAATCTAAGGGGAAAGACATACATGGCGGCATGTTCACCTTGGTTCTTTACTGTAGGTGGCTATCTAAGTAGCTGGGTTATCTTGTCGAATGCTACTTCTAGCACTATGGGCGTGACACTTACAACAAGAACTGGATCTATCGCTCCGATGACTGGCTATTCGCTGCACGCTGGGAACTTCTCATCGCAAACAGAGATCAAGTGGATCTGGTGCAGCTACTGACTTGGAATGACTATGGAGAATCGCACTATCTAGGACCTATCAAGGGCTCTCAAGCTGGCTCGGATGCATGGACTAATGGATTCGATCATCAAAGTGAGTCTTCAGTGGAGAGCCTTGGGATCACTATGCTAATAAATTCTTTCAGGTTGGCTGAAATTCGGTTCTGACTACGCAAGCGCTTTCAAATCCGGATACTACTCAAGCTTCAACTACAACCGCATCTACCTGTGGAGCCGTCTCTTCCCTGCAGCAGCAGATGTTCCCAGCGACAGTGTCGGGAAACCTGATCGGTGGAATCTTGTAAGCCTTTAACCTTGTCAGATCACCGAGTCTGGAATAAATTTCCCCAGACAAAAGACGTTCTCTGGGGGGTCGTGTATCTGAGGCAGCCTTCTACGGTTTCACTTGTTTGTGGTTCATCGTATCTCTCTTGGAAGCTGTCCAGTGGCGTATGGAAGATAAGCCTACCTCTCAGGGAGAACTGCGAGGTCGAGGTCCAAGTGTCAAGAAACGGAGAAAGCGTCGCGGATTTCAAGCCAAATGGGTTCGTTTTCAATACGAATCCAACTTCGTACAATTTCAATGCACTGGTAGGCGATTATGATTGGTCTTAGGCTATGAACGGCGTCTCTCCAACAAAACTATGTGTCTATATCTACTCTCGGCATCTCTCTATTCGACTGCAACGTGTAGCAATACCTACCTACTAGACATACCTATCTGTAGATTTTCATTGGGTTTTATGCAAGGACGGGCGTTCATGCTCTTGGTTACGAAACGAACAATGTGCCCTCTCCTCCGTTTTTGAGCTTGCCTTGGCCTCGTTTCTATGGACTTAAACATCGTTCTGCGCTACACTATAGCGCTTAAGAAACCTTCCCCTCTTCAATTAGACTGAAAATCCTGTATGAAGCGGTAGCAGAGGTTCTATGTAAACATCGAAGTCCTTAGGTATCCGACCCCTTACAATCCAAGCGATAGAATGGAGCATGCCGCGAGCATGAGATAAAACGAGCACGATATTATGACCTTGGTTGCCCCACTGGCCCGAAGCTGAGGAAGAGGCTGATTCGCAGGAATATTGTCGTACAGGAACAACTGGAGTCAATATAGATATTGAACTCATTCGGAGAAAGCTAGATGGCCTCCTTACCTTGTTCATCCCAGCCTCGCTATTCATCATATCCTCATTCGAGTGTGATACTCCCTCAACCCAATCAACGGTAGCACTTGGTGGTAGGGAACCTTCTAGAGCTTCAAGCATTGTAACGAAATTCCGACCTCTCTCTAAATGGGTGCTCCCTTGCGTCTAAAATGAGAGATTGGCTTAGTAACTGAATACGAAATAGAACCTGAGAGACTCCTGACCAATGCTTCGCATCGTGTGTCTCCGGGACCGTTATCATTCTAAGGCAACAGTAAGCAGACATACTGATGAAGTACCGTGGAAGACACTTACCAAACCCCACGCGTAGTGTACGTTCCTCCCATTGTATCTCGATATTACGCCCTTTCTGGCCACATCCCCGGCAGAATACCCCGGAAAGCGACCGGACAATCCATATTTGTAGTCGTCCACACCTGCACATGTCTCATTAGGAAACGGCCGATCCCTCGTCAACCAGCATAACGACCCGGGATTAGCTGTTATGTTTAAAAAGATACTTTTACAACACATGATAGACAGCCCTACCTATCCAAAAGTGAAGCCTATCGTCGTTCTTGGTCGACCTACGGAGAGCAGCGTAGCGCTGGGTCATTTGGGCACCTGCAGAATGACCTGCGATCACGACGGTCTGGAAAGGTTTCTTGAGAGTCATGGAGTCTCCGCGAGGTTTCGATGCTTACTTTAAGATTCGGGTATGCACGAGTATCCATGTAATAATCCACCAAGGCATCCAGGACCGCAAAACTGCTGAGATGAGGCGAGGTGATACTTTCGTGGCCACTAATCCATGTGGTGGTCCCCCAAATCATCTGTCCATCGTGGGCCGCACCTGCATTCACATCTGGTTGCGTGAAGAAGCACGGTCCCATGATGGATATGCCATCGCGTCCGCTAATAGTCCCAGACTTCGTTGCGTTTGACAGAGCGTTGTTCATGACGTTCCAATCTGATCCACAAGTATAAACATTCCAACACTTGGAACAACGAAATGGGCATACAGAACCAACAATCCCGGTTCTGGTAACTCCCAGTCAGATTGCGAGATATACAGGTACAAAGGAGACTCACTCGTCCTGGTAAAACTATCACTGCTCTAGTTATATTTTCATTATCGACCCCACTGGTTTGGTATACGGGCTGCAAGCCCATCATCAGTTAACGGACAGAAAAGTGCTGACGATGAATCATAGTGCCCACCAAACTTCCACCGCCCACGTCCCAGTCAGGATATGCTGTAGCATCGATGACCTCAGGCAGTGTATGCCAGCCATTGTCGGGATCCCCTCCGACGACTGGGTTGGGATTACCCTGGGATAGAACGAAAGTGAGCGACGCTAGTAAGTAGAAGGAATGGATAAACATGACAGTAGCTGGAAAACTGATCTTTTACCACTCATAAATAATACCGATTTATCGTGGCGATGATTGATAGGATGCATTTTGTCGGTCCCGGCGACGGGGTTTATGGACGTAAGTTTAGACGTACATACATACCATGACCTCAGCTGTCACACCTGAGAAAGACTTTTGAACTGTACGCCAGAAAGAAGGATTAGTGTGTTGCCTCATTGTTTGATCCTTAGCAATAGTTTTCTCGAAAATTAAATGAACATACCAGTTCACGGGGGAATATGTACGGCATCAGAAAGCGTAAATACGACAGAATGGACCATGACTGTCGTCAGAGGTTCTAATATAAGAGCATATTCCTTCCTCGACGGAGATGGTGAGGCTATTTTCGCGGAACTGTCAGTAGCGTGAATACGAACCAAATACGAACGATGCAGGGATGCCAGTTAGAGGCAGTCAGAGGCTAGGTGACCGTATAGCCTAAATAGTACATGTCACTTTGTTAGTCAAGAAACATTAATTCCTGAGCACCAATCAGCCGTTCGGCATCTGAGCGGCACAAGTCGGCATCTATCGGAAACCCGTGTTGTAAGACCCACCAGGCTGCGTCGGCATGGTGTATCGTGATCCGCACTGTACCACCATTACTTTTTTTGGACAAGCAATCGTAATGCGGACCAGACGAAGCAATGAAGACGAGATGCATGCCGTGTTTTATGAGGAAATTCAAGGATCCCGGAGGGTGGAAGAAGACTGTAAAGTCCTTCAAGATGTCAGACTCATCTTATAACAACCCGCCGAAGCTGAACGATTACATCGAAGTTTGCCTGACGACGGTCTGTGAGAGTTTTGGACGGGGCAAAAGAAAAACCGTTGAATAAAGGCGAGACACTTGCTTTAGGTCCTGGTATGATTTTGGAAAGTAGTGTCTGTATAAAGTCTTAATATCATATGTCTATCGGTGAAAAATTCAGAGCCATATATGTTTACAGGATCTAGAGTGACAAGTGTGCTAATCTAGCAATGAGCCCTTTGACAAACCTTACGGAGACACAGCTTGAATGCTAATCGCAGACATGAAAGTGGGGCATGGAAAATGTCACTTGAAGGCTTACCTAGCAGCATCAATTTCCTGATCAGTAACCAACACAGCTTGGGCAAGGTCGATAGCAGGACAAAGAAGATCCAACACAGATCGGTGTGCTAATCTTTCTTGTCGTCGCCATGTGGACCGTCTCGCAGTGCTATTGGCGTTAGAACCGAAGCATTTCTAATTGTCGGTTAGAGCGAGGCGATGGGAGCGTTTGACAGCGATGCCTACCTGGAAGAGCTGGAAATTCTTGCTGAACAGCGTTTCTGATGCACTACTATTGAAAATATCAAAGAAGCTCCCTTCAGCGCCCACATTAGCGTCAAGTCCGGCACTGATGGAGAAGCATCCGCCGAAGCTGTTGCTGGCATCCGTGGATACGTTCAAACCATCCGCAGTGACGAAGCTCTGGAGCTTCCCTCCGGCCACAGTGCCTGCAGAAGCTGAAAATGATCTTATATGCTGAGAAACTTTAACGATGGGAGCTGGCTGACCTTCCCTCCTGTAATCGCGAGCGGTTTCTACACTCGTGGTTTCAAAGGCACTTGAGCTGTAGGAGATAGCGTCAGTGTATGCCTCATCGATAGAAGAACCAGTTGAAGGAGATGTCGTGGACGTTGGCGTGTGTTGCGGGGTTAATATAGATGCGCTTGATGTGCTGTACAACGAAGCCTGCGTGTTGTATTCTAAGGCAGAATTGCTCTCAACAGACATGATGGTAGACCCAGTTTCAGAGCTGGAGGCTAAAGCAGTTGTCGCTGTTTCTGTCCCGTTTGTCGATCCGATGTCCACTGTATTGCTGGTCTTCGCATCGAGCTCCAAAACAAGCGCAGCATTGGCATCCAATTCGAGGAATACATTGGCTTTGACTGTATCACCCAGAGCCGATACACCTAAATTAAGACGTGGAATAAGGTGTGCTTCAATCGTTCCTGTAGCGTTGACAGCAGGCGACACCGAGAGTTTCAATGCTACGCAAGACAATCAGCAGAGTGATGGAAGTAAAGGCAAACACTTACGTGTATCGCCTATATCGAAGGAGCCAGTGCTTACACTATCACTCTTATTAGGAGGGAAGACGAATTGGGCTTTGGAAATATTGTATACGACGCCGACGTTGAGATCAAGAGCGACGTCAAGCTTCGCGACTGCTTGAGCATCAATCTCAAACGTTGGTCCAATAGAAAGGATGCTAGGGTTGAAGTCAGAGAAAGAATAGCGTTAAGAAGACTTTGCCTACCCAGGAAAATCAAGCCCAGGTATACCGACCTGAAAAAGAGGTATTTTCCCAGAGTCTAAAGTTCCCTATAAGTGATGTTAAGGACGATGTAGATATTGACAGCAGAGGAAAGTTTACCGTAACGTCCGCCAACATATCAATGATACCGTCCAAAGTGACATCAAGATCTACATAAACGCTTTGAGGATACACGAAGTGGATCAATGCATGCACTTACTAGCCCGGATGGCGAAGTCATTGATGTTGGGAGGAACAACAGTCCCGCTGGCCGACACACCCAGAGTCGCAAGTGCATACGTCTTCGCGGTAACATTGATGTTTAGTTTGGCGTCTATGGGTTGACATGACACACTCTCATTGAGAAGATTGAAAGTCTGATCTACGTTGACGGGGACTGTAAAGGTCTGATTAACATCAACGTTGTTGTCCAAAACATTGCCGAGGGCTGGATCACGATGTCAGTAAGGTGCCTGGGTAGTAAGGGGACACAAGTACTATCAATAACGTCACCGACAAAGCCGGAATCGCGGTGTGATAGACGACTACGTCTTCGAGACCCCAAAGAGACGGAAGAGAGATCAGAGTCGGCGTCGGGCACATTAGCACCCAGAAGGACAAAACTGATGGTCCCAGTCCTACCATCGATTTAGTCGTGAGATATACCGATAAAAAAAATCAGTCTACTGACTTCGACGAGTCAATAGCTGAGAAATTTGTGTCTAACGCCAGGGCCTTCACCATTGGAGTGGTGCCATCACGCCGGAACACACGCGCGGCTAAAGTAGAAGGAAGAGACTGGTCTTCAGAATCCCATGCTCTCGCCACCCTAGCAAATGCGCTTTGACCACACTAGATCAAAAGAGTCATTTAATTGGGTACAAATTATAATATTCAACTTCTACGCACGTTTTCTGGTAGACGAACAATCTTACCCGCCGCGCCATTATCCTGATAAAGATGATCACAACCGGTCGCTGTTGTACCATTGTTCAAGCAAACGAGACGAATTTCTTGCGAAAGAGCGTCTGGCACGCAGTCGATGATTTCCCAGTCAGCTGCAGGTGTAATGTCTGACAGTGTGTTGGCAGATCCCCACTATATCGATAGTCATGTACAACGAAGTCGCAGACAAAGAGCAGGTACGCACGATTTTCAGCGATCCGGATGCAGTCCCGTTAGCGGGCAAAGAGTATTCACAAACGCCATTGAAACACGGTTGGTTCCAGTCATTTTTTGCAACAACTGCGACGGAAAAAATGAAGGTGAGTGTAGGGATCGAAATGGGACTCATTGTGAAGTAAACGAAGGGGATAAATGGAATCAACCCAGCCAACCAGGGCAAACGAACGAAAGTAACAATTTGACAAGAAGGGTGAGGAAAGAACGAAAGAGTCGCCCCGGCGCCAAAGAGGTGTTCGTAAAAAGTATTCTGACATGGCAGTATATGTATACCTTACATACCTATTGAGTCCTGAAATCAGGTATCATCGACATCTTTGATCAGCGCAACATAGGAAACATATGAAACATTTCCACGAGAGTTAGGTCAGAACAAGGTCAGAAGAATTTCCGTCGAAGAAGTAGAAATGACCCGGGTAACCACACAACCGGGCCGGAGTGATCCCGATCCTACCAGCTTGTGCTTACACTTGGCTTACACACCAATTACACACCAACATTAATCGCCGAACAGTGAAGCAAACATGTCTCTCAGAATTGTAATTGTCGGTGGTCACGGAAATGTAAGTTCCTTGCTCTGCGCTTTCGTCCATTGCAATTGATATCAGTCATATGAAGGTTTCCCTTCGCCTTGCGCGCCTCCTCGTAGCCGCAAAGCACACAGTTATCTCTCTCATCAGAAATCCAGAGCAGAAGGGCGATATTGAGGACACCGGGGCAACACCTCAAGTAATATCCCTCGAAGACTCGTCGATCTCTGAATTTGCAAAGACTTTCGAAGGAAAAGATATTGTTTATTGGTCTGCAGGCGCTGGGGGAAAAGGCGGCGAGGAGCGGACCAAAAAGGTGGACTATGAGGGCGCTATCAAGGTCTGATAATCTGTGGTCAATAAGATGTAGTGTTATTCATCTATTCCAGGTATTCGACGCGATCGAGGCAGTCCAGAGCTCGAAACCGCGTTTAATATACGTATCAGCTATCGATCTTCGTGATAGAAGTGCTCCACCACCGGCACACTATGTACGCCCATCTAGAACTACGCTACTTGCAACTCTAACGAGTGTGTATGTCAGACCGAGGCTGATCTCGCACTTTCGGAGCGTGTGTTTAAAGCCATACCCGCTTACATGCACTGGAAATACGAAGCGGAGAAGGTGCTTATAGCGCGAACCAAGTTCAACTGGACTAGCCTCAGACCAGGAGGTTTGACCAATGAACCTGGCACTGGAAAAGCAGCCCTAGGAAAGACTCACTTGTCACCAACCGTCTCGGTAAATCTTATTCTGCTTGTGTTGAATTCAATCTGATAATAGTATCTGCAGAGGGACGACGTCGCGAAGGCCTTGTTCCTGCTGGCCACTCGGCAAGATGCCAACGGAATGGGAATTGACATGGTGGGCGGTGACAATCCTATCGAAGACGAGCTTGACTTGGCGATCAAGCAGTTGCAAACGGAGAAAGCCTGATTCACTAATTGATTGGTGTTATTGCAGAAGAAATTAAAATGTACATTTACGATTGATTGGCCGTGTGACCCTTCACAACCATCAATTTGCAGCAAGGAATGCTGAGATGGACCTCGGTAAGGACCCGATACACGGATGAGGATTAAGTGGTGAGATCTACATCTCCGCGCTGAGTTCCGTTCGCCCGTGGTTGTTCACTTGTACATGTACTCCCTACCATCTCGTCAAATGATTGAGTTCAAACCGTCTACAAGAGCAAATGTTTAGCTGTTCCAATGGCGCAAAGGTCAATTTCAAGTAACGTACCTCCCAACTACTCCGACTTGCCCGTCGATTGTCTGATCTTCAGTGGACCAAAATGTCGCAATGCCTCAGAATGATTTCTTGTTTGTCGTGTTTTCGTTCTTGTTGAAATTCTATTGCTGATCGTTATTGCCGTTGTTCTTGCGAAACACAGGGCTCCATTCTCGATACGGAGGGAAGAAATTTCGCTTTTCAGGGATCAGACAATGTGTAAGCTTATCGATGTTCGTTGAAGGTGCGAGAGGACCATTGACGACAGACAAATTGTGCAAGAAGCGCCAAAATGAATGGTAGAGGCGCTGTGAAAAGTCTTGGATGATCTTATCTCTTTGTATTAATTGTAACTGAGCAAGATCTGAAGGTTATTAGAGTTTAACAGTAAGTAAGATACGGATTTTGGGATTGAAGGAATTTGTATCTCACCGTTTAACGAATCTGATGTTACCATCCATTTAGACCCTGCCGCACTGGCGGGGAGATGAACTGTACATACACAAATGAATATCAAAGCAAACTGGACAGAAAAGCTACAAGTGACAACGTAGACATAACCCTAGTAGCAGCAAGCGAAAGATGCGAAATTGAAATATCAACGGGAGAAATTTTGGTGATCCATCAGACGTCGTGACTTGAGCAGGCCCATCCGCTTCTTCCTGTGGATGTTAACGCATGATGGATACACAGTAGGCCGGCACTGGAAATATACCAGCAGCTGTGAAGATAGGAAGTATTGCAGAAAGTGCGATATAGAAGAAAATATGGAACTGGAAGATCAGAAATGACTACGTGATCAATAAGCGACAACCCTATTCAGAGTGTGAAATAGAGCAACGTTAGCTTCACGCATCAAACCGTCAGCTTCGAACAGACCACTTGCTGACAGACAAGGGAAAGTATCAAAAGAAGGCTATACAAACAGCGACCACCCCTGGATTAGGAACTGATTAGGAACCTGGCAAGGAAGTGGCATCGAAAAGTGAAGAATCATTACTGGAAAATTGGACAAAACATACCGGGATTTTAGTGGGTATGGTTGAGTGAATGATAAAGACTGGGTACGATGGACCCAGCTGGAGCGCACAAGTTGGCTGAGCCCCACACAGGACTAGCGGAATAGTACCAGAGTTCGTGCATAATTGTATTTACCTCGGGTGACCAGATTATCGAACAATGCCTTTCCGAACAAACATGCCTATATCAGTATTGAGAAACACATCGTGCTCGCGGGTTAGAAGACCTAGACTCACCAACGGGTTTATCATGACGTCCTTGGCGGGTCCCTCCTCTGCGGGGTATGAGACTAATTAAACGTACCACAAAAAATGAAATGTACATACGACGTAAAGCTCCGGTATCAGAACACGCTATGGCTGCACTCTTCGGACGATTGAACTACAGGACTATTTGTAAGAGATTAAAAATAAAGATTTCTAGGGAAATAAGGGATACGGTCTAACAAGTAATATTTTATGCTGCCGTATATCTAGGTTGCTTTCAGTTTGTCGTCATCTCTCTCCTCGTGCCGTTTTGTCCAGTCGAACATAGGCTTCAAAGCCTCAATATGCCACGAGTCGATGGCTTCGAGCGCCGCTTTACCCCAATCAAAGCTACCATGCTCCTCGATCGATGATGGACCATCAACGAAAACAACGATGTGTTCATTGACAGGATCAATGAATCCTTCCCGAACTCCGTCCTTGATCAGTTGCCTGAGGGGGTCATAGAACGATCGGACATTCAAAAGAATGACAGCTAGTGGAAAAACATTAGTTATATGAAGGTTAAGAGCGTCTGTCTCGCTCGAAGAGATGGTCCGCGAAGACTAGAAATTTGTCATAAGATGGACAAGTTTAGCTCAAGCCTTCGAAAGCGGGGGAAAATCTATCCTATGGAAGGAAACGCCGCTGGAGAGTTGTCAAATAGAAGAAAGACTAACGTTTTCTATGGACACCTATCTGAGTCCAAGTTGAGACCTCGAGAATCTAGAGACGGAAATCAGAAAAAGTATTTGGAACTACACGATGCCTACCTCCTCGAAGGTTCCGTAACCACCAGGTAACGCGACGAATCCCCCGACACGTCTCGCCATCTCCACTTTTCGTTCGTGCATGGATTCCACGATAATCTTCAAGTTCGGTCAAGTGAATTGTTCCAATCACTCCGCAAGACACTGATGTCACGTACAGTCTCGACCTAAGATTCATCAGCATCGCGAGCGAAGAACAATCAGGTGGGCGCACCTGGTCATTTGTTCCATTGGGAATGACGACTAGTCTTGTTGGATCGGATTTGTTCCCTTCACCTCCTCCGGCGACCATCGCGAAAGGTACAATGCCCGTTACCTTACCACCGTTCTCCGCTACAGCGTTTGCTATCGCACCCATAATGCCCTTTTGGCCTCCACCATAGACCAAAGGCCTTTGGGATTGAGCCATTGCTTTTCCGAGCGCTGAAGAAGTCTTGAAAACGGAGGTCGATCAGACTGTTGGATACTTACATTCAGCAGCATGTACGAACGCGGGTTGGTTGCCGACTTTGGAACCACAATACACGGCAATGGCTTTGTTGGACACTATCATAACGAGAACGTCAAATAAATGGGAATCTGTGCTGTAAAAAACATAAGTTTACTTTTGCGCTTGATGTAACAGTGGTGGGGGTTGTGATGGTAGGGACAAGAAATGGGTTGGCAGACTGTTTTGAGTCCTGACTAGCGGAGATATTAATAGGGTAAACTTGGAGTAAATGGGGCTACGATGGTCGGACTGGTCTTTTCGAATGGTGATGCTGGTATTGGTTCGTGGAAGGTCCCGAATATGGCGGCGCCGGCAATGATGCATCACCAATGCATCATAGATTCGTCTTCACTCCGTAGGTAAAGTGTCACAATAAGAGGTATTCATACTCACATTTAGTATCTTCAACGGTACTGTGTTGTTGTAGCCGCCGAAGAGGTCTGTTTCCTTTTTAGTCAAATCCAGTGTTTACCAACTTTTGCTTTCCTTCCTTCAATTGTATAAACGCATCAAAAACGAACTCGGGTCATTTGGATAGTACTTCATAGCTTCGGACTATAGGGATGCAGACATGGGCGAGAAAGAAAGGTGAGGGGAATACACAATTAATATCTTTAATCAGTGTTCGGTGCCTGTGGCTTTTGGGTATGCCTAAAAACCGGATAACCTGACAGATTAGACTCGAAAACACAATGGAAGTATTTGTTCCCCCTCTACCCAAAATAGCTCCTTTTCTTCAAATGATAAGCATTTCCCTTGTTTCTGAGCAGGAGGATGCTCTTTTTGCTCCGTTTTTCCCCTTCCCGTCCGACTTCACGTGGACAGCAAGAAATTTATTTTACCTTTGAATTTATACCTCATCCTTGTGAACACATTTCAACCAAAATTGCATCTTACAGTTAAGTCTTTCTTGTGCGCGTTGGCTCCATAAAGCCGAACTACGCTTTTTGTAAGACTGCAAGACACTTGAGTCATACCTCTGCTAAATGCCAAAACCGTCCCGGCCCGTCGGTCCGTCTCCAACATTAGCACAGCATTGGAAGGATTCTTAGCTCGCAGACTACGACGATGAGCAAGACCGTTGCGCTCGCTATATTTGCATCCTATTTTCTCTTAATTCTCTTTCTCTTTGGAGTTATCCTCAAGGAGTTGCTGCGACCTAGCTCTCGCCCGGCTTCAGCCAACAAAGTCTCGGTTTTTACCGCCCTGACCCTCGCGTCATTCAGCCACACATGGTTCTGTAGGTTGACCCTGCTCTGAGTTTAATATTTGACTGATCATGTCTAGACATGTTCAAATTCATGTCGGTAAGTGTTTATTGGCCTTGTGCCTAGATTAGCGACGTGACTTCATCGGAACAGTGGAGTTTCTCGGACTACGAACGCATGTTTCTGCGTACAGAAGCAAATACTTTGCTGGATCGCATTTCATCATGGCTCGTGGACACCAAGCTTTTTGAGCAGGCTTGGGCTGCCGTATCCTTTGGTGCCGTGAATTGGTGGTGGAGCGAACAGTTGTGCTTGTTCACAGCAGGATTTTGGACGGTTTTCGTCTTCCATGAAAGTGAGTTATGCCGATGGTTGGTTACTGCGGCTCTTTACTCATAATTCAGGTCGTCGATACGGCATAAAAAACGCGTGGGCATACATGCTAGTGGGCCAGGTCGTTGCAATCTCCGTCGCCGCGAACCTTTTCTATCTCGCCATTCTATTATCACCACAATATTCGAAACCGAAGCTAAGAGGAGCGGCTCCATATATCTTATGGATACCCGTTCTTTGTTCTCTTTTGAATGTTTTCATCAGTCCTTTCACGAACGAAGAAACTTTCTTACCGAATCTCCTCACGATGCATGCCGTGCTTATGCTGCCACTTCTCTTGCCGACCGCTGCCCGCTCGTATTCAATTTCATACTCATCATTTTATGCGATAATACTGGTTTCTACCGCGATCATGCGATTGAAGACAACTTACCTTGCTATATCTGAAGCCAATTTCCCTTCTTTCCTGGCGTCCACGTTTGAAACGCTGTATTCTCATCCTGCTCAATCTTCCATTGGGTACGATGTCGTGTGGACCACTATTTCCTTTGTGGCGTGGGTCAGACTTGGCATAAAACATGAGGCGTCGGTTCTCTCCCTTGTCTCTGCGCCAATTGTTTCCGTGGGTGTTATTGCGCCCTACGTTACGCGTTTGAGTCTGGGACAGCGGGATGAGGACAAAGTTTCATAACGGCGTTTTCCAGGTGACTCATCTCATTCTGGCTGCTGACCGATCTCTGACGACACCAACAGATTCTTTGAACAGAGGACAGTCCATTTGAATACTGTACTGAAGCATCGAATAACGCAAGAGATCCCTTCAACAAGTAATCGCACTTGTGCTTCTGAGTTCTTGGCACTAGTCGGTGATATCAGGGTAAGAGGGTCTGATTATCTTTCATTGATTGTGCTGACCCCAGAATTTTTTAGATCGACGGGACATGTATGATCCTATCCCCTAAAGATCGCAAATCCGTGAAGAAAATATTTATTCCACAGAGTTTTCTCTCCTCGCTCGCCTGAGGCGGCAACAGTAGTAGAGGACAGCTCAAGGATGTGGAATGTTTTTTTTTTCGAACAATCTTTATGCATTTGCAAATGTTTCCAGAGACAGTCAGGCACATTCCCATGCTCACGACGGCCACAACATAATCCGGGTTTGGCGGAATTCGAGCGCTCGAAAGGATCTCCAGGATAGCTGGTAAAATTCTTCATAACTATGGTTTATGCGGGGTCGAAGTTGTTTTTCTCCGTGCAAAACATAACAACTGTTTAGCATCATGAAGACAGTAAAGATGAATTCTAGGGGTTCTCATGCAATGCCTGCCGGGAGACCGTCGGTCCGGTGGGGACTTCGGAACTTTTCCGAAAGCAATTTACCTCGGGACATACGAAATTTTCTCCACCTAGAATCTAGATCTTTTCTCCTCACTTTACGATTTGCTTTTATGCATAGATCAAACCGTGTTGTGCCTATTTAACGGGTGTGTGTTTACGTTGTAATTCTAGCTCCTACCTCACTGCTTGGCCCTGTACAGATTCTTTTCTTGCAAGTCATGGTTTCTGCTGGCGCGTTGATATGGATTTCGCTCCGCCCTCTTCTCCGACTGTATGCGAAGTCTTTCTCTGAGGCTTTCTCCAGTCCTTCTGACTATTCTTGCAGAATCATGTGTGTTTCTTGTGGATATGCGATCACCAAAGCCGATATATTCCCACGCGTGGCTGCACAAGGAGCAGCGCAGATAGCTTTGGTGAGTCATTGTGACACACGAACACGGACAAACCTGATTTTGTTCATCAGAACATCACGATACCATGTCTTATGTTCTCGAAGATGGTTCCAGCCTTCACATCGGACAATATTGGCGCGCTAGGTGTGCAGGCTGCCCATAGCGACATGCCAATATTGTGCCAACCCAAGCCCTCAAACTCATCGCACATTCATCTGTATTCTAGGGCCTCTACTCTTGATCTGTGTCATATACCAAGCTTTGAGCGTGGGGATAGCGTGGTTGACTAAACAGTTATTTTGGGTTCCTCACCGATTTCGATATGGGATTTTAGTTGCTGGTGGTTGGGCTAATTATGGGGACATACGTGAGGGATTTTTGAACTAATGGTCCTCCGTATCTGACATCGAATTCAGCAACTGCTGTCATCATGAGCATCACAGGTGCAGCGCCATTCAATGGTGAATCGGATCAGAACCTGTCCGTCGCATACATTGCAGTGTTTATTCTCTACTACATGGTTTGTCGGTGTCTTTTCTAGGAATCTTTCTCTGACTCAGGAGTCAGATAACCTTCTTTCCAATGGGCGGAAACAAGGTAATTGCTTGGGACTTTAAAGGCCCTGACGTCGAACCGGAAGAAGTCAGGGAGTGTGTTCGTCTCAGACGACAGTTTATCCTTCGTGGTTGGCCTCGTGCTCTACGACAGAAACTAACTAAGGCACGGAGTGAAGCGGACACCGAAAAACAAGTAGATGAGAAGATACCAAACGAGGCTACTCTTGCCATAGACGACCCCAACGAAATCCACCACCGTCCTCGTCACGGTCGACACGTCTCTTTCTGTGACGATATTTCTACTGCAGTTCCGACAGAAGTAGATGCTACTTCTGCACCGTCGGAAAAACTGCAGTCTCCTTCACTATCTCAGGCTGCTACCCAGACTATTCCATACGACGGGTGCTGTTCTCGGCCCCTGACACCTATAGCGGAAGATCGTCCTCCCAGTCCTTCGCCCTTGCAACGTCGGTGGCAAAAGTTTAGTACTACCGCGCGCGGGGTCCTCAAATCGCTCCTCACTCCCGCTTCAATCGCCATCCTCATCTCGTTCCCAATCGCTCTCATCAAGCCCCTAAAAGCTCTGTTCGTCGTAGTCGATGGATACTATATGCCCTCTGCTCCTGATGGACAGCCTCCTTTGGCGTTTGTCATTGATTTTGCAACGTTCATGGGCGCCGCGTCGGTGCCTTTGGGTCTTATTTGCTTGGGATCCGCTCTGGCGAGATTGAATGTGCCACGCAGTCAGTGGCCGCATTTGCCGTTGGGTGCAATCTTCTCGCTGGCCATTGGACGGATGTTGCTCATGCCTGTGCTGGGCGTCTTGGTGTGCGGGGGCCTGGTGAATGCTGGTGTTATCTCCAGAGATGATAAGGTCTTGAGATTTGTTTGCATGTGAGCATAGCTTTTCTAGCTCATTTTATAAACACCTCATGAAAGACCGTAGTTTCTTTTCTTGTTTACCTACTGCAACGACCCAGGTATGTTTGCCTGCCCTATGAAGTCATCTCAGCTAAGGTCTTTCATAGGTATTTGTAACGCAAGTATACAGCGGGACCGGAAGTGCGGAACACTTATCTGCGTTCCTGATCCCCCAGTACATCATCATGTTCCTTTCCATGACCGCCCTTTCTGCGTATACCTTGCAAATGTTGTTCTGATGACTTTGCTTGACCAGGGGTGATAGATTCTAGACTAAGTGAAGACAACTGTACAATCACATTGTTTTGTAAAAGATACACTCATGTTGCATATTTCTGTTTGCATTTCAGGCCGGAATAGGCACCTCGGCTTGAGGAGTAAGTCTGACTGCGTGCCTTCTATGGACATTATCGAAATCAACTGTCGCTGAATGGACTGTAAGTCTGTTATCCTGGATATTCATCGAAACCTTAGCGTCACGTTACAACAATAAGGAAATCTGACACTCACCCAAATAACGACCGTTCCAGGTTTATAGGATGCTCTCACTTGGAAATCGGAGCCCTTCGCAATATGGTCAAAGAGGAACTTCAGCAAATACTCAGATTCTTCGGCTTTGTACCCCACGATGCGCTTGGTGAAACCCTGGTTTACATAAAGAGCCTTTTCTCCTGTTACTGGGTGTACCCGAACGAGAGGATGCTAATATTCAATGAGATATCAACATACAGACCGAGATGACATAGACCGACCTCGTTCTCTACAGGCTCGCGACGGACGGGCCCTCCGCGGTTTCGGGAATATTCAGCTTGGGGAACAGCTGTATGCACTGCCCGAAGGCCTTCTAGTCGTTTCTTGAACTCTGGAGACAGACGATTGTACGCTTCGACCTGAGATGTGAAAAGGGTGTCTCCGCCGCTTTCAGGCTAAAACGGGACCAAGTTAGCAGGTTCGTAGGATGCAGAAGTTGAATTATGGACCTGATCCAAAATAAAGAAGAACGTAGTACCAGGCGGCTGACGCTCATAAGACTACAGGTAGAACTTGATTATTCACTAATCAGTGAAGAACGAGAATAGCACGTACGACGTCAGAGTGCCAGCTCGTCTTGCTTACACGGTCTTCTCCGAAGTATTCGAGAAATCGATCGTTGTCGGCATCCCGATAGACTGGACTTCTTCTAAGTCATAGATTCGCCTTTAAGTACTATGTGTAACTCACCGACATGAAATTCTGGATAACCCTTGACATTTCCCGACGTAGGGTGTCTCTGAATGGGACCAAAGTGACTGAAATAAATTATTGTCAGCAAAGTGAATGGCGTCTGTAGAAACAGCGCACTTGGCGATCTCAATCTGGCGTTCTGGAGTAAGATCTTTGAAGTTCTGGTCGCGGAAGAGCAAGAGCTTTCGCTCGGCCGTAAACAGAGCAAGCTCGTCAAGACCCTCCTTCGTCAGTTCCGAGATCTGAATACCCGAGACTTCCGTTCCGATATATGGGCTGATAGTCTTCGTGATCGTGTTGGGCCCAAGAAGATGAGGTTTGGAACGGTCGGCACGCGATCCAGGGTCGACGTGTTCTATCGCGTACGTCAATGAGGTACAGGCTGTGCAGCAGAGTTAAAAGTTACCGAAGACTTCAGTAGGAGGGAACTTCTCATCACTGTCCCAGTAAGGTAAGTAGAAGGGATAACTGGCTCCAGGTGCGATCTACATGGGCGTCAGTGAGGAAATGGAAGATCAGTAAGTACGAGCAAAACACACTGTCTGCTTGATGGTGGATTTCTTGGGGGTATTGATTTCTTCAGTCTTGGAAAGCTCTGCAACTGAGGGCGCCATCTTGAGAACGAGGAGGTTGATATGAAGCTGGCTAGGACACTGGTCCTTTTATGAGATATAGAGATAAGCGTCTGCAATACACCACAAGCATGCAATATGTCTCTAGGTCGACGTCATCGCAAAAATGAATAGGGATTGCGTTCAATGGCGCGAGTATGCAACCTCATACATTCAGAAGAAGCTAAGGTCACAAGTCTTCAAGGCTCACTAAGCAAGTCCAGGACCTAGAGTATGGTGCAAACAGGATGAAGAACGCCTTTCAAGGTATATTTTACTCGTTGTATCGAGATTTCATGCATTTGGAGTTACGCTTAAATGAATAGACGTTCAAGGGTAGCAAAGGTCGAAGCCAATCAGACTCTATGCTTTTGTCATTCCCACAGAACTTCAAAGAGCGGCGTCAATAGGCATAAAACCGGCTAGCGTACTCAAGTATCCTCGTTTTCCGTTCTATTTTGACACCTGATCTACACACGGATAGTCAGATAAATACTTATTCCGAGAGTAGATCGTTCCGCACCTTGACATTGCCGTCGGACCTGATAGGCAGTCATACAGTCAAAATATTTCGGACACTGGCGTAATTTATTGACAGGCAAGCCAATGGGGCTCAATTTTTTGGACATTGCTCATTCTAGGCCATTGGATCGAAATCACCATCAGGGAAGCGTTCATGGCACCAGATTGAAATTAAATTTGCCAGTGACGAAGGCTACGATAATACTATGAGAGGATGTACTAGGACCAAAGCAAAACCTCGGCTCACCAAAAATTATTCAATCGGGCTAGAACTGATCATCAATCAGACCAAGTAGGTCAGTGGTTCAATGGTGAATATTTCGAGAGTGTCGGACACTGGTGATTGCTTACAAGGGCGCGTCGGAATTTGCCGTCACTGCAAACGTAACTTGATCATCGACAACCATGTGCCGGCTTGGACTTAGCCTGGATGTCCAACATTCTCACTCTTTCTGCATGAAATATATGGCTAGCTATGCACAGAACCCCGAATGAAGCACACCAGACTGAAGCCGAGATCAGGTGCGTCATTTGTCGGGGTGCAACACAAGATATTGACGCTTCTATCTAAGAGATGCTATCTCAATGACTTCACGGAGTCAAAGAGCATAGAACCATCTTCAGAATCCTCAAGGCTACAGTTTTAATGGCGTGTCTGACTTTTGGTGTATCTGCAGTGTCCGAGAACCTGATTTACTATACAAAAGCAATTATCAACGGCATACATAGGTACGTCAAGGTGTCCCTGAACGCAGGGCTTGATGAAAGCTCCGAACTGTGGGCCCATAAAGGCCCACACTGGCGAACTTGGAACGAAATTTAGCGCGCGCCAAGCCACCAAACATAATTGGGACTGCGATTTATCGCCTGCGGGGATATACGACGTCGTATTTTGCCCAACTGCTGGAATAGAATCTGGAAATGAAACATTCTGTGATGACGTTGTGCAGTATATCAGCGATATGCATCAGCGAATTCAAAGTCCAAAATTTCTCAACAAGCTGGGCAAACGTTTCTCGTTGTGAAAGGATAGTTCTCGACGATATTCAGCGTTTCTGCATCTATACACTCGTCGCTTTTGGCCCAGGTGGTTCTTGCTTTGAGGCAATCATTTCATCATTCCGATTTAAATCATATATTCCCAAAGGGCACAAGGTAAGTACGGAGAAACTACTAATTTAAACGCCAACGTTGACGGGAATACAGCCGAGAACAGCAAGTCCGTTCTATCGATACGGTTATTGTCAGTCTTTCACTTGTAATTCAGCTTCCACTCACGTAGTTCTCGCCGGTGCAGCAGGCGGCTTGGCTAGAGCACTGGTTTGTCCCGGCCCCGATAACTGTGATGGGGTCACAATCGAGCCCACTGAGAAGAGCGCGTTAGCCATGGGCACAATTTTCATCAGCATAGGAACTTACACATCAGCAGTGATATCCCCAAGATTAACACCGAGCGGTGCCAAAATTGTCTGGACGGCGCTAGACGAGGGCTATCAATTCGTTTGTCAATGTAACATTCTTATTCAGAAGAATGCAGAAAATCTCACATCCTGCACAGATTGGCAGCACTCAAGGGTGCCCGACGAACAGCCGGTACCTCCTCGAGGGAGCGCCGTGGCGGACGCAAGGATCGGGAGAGTCAAGACTGCAATAGTGAAGGCAGAGAGACGAGAAAACATCTTGAAATAGTTTGGGAAAGTGGAATTGATGCAAGTGCTAGTTCACTTGACGGTTTCCATTCTATGACTGCCTCTTATATGGTCTAGGACTTCCAAGGGAGTGCCCGGGCTTGTTCTTCTCGTTGAAGATACCAAAAACATACTACCCGACGTGCGCAAACTCTTGTGCCGTACTAGTCGGCCATATGAAGAATGGAATTTCGCGGTCATACAGCTGCGCGGGGTTGGTCGCAGAGCGCTGATATGACACCACCGTCACTTGCAGTTCTATTCTCGCTGGGGAGTTGCGTGTACAGAACCAAGAAGCATTCTGATCTTACCATATGGCAGTCCGGAACCGAATATCAATGTATCGGTGCGTTTTCGTTGGATTTTGCAGATCACCCTCCTTGACACCAAAATAATTGCACTAATATTGATTATGACGACCCGTCTTAGGTTTGACTCTACGTTTTTTAACCCATAATTGAATTCCAGGCTAACATTTGACTTTTCTCAATCTAGTTGTAGAGTACCCGTGCTCTTGCGATGTCACTTCAAAACATATGGCTGGCTAGAAACGACATGTCGTTCTCCTTACAGTCCGATACGAATTATCTCCCGAACCCTATCAGGATGCATTCCAATCAGAGAAGCTACCTATATTTATCCCTGGTCGGCTGTCAATAATGTCCACTCATGCGAGCATGAGTCCTCCTCAAAGAGCTTAGAGGATAACCAGGACAAGATGCTGATATTTACTCGAGGCCACACGATGGCACGTGCGCGGTTGGGTAAATCGGGTCGACCTAGCTGACTCTGGTGGATATTTCGGGTTCTCAATACGCTCTATTTCTGATCAAAAGTATGAATCGTGCGTCGTGGTCGGCGTTCGTTTGGGCCGCTTTGCCTCAGCACGGACGTCCGTCGCAAGCGCTACATAATTAAGTTCAACCATCACTTAACTGAGAATTGCATCCAGAAGAATGGTACCTATGCATGAAAACCCGTGACTCAAACACGATTAAGTACGTTTTCTTTCAAAATCACATATTCCTCAGAAATAAAGTGGGCTGATAGAAGATGTGGATTCCCCATCTCAAGAAAAGGTGATCACGAATCATGAAAAAGACGGCGGCGTGCAATTTCGGTACCGAGATGGATTGTCTGTTTAATTAACTTCAAATGGTGAGCACGGTGAAGCTCTACTGAGTCAGCGTTCATCGGATGGGCTCATGTTCCCGGAGGCCGACGTCAAGAGGTCAACACGAGTTGTAGCACCCCATGGCCTTCAGAAGGAGACCCATATCTTCAATATCCACTCTATGAGCAGAAAAGAGCTCGGTATCCTACTCTCTGGCCCGGCCTGCGACGAAAACATCAACTCCGGCACTCACAGGTGGCGATCTCATTAATATTCTCGCTCTCAGATCTCACCGTCACGCATGAACTAGTTCCGCTTGTGGAACCTTACTTTATAGCGATGAAAAATAATTTTGTAGAGCCATGTGCATAATTGGGGCACTTCATATGTCACTCAGGTGTAAGTATTGAAGCACATTTTGATGTCTTCACTATACCAAGACTCATCACTACACCTGATACTTAATACGTGACGCATGATGTCAGGTCGTTCGATAGTGAACGTGCTCATGGTTGGGTAGAGGCAATGGAGGAATTCCCCTTCTATTGCATATAGAATATGAATGCCGCGGAAAATGCCCAGTGCTTGTCAGGTGCAGTATGACAGGTGATGATATACATGCTAACCTATTGCCTATGTAAGAGCAAGTTGATACGTATCACGGTAAAAAAAACCAATCCACGAATTGGAGAACTTCGGCATCATGCCAGAAAATGGAGACCATTCAGGCGACAGATCAGGAGTGGATCCGCGGCGGCAGTGATGTTCAGGAACAGATAGAGAACTTGAAGCTAAGCCAGCACCATTGGGCAAACTGATTTTTCTAGCACAAAAGATTGATACTCCAGGAATTCGATATGCGGCAGAAGGTCAAAGCTAGAGAAAGTCGCCCACATAAAAGAGATAATACCCAGACATACCTTCATGTACAGGAGATAATCCTACACAGGAAAAAGAAAAGGCTTAACTTTTTCGGACTGCAGCCGAAAATATGGGCGCTTTCTGACTCAGGACTTGACCATGCTGTCTTCAGCCACATGTTACCCAAGGAGATGATATTAAGGGCGTACTATTTGAATATCGCCGTCCATCCTTTGGTGACTTCAGTGAAACGAGGGAACTTAATTCAGGATGGTTGACGACCAGTGGAAGCTCCCAGACGACTACATACTATCATTGGCTAGATAGGTACGTTTACGATTGAGGGTCGATTATCTTACGGTGCACCTAATGGCGCCCGTAATTTCCGCTGATCCCTTGACTCTCGCTCCATGGAGCACAAATGAATCATATTGTACTTGTCATGTGCTATTCATTGTTGTCATACACGACAATCGTGGAAGTGAACTAGTCAAAATATAACAGAGCGTAGTACCGTTTCCTCACAGCGGCGAGAGAAACCTGTTCTCGTGGAGTTCGGCTCAATTCTTTATTTTCCGATGATGTATCATGTCAGACTTGAAGAAAATTTTTGTTACCTCATTCAATGATTTATATCTTGATACAAAATCGTTGTGTCTGTTAACGAGACCAATTCGCGTAATGATAAGATGTGATCTGAGTCAGCCTCATTGTGACTGTGTTTAAATCTATGCGGCCGCCTGGCCGTCTCTAGCAGCAATTACAGTCTCTTTTTGGTCTCTTTCTTTTCCTCTGGACCTGCGCCTGGTTTCAGAAAAGTATCAATGAAGAGCATCTTATTTCCCTATAAACCAGACCTGACTCTATTAGAAGATTTCCAGGAACATGAGGGAATATCGACAGCACATGTTCAATGTCTGCATCGAGGCACTGCCTGCTCAGTAATCATCTCCACATCCCACAGGGTCCTATCTGCCAGCACTGAAAAAGGTTTCGATGTCATGTGTTCTCTGCTAACGAAGGTTCCTTATCTATGCTCAGCGAGCCCCGCATTGACTTGGTTGGTTTGACTGCTCTGCCAATAGTAACCGCCGTGAAAGGATGTAATCCTGACGCAGTCTGTCCTCTTCCTGCGCCCATAGAATAGGATCACTCTTCCGCTTGATAAACTGTGCCTGATTGACCGGTGGAAACGTCGGGCGACTATATCCCCCATCGATGCTGTGTAACAGGGGACCCGCCGATATTATAAAGGCTGCAATTTAACTTCCTCTCCTCGTCTACGTTCTCATGGCCGAAGCTGCACTCAACGGTTCTTCTGGTGCATTCCTCATTGGTGTCATCATATCGTCATGGTTCATTCACCCCAAATGCATTCATTTTTATTCTGATTCCCTATATATCTAGTCTGTTCGGGGTAACCTGCACCCAAACCTGGCATTATTACACTCGCTACTCTGATGGCATCGTCCTCAAGGCCTTGGTAAGTATTAAAATTCCTCTCTTCAGTGACCCAGCACTAATACACTCGCAGGTTGGCACTATATGGTACTCATCGCTTCCTATCGAATATCCGATTCTCACGGGTTTGCGCAGGATATTGGAAGTTTTGCATTTGGCTTTCAGTAGCCATGTCATTTACTATTATGTCATACGACATATAGGAGATCCGGTTGCTCTAGCCATAGCAACGTGGTAAGCTCTGCATATTTTCATTTTCCACGACCAACGAAAGGACTGAAATACATGCCAGGACGGTACCCGTGAGTTTCTACGTCCATCCCCACAATTTGCTTATATGCATACGGCAACTAGCTTAATATCGGTGTAACGGTATGTGATTTAGCACTTTCCGTAACTCTTTCAGGTTGTCTCTAACGAGGATGATTGCAGGGCCTTATTGCTTGTCTTGTCTACTTATTCTATGCCCGACGGATATATTATTGTTGTCGCAATTATTTTGTCGCGATTACCGCCTTCTGATATATTTTATGCAGTATCGAAGCACAATAAGCGTCTAGTGGCTGTCGTCGTGAGTTTCCAGTGATCTCAACGTTGTTTAATGGACACCCAACTTCGATTCAGGTCTTTCCCTTAATCTGTCGCTTGGGTGTGTATTATATTAGTCTTCTTCTATCTTCTGTAACGTGGCGTCCACCCAGGAACTAGCATCTGTACGTACTGTATCTTGTATGGAGGATGTTCTTCAGAGGCTAACCTTTTTGCCCTTGTAGCCATCACCATCTATGGGTTAGGGCTGTCGTCGTTTGTCAGGGATTTCTGTCTCACTTGTTATTTTCAGTTTGCATCTGAAGTATCTAGTTCAGTTTGAAATATCTAGTATGGCTGTAAGTATTCGTCCGACACGATCTTGATCCATGTTTCGACTCTCCGTTGTTCAGAACCTCATCCGGGCTTCCATGACACTCTATGCAGCGACGGATCTCTTGGTCTCTCTGACACTTTGCTATCTTCTCCACACCAGTCGCACGGGGATCAAACGGTATGCCATTCCATACTGTGGTCCAATACTACTGATAGGAGGTCTCGACGTCATTATAGCACCAACGCCATAATTGATAGGCTCATTGTTTACACCATCCACCATGGTCTTGTAACTGCGTAGAGGCATACCATAATCCCTATCTCATCGTTTGATTAAAGGATTCATCTCTAGGGTTGCGGATCTCTTCGTCCTCGCCTTCGTAAGTCACCCCATTGCTCCATGTAATTCACTGACATTAGAGTTTCTCAGAACATAGCTTACCCTCACAACTTCCTATATCTGTCTGTCTACCAGATAGTCGCAAACTGTATGTAGAACATATCCGTCCCACGTAATAGAGCTTCAAGCCCACACTCACTCTTTTCTAAGTATATTCGAACACCTTGCTCGCCTCGTTCGTTTCATGATTTTCTGCACAAACATTCGTTCTTATGACCTTGCTTCAGGTTGAACTCTCGTAGATCTACGAAACCGGTCAATGATGACTTTTCGGCCAATGTCAATTCAACCTTCGTCAATGCATTGGGTTCCCTCAACTTCGGCGTCCAGACGGCAGATACCGCGAGAGATAGCAACACGAATGAGGTACGGCCCTACTGCTTGTTTTTTTCCTCGTACTGATCGATTGCTGGTCCTGACATTCCAGCGGCACGTCGATCTTAATATCACATCCACATCGGATAACCCTAGAGAAACTGACAGAACCTCTCCCGTGAGTGCTTTACACTGGATATACTCCTTCTGACTGACGCTTCGTTCACTACCACACAGACTGAACCTGGCTCGAAAGTCGTAAGCTAAAGAAGGAAATGAGTGTGTTATCTCTTTGTTTGTTTGATCTGCTGCCGTGCTCTGTATGATTGTCGTCTTTTCCCTGCCCATATGCATGTGTGTTTTCGTTGCTAAATTTACCACATAAGTACATCACGACCTTAAGGCAGGAAAATTAAGGTGTGTGCTTCGAGTCGTCAATCCTAGATCCTCTTACCTCCAAGCAATTCCCATAATGTTCTATTTCCTTCCCCGTTGGACCTTCTGGCAAATTATAGCTCATGTCGATTGGGCTTGTGCGACCTAGCACCGTGATGAGTTCGTGAGATGTGCAATTCGTTAAGCTCTACATGTATTAGCTACAACCGTCACATCCTAACGAATCTTATGATTGCTATCAGTAGATCATGGTAAATCCTTGACCTAGTCGGTGATAACCGCGACTTCGCCAAAGCATACTGGGTAAAATCTCAACGAAAACCATGCTATCCAAAGTTTCAGACTCCAGATAGGGATGGAAATAATTCTATTACTGCTTGCCTTGCCGATAATAGAAAAAGAATATGAGTAGGAAGGAAGAAAAACAGACACAAAACCTGTATGAAGATACATGAGCTCTCGAAGCCTTGAAAACAATCACCCTCTACTCGTAACAGATCGTCAAGATGTCATGAAAGAGGGCGGCCAAAGGAAGAAAATTGAAAGCAAGTTTGAATATAAAAATGATTCTACTTTGTCGTCCCGTCCACGATCATCTAGTCATGAACGGGAAGGAAGTGTAATTCCCTTTTCAAGTTCACAGGCCTACACACACGCGGACAAATCAGTCAGGTATCACATGTAGGAAGAACAGAGGGCATACGCGATTTCTGTGCGCGAGTATCGACCCTCGGAGCACGCTTTGCGGTAGAATGACGGCGTTTTAAATTGTCACCTACCAGGTACGCCCATAAGAACATCAATCATGTGTGATATCTTAAAACTCACGTTTGTTAGGAATTCGGGCGGTCGAGAAAGACCTGCGGCGCTGGTATTTCGCATTCGCAAGGCAGGAGTCCTTGGTCGAACCACAGCCATCCCAGTCAGGGTTAGGTTGAGATGCCGCAATGCACGAATTGTATGCTGTTGGAATAACTTAAATCGATAACAACTTCACCATAATGACGGTACTTACTGTTCATGCACTCGTTCGCATCATTAGTTCCGGTTGAGGATGACTGTGCCGCAGAGGTGCTTGTGGTGACACTGGTGCTCGTTACCTGTGCCACGGATGAAGAGGACACCGAGGTGGAAGCAATTGCTGACGATGACAATGCTGATGTCGCGGCTGACGCAGAGGTACTAGCCACCGAAGACGCGGGGACGCTAGTGGAACTCGCTGTAACACAAGGAGTTAAACAATGTTGACACCTGTTTAGGCCAAATCCACTTACCTGAGACGCTCCCAGCAGCGGAGGTAGTACCAGACACAGCGGTGGAAGTAGCGTCAGACGAAGCAGTAGAGGCTGCCTTGGAGGGAGTGCTAGAGGCGGCCGTGGACGATGCGGCCCCTGATCCACCGGTCCAAAGGGCAGGTCCGGGAATGGTGTAGCTATAAGGTAATTATTAGAGCTGCTTCCCTGACGAGGCGCGCAAGGCTGACCTGTCAAAAGTGGTGTACATGTTGAACGTGATACCTGGGTCAGTTCCAGCGTAAGCTCCTGGGAAGGACACCAAGTACGACGAGTCGGGGTAGTCAGAACCAGATCCTGTAACCTCAATCTGGCTACAACCGGGATAGAATTGAGCACCTGGGTAGGTGCCAGCGGAGTGCAGGGCAATACTGTATGTAGAAGGGACAGTTAGTCGCACGGTTCAATTCAAAAACTGATAGCACGAACATTTCATGACGAACAAGGTATTGCCCGGCCTGAAGACCGGAAGGAATGGTCCAATACCAAACGTTGTTCTGCTCGGTGACCATAATATCGGTGGCGGCCCACTTTCCATCCTCGTAACCAGCTTCGTCCACTTTGAACCACACGGCACTACCAAATAGCAAATTGAGAGAACTGCTCCAGTTTCTATAGTACTAGAGGCAACTCACTCTGTACCCGGTTCCCATGAAGTAATGTCGCTACCGTCGGGGACTTGAGCCAAGTACGTTATAACAGGCCCCTATAAATCACTCATCAGACAACGCTCAGTTATTGGAGTGAAATAATGGTAGCTTACTGCATGCGACGTAGGCCAGGTGGTCCAATGCATTTCAACACTGGAGCCAGCCTCGGCTGTAGCGTAGAGAGCAGCAGGTGCTGTTCCGCCGGTATTGCAACGGATGTCCTCGCTGGTGACATCCTCAATGGGGCCATTACCGGGGATGACGCGCTCAATTCGATCCGGAACAGGGTTCTGATACGGGTCACTGTATGGGAGGTAACCAGAATAGTTTGTTCCGCCGTAAACAAAAGTCTCTACGTATCCGTGAGCGCGGACACTGGTCAAAAGCGACAGCGCGACAACCAGAGCCGCGTTGCAGCGAAGGGAGCTAAGATAAGACATTTGGTTCTGTGCGTTGAATAAGAGAGCGTAACGAGAATGACTGTCGGTCAAAAGAAGGAGGGGGAAAGGGAACAAAATTCGGGGAAGGAAACAGGTTTGTGTGCCTCTCGTAGTAGCATTAGAGCTTATATAGGCCAACTCTCCCGTTATTTCCCACTAACAACAGACGGCCGAGCCAAGGTGACATCAACTGGAGGCCAAGACGCAGATATTCCGGATAATTCTTCATATTGGCGCCGAAGGCCATATATTGTTGAGTGATTTGTGCGCTACGCGACTCCAAAATGGAGTGTGCCTAGGTTCGCTCCCGTCGCCGTTGCTATGTACTTCTGGTTCGATAGATATCTCGTTAATATGATATGAAGAGCCAATTACGCCCTATTATACCTGTATAATGGTGTGCATCACCAGCCCATAACAAACTTGCACTGCTGCGGAGCAGCTTGCAGGTTGTGTCGTCAAGTCGAAGGGGTCCGACACCGAACAGAATGGGGTCGATTGGAAAGATGTTGTTCATGTTCACTATAATCCGCATGGCTCGTTCTACTTGGTGCCTAAGTACCTGGTAATATGAACAATTACTATGGCAACCATTGTGGGTCGAGACTAGAGGGGCCCGTTAAGTTGAAATGGAGCGAGTTGTGGCATATTGTGCTCAGCGTTTGAGGATCATCTTTGGGGAAACAAATAGGGACCACTATGATTTGATGTTACACAGAACCTCTGTTCCTTTTACACCGCGCAATATATGAAGAGAAAGGAGGCTTTTCCTGGACTTGTTCGATCGTGGCACCGTAGCGTCATTTGAACACCTTCACGTTTGTGAGGTTTGCGACCTGGGTTGAAGTGGTCTCGTACTTGGTGCCGTGGTGTCGCCAAAGGCTTACGACACCATGTCTCTTAAGACGGAATGGTTTGTAAGAGGAGTAACTCGGGAAAAATAGCTAGGGATCGAAACAATCCGACAGGACACGAGATACTGCGTCGGATAGTCTCTCGTGCGCCGGCGTTGACTCTTGCTCTAGGGAAAAGACTCGGAGCGATGTACGCCTGGTCTGCGTCAATTTCTAGCAAATATTAGATTGGTCTCCGAAATTCAAGCTCATTACCCTTACCCGATCTTCATTTCTACTTCACTGAACACCTCTATACGTTTCGTGATCACAAATCCTAGCTTCTCAAACAGTCGAATACTGGGTAGATTTGTGTCGCCGATTCGAGCAACGAGAGAGGACGGCAGAACAGGTAGAGGACAAGGCTTCGGAAAGACCGTTGGAACCGAATGCCCTTCTAGTAAGAATTTGTTTGCTGTTGCGTACTGAAGCATCAATTGGAGCGCTTCTAGGGCAAAACCGCCGCGTCGATGCACAGGTTCTGCAGGATACCCTTAGAAGGGAAACGCAATGTGGATCGGAAAACGTCGTCACCAGCAATCATAATCTCCACTTCAGCGGTGAATTCATCTTCGTCTTCAGGACTTCCGTTCAAGAACATGTTAACGTCTCCTGCCATGGGAAGGGAAAGGATCCTCGGATCCTCGGGCTTCAGATCCTTCTCGTTATCAAGAAGTTGGTCTGGAGGTTCTCCCTGTCATTCAGTCGGATGAATTCATCAGGCTGGGTAGGAGGGAATACCTCTCTCATTTCTAGCCAGAATTATGAAGGTAAGTTTGTCGTCGTCTTCCCGCCATTTTCCTGCATAACAGATGAGATACAAGCACATGATCGACCTTATTACGTTTACGCTGCATGTCGAACTCTTCTTCCAGCGTAAGTCTGTCGCTCGCCGTGAGGGATCGCAATTCATCGTTCTCCATCCAGGAATGGTATTTCTGAAGTGTGAGCTCAGCAACACGACAAAGAGAAAAAAGGCAAACTAACAGAAACATGACCTTCATCGTAAGGAACAAGAACGACTTTTCTACCTATTAGGACAGTGCTTTCGTTTACCTTCATCGTGGTCGTACACCAGGAGGAGCCGGCAATCTCCGGCCGTTGATGCCGCGTGACTCTATTCGAAACTCCGACGCAGGGAAAAGTTTACCAATTCTAACACCGGGTGGACATCTTTTCCTCCCCTCATTTTTTCTCTTTCGTTTACCTTTTGATTTTGCCGATTCGCTGTCGCTTGCCTTCCGCGTTCCCGAAAAAATGTCCTCGAGTTTGCCCATCGGTCCTGGCTCCAACATAACCGCGCCAACACCACAGAACACCCCTTTGCAACACGCCCCATTATCATCTGGATTATCGCGGCCCACCGTGCCAGATATCACTGAGGATAAGGAAGAGGAGGACGAGGAAGATGCCGATGGCAACCCGCTCCACAATGCGATGCTGGGGATGGTTCAGGGCAGGCTAGCTGATCTCGTCGGCCGGAGCTCGGGTTACATTGAGCGCCTCCCCGTCGAAGTCAAGCGGAGTGTTGAGGCCTTGAAAGGCGTTCAAATCAAACAGAATGAATTACAAAACAAGTACAAGCGCGAATGTCTTGAACTTGAAAAAAAGGTACTGCCACTTTCTTTTTCTAGAACGAGCAGTTGCCCACCTTTTCTCGCTAGTACCTTGAGCTGTCCGAGCCTCTGTACGAACGTAGAATTGCTATCATCAAGGGCCAATCAGCACCCACGGAGGAAGAGATAGAGGCTGGAGAGAAGCAATCTACCAAGGACGACGAAGAGTACACCCCTCTACCGAAGGATGCTCTTGCTCCATGTGCCATCCCAGAATTTTGGCTGACGGCTCTGCAAAATCACATCGGCCTTCAGGATCTCATCACCGAACGCGATACGGGAGCCTTGAAGCATCTCATTGATATCCGTCTTTCCTACCTTGACAATCTCTCCCAACTTGATGCGAAACCCGGATTCAAGATCACATTCTTCTTCTCTCCCAACGAATTCTTCGAGAACGAGACTCTCGAAAAAACGTACTACTATCAGGCGGAGGTTGGCTACTTTGGTGATTTCGCTTACGATCGCGCCGTCGGCACTGAGATCAAGTGGAAGGAAGATAAGGATCTCACGAAGGAGTTCGAGATAAAGAAGCAGCGCAATAAGAGTGTGTATCTATGATTCTTCATTATCTCTCACTTCTCACACTTTCTCCTCTTTCGCAGACACCAACCGGACCCGGGTCGTTCGCAAGGCGCGGCCCACGGAATCATTTTTCAACTTCTTTTCCCCACCGACGCCACCGAGCGAGGATGCTATCGCAAACGGCGACATAGACGAGGAAGAACTCGAAGAACTTGAAGAAAAAGTCGAGATGGACTATCAGATCGGCGAGGATCTTAAGGAGAAGGTGTGCATCAGATTCATCACTGGACCTGTATTGATTAACTGTTTTGCGGTAGATTATTCCCCGCGCTATTGACTACTTCACTGGCAAAGCTCTTGAATACGACCTTGTGGAAGAAGATGATGAAGATTTTGAGGACACGGATGATGACGACGACGAAGAACACTCCGATGACGATGTATGAGCCGCCGTTGCCACCCGTATGCGAAGTCTGACCTTGTCTCGTAGGACTCAGATTCAGACGCGGACGTACCAAACAGTGCCGTTAAGCGCCGTGGTGGCAAAGGCCGTGGTGCTGCAAACGTCAACCCTGATGATTGCAAGCAGCAGTAGCTTATCGTGCTCTTGCTTTACATCTTATGAATCTCAGTCGGTCAGGCGGATGCTATCAGTCGTCCCAGTCTTGTTGTCTTAGCTGCTCAAATTATCATGACGTACGAATACTACCTACATTACATCTTCAGCCTTTGTAAATTGTTTTTCTCTGACCTTTGTTAAAGGAAAATTATCGAATGTTTACTAACGAAAAAATTGTATCTTCGTCTACACCATTACGAGACGCTTATGTTCGTTATACTCGGCTCGGTGTCATGGCATTCGCCGTCCCCATCGTATCAGAGGAATGATTACAGAGTAATGTCCATTGGACCCGCGAAGACAGTAGGTGCTTGAACCTGTCCCTGACAAATTTACTGTTTGACCCTTCTTTTTCATCACAAGCACAGTGATTTGGAAGGTGTTCTAGTCGCTATCGGTGTTTTCGAGCCAACGGTGTAGCCGCTGAACTAACAAGAGTCACCGAGGAAGGAAGAGAAGGACGAGAAGGATAAAAAAGATATGCTGATCTCCCAGGCTGTCATGTATGCATGCGACTTTGAGGTCCCTAGAAACACCCTGATAAGCGATAGCTTCGGAATCTGTTTGACTGACATGACGGTTGAGGAATATTGGGTCAGAGTATTTTGAGGAGAACGCTCCCGTATGACGGCGCTATTGTTGGGTATGCCAGTGGCTGGCAACACGATATGCACTGTGCTTGGATCCAAAGATCTGGATTCCCACATCCATAATGCATGCTGCGGAGCGGAACAAGTATAGCCGTCATAGTCCAAGGCTTCTTCAGAGATCAAAGCCTCTGTACATGTGGGGAACAAGCATCCGCTGCGTCCTCAGACTACGGTGCTTAGGAATTCAGAGGCTATTCGGTAGCGGCTAATGGCTCACACCTGATCCTCGGATCAGGATGTTTAAAGTGCGATATGCTACCGTATTAGATCTTCAGACTCGTCGATATCACCGAACGGTGTTTACTGTATCGCTTGGTGTATTGTGATGAGTTTTGGCGCAAATATGAATCCAGTTCAAGTCAGGATATATATACATTACACCCCGCGAGGTATAGCAAGCATTATTCACGATAGAAATTTGTACTTATACGTATCACTATTGCTGAGTGATAATCTTCAAGCCCAAGGACCGCAACTCCACTAGTTTCTCTTTATACGCCCATTCAAAAGAGCGTGGCAGTAAAACCCTCTTCAGCCGAGCCACGCCTTCTCGCGGTAGGAAACTATCACGATTCATCTCGTCATCCCCTTCGACCCAGCCTCCAGCGCGCAACTCCAAGAGCTGAAACACAACTGGGCGTCTCTTAGTCCAGTTCGCGCGCATTAAATTCAGACATTTCAATGCGGGAAGCAGGAAGTCGTCTCCTTCGACAGGATGCAAGAGCCCGTCCAAAAAGTCCGAGATAGGAATAGGAAGCCCCGCTTCGTTTTCAGAGGAAATGCACAGTGCACGTACGTGAGGAGTTACTCTGCATAGTCGAAGAAGCTCTTTACTAAACTCGGGGGTATTGGCAGTGATTACCAGTGTCGTGAGAGGACACTGTGAACGATCGATAAGCGAGATGAAAGGGTCAGCTGAGGGAGGAAGGGCTGTGGTAAGGACGCGTAGCCCAGGTAGCTCCAGCTTTTCCGACATTTCTTGGAAATGGCTGTCGCTGACCCTCATACGCGCACGAAGATTGCGAAGACTGGGTACTCGAACTGGTTGTGTGGGATCCCCGCCTTGTGCCTCTGAGAGGACAATCGAATTGATGCGAACTTCTGTGAGGGCGGTTGCACGCCGAAATACCTCGAGATGATGGCTGCCCCTTCGTTTACCGCCTTCTATGTATTCCGTGATCTGGCGCCAAGGTAAGGCGAAGGCCCGTACGATGTCCTTTTGCCCACTGCCAAGGGAGATCTGGCGCAGTTTAGGAGCAGATTCAAATACATTGCAAGTAGTGATTTGTGTTTCCCCGCGCGAGCTGATTCGAATAGAAAGGTGAACTGTTTCAAGGCACTCCAGATGGCCTTTAATGGGAGCGAAATGAACGAGTGCCCTATTGTGGCATTTCAGGTCGAGGTATCGCCACTGCGAACAAGTAGAGAGGAGCTGCAGTAGCATGGAATCCCCCTCAGACCCCAAACAACTATCGTCTGGGTCACATATGGAGATAGTGAGCTGGTGACGACCCGCTCTGCGGATCTGCAGTCCTAAAGCAATAGAGGCCCTTTGCAGATCCGAAGGATATATATCTTGCATGTCGATACGAAAGGAAGCCCAAATCTGTTGGAATGACAGAGCAACATTCCTCCACCGGCTGCACACTTGAGACAAATCCCAGGGTGCGCCTTGCATGTTGACAGAGAAAAAGAGCGGATGGTTCTCGTCCCATGTTCGACAGCAGGCCAGCAGGATTTCACGCAAACAGTCATCTGGAAGTCGACGAATGGGGCTGAGGAGGGATTTGAGGTCCGCTTTCTTGTTGAGTATGTCCAGCCTCTCCTTCTCCACCAGAGTAAACTGTGCTTGAAGGGCGCGAAGCTTGTTTTCAATTGTTGAGAGATACCCCGAGGTCCCAGCTAGCTGATCGCGGTACGACTCTTCCTCAGCTGGCAGTGGCGGAGAGTTCGACGAAAGAAGCTCCTCTACTCGTGTATCCTTAATATAAGGAGTGTAAAACACCGGCGTTCCTTGAGCAGTCTGGCCGCAATGAGAACAGTAATCGGCATCCTGCGCGACCTCAGTATTAAAAATGACTGCAAACACTGCAAGCGGTTTAGTATGAAAATCTGACATCTACAGGCAGCTTACTTTGTCAAAAATAGAGGGGCAGATGATGGGTGTTGGAGATGAAAGAACAAAGGCTCTTATACAATTTTCTTCAGTGGCGTAAGGTGGCGCGGCGGTTACTATCCTGCCGCCGAGTTTTGCGTTCACTCGCGTCCAATTTTCTCGTATTCAAAATCGATAATCCCATGAAGTACGTATTTATCAACGATACTCATCAGAAGTGTTAGGAATGGTGTAAAATGTTCTCTTTGTGAAATAGATCTAGCGTTGAGCAGAAATAGACGTTCTGCGATGCCGGCACAGATTTCTGTGACAACGGCCGGATTGCTGCCGCTATGCCGTGCACTACAAAACTCAAGTCCAGCGATTCGAACTTTCGCCACCCTTTTTTATACTTTGCAGACGCTGCGTCGACTGATGCACCTATTCTACGGGCAAGACGTTCAAAATCTTATCCTTCTTATTGTAAGATGCATTTCAACAACAACGGCGCTCCTGACACTTGTACAGACTCGGAAGTCACGATTGGTATCAAGCCTTCGTTTGAAATTTTACATAACGTCAGCTTCAACCGAATCCCCTTGTCGACTTTGAGATACAATATTTCGGGTCATTATATGCCAAGGATCCGACAACTACCGTACTGTGCGCCGAAAAAAAAACACTCATTCATTTGATACGAAGCACTGTGATAAATTCATTCCCTACTTCACTAGAACCCATGGCTCCGTCCTGTGCTGGAATGCTAGAGCTTCCTTCCGCAGCTGCAGAGCGAGCGAAGCTGGCTGCTGGCGAAATGGAACCGTCCACACCACTTGCTATTCACTTGTCTCTTGGATTGGCTTATACCGTTGGGTCTGCGCTTGGCTCCATGCCCCCTTCCGCAGACGTATGTCTGGAAGCATTTTCTGTCCCCAACAAGGCTGGTCTCACTGCAGGGGCGCGTGCGTGGTCAAAGCACTGTCATCGATCACAATCTAAGGACCCCGAACGAGTCACAGAGAAAGGCTGGTGGGGTCAGCCCTCTGGTCCTGTAGCGATCATCAACGAACGTGCATTAGTGTTGTTCTGGAAAATTGTGAACGAAGCCTCATGGAGGAACCTTCATTGGCTTCCCCACCAAGTTTTGGTCTATGAAGTGAGGATCGAGGAAGGGTATGGCATGAGATGGTCTCAGGATCAGGGTTCGCCGAGAAAAGGTGCCAAGGACTTTGAAGCGCCCCCCTGGACGTTTCGAGGGTTCGTTGAGCCGATGATGGAAAATGGTCATGAAGTTGGATGGCGACATTAGACGCAATGAATATGCGACATTCAAAAGGTTCAGAATGTCACCTTTTTCTGGCTATGTCCTCTTTTGAAGGTCAATGTTTGTGCAGCCCTGTCATGATAATCTTCCGCTTCTTTCCCTTCACAGCCACATATTTTGTCTAATGGACCCCGTCCAAGCCCGTGCATATTACCGTGAGCCTAGATGCCTCGTGATATTCGCGTGGCTTGGCTGTTTCACAACAAATATGTCCAACTGATCGCCTCAATACAAAAAGGTCCAAGTCCGTATGTTCTATGTCTTTCCCACACTTTCACCATGTCAAAGAACTTGGACGAACTGGTAATAAGAGAGGTATCTGATTGTATTACATTTCAATTTTCTCCTCTCATTGGGGTCTTGCTAGGTGGCCACTGACGTCTGGATCTTTTCCAAGTGAGAGCGATAAGCTCCGCTTACTGTGGAAGGAGTCTCACCTTCTCTCAATCTGGGCAGGCCATTCACGCGTGCTCGATTCGTCCCGTTCGGTGGGCGCTCAACCGCAATCAAGTTAACTAGTGGAGACGTATGGGTTCTCGCGTCAACGCCACTGACCCAGAATACGAAAGAGACGATCGACAAGTTGGGACCTGTGAAGTGAGTGGCCGATGTTAAACATCAAGCACTTGCTGACAATCTCTCAGATGGATTGTGGCCGGAGACGCGGAACACCATCTTTTTCTTGGTATGCCTTATCTTTCGGCATTGTCCTAAATGTCAGAATGAATAAGTAATATAGCGGAATACAAGAAGGCGTATGCGGATGCGAAATTAGTTGTCGTCGAGCGGCTGTTCAAGAAGAAGAAGGATGAAGGCCTCGACGTCGCAGGTGGTGAGCCAGGAATATGCCCATTGACACTCATTATGCTAAATACTGATTCTAGCATACGGAGTTGATCCGCCAGAGACAGAATATGGCTTTGAGAGCGAGGTTTGCGTCCTAGCTGTCATTGCATCTCAGCATACTGACCACGTACCCTTTAGATAAAGGCTCAGTACGTTACCAGTTGTTCCCATGAGCACCTTAAAATAATCGTCGGTTCACAGTTATTTCCCCGGCTTTCAGAATCAGGATGTCGCGTTTTATCACGTCGCGTCAAAGTCCCTGATTGTGGCTGATCTCATTTTCAACCTACCTGGCACGGAGCAGGTGCGTACTCGAAGTCATTGATCATACTCCTCGACCTCACGACCTCAAATAGTACTCAAAATCCAAGTCCTCCTCGAAAGTCCCTATAGTTGGTAAGATCAGTCCTTCGGGATTCGTGTTGAAATCCCTCCTGTGGGGTCTGGGCAAGGATAAGGAGTCAGTTCTTCCGCTATTGATAAGTTCTTGTTGGATACTTACCGAAAGTGGTCGTAGAGCGATGCGGCGGGATATCAAAGTTGTTTCAGAATGGGACTTCAGCAGGATTATTATGTGTCATGGGGTAAATCTCTTTGCCACTGTGGAGTGGATATGGGCGCTTAAAGTTGTTTTAGGATGTCATTGAAGAAGACGCACCTAAAGCTTGGAATGACGCGTATGCCAAGTATAATACCAAATAAATAAGTCTACCGTCTATGCGTTCCTTTCGATAGTTATATACATATTAGCCGTCTCCTTTCACTAATTGTGCTCTATAGATCGTAACTTAAACAATGATGTACTAGTACCTCAAGTTAGACCGCCTACCAGGTACCCATGGGAAGGTAGGGCAGCCTAGCGGTAAAATTGATATTCGAGTCCAAAGCGCCCAAATTACCTTGTGTAGAGTCAATACCTAGTCCTATGCTTGTTTCTGGTGGACGTGCCTCATTGTTAATGGAATCGTTCGTGCACAATACTTAGGCACCGAATAATTCAATAATTACTTTCACAAATATTCTAAGCCTTAACCCCAGGGTCCGCACGTGGTAACATTTTTTTCTTTCTTACCGCGAGTACGGCAACAACACCACCTTCGTTATCCAGTAATGGCTCCGGAAACACTGGCAAACGGGAGTGCCGACCCCTCTGCTGAAGGCACTGCTATTCCCCCGGTTGTTGGAATCAACTTCGGCAACTCGTATGCTTCTATTGCGGTATTTACAAAGGTTGTTAACTTTTTTTTTCTGGTTCTGCTACATCTAATATGCATTGCTTTGAAGGAAGGATTGGCGGAATGTATTGCTAATGAAGATGGGGAACGCCAGATTGCTTGTACAATTGCATTTCACGGAGAAGAAACGGTGTGTGGCACCATTCTCGTTCGTCGTATGTCGTGCTAAGATTCTTATCAGTATATTGGCAACCAAGCAAAACATCAACTTGTGAAGAACTCAAAAAATACGATTACCGGATTCCGTAACCTTTTGGGCAAGAAGTAGTCACTTCTCTCCGGTATCCTCTTCCTTAGTTGCTGAATACATAATCTAGATTTTCCGAGATACCATCTTCCGAAATATCAACGACATCGGCGCCAGTCATTCAGCACCCCGACCTCCCTGATGTACCCGCATACAAGGTTGAGGTGTTACAAGCTGCACCAGCGCCTCTCCCTTCGACAGCATCCAATACCCCAGCAGCCTCTGTCGCCCCTACACCTCGTTCCGAACCTACCCCTACCGAACGTATTCTTACCGTCTCTGAAGTCGCCACCATCTTCATCCAGTCTCTCATCCAGTCTGCGGAAGACTTCCTGGGGAAAAAAGTGCAAGGCGCTGTCATTACGGTGCCGCCTACATTCACTGATGTTCAGATCGATGCGCTAGACAAAGCGGCATCGGATGCTGGGGTCAAGGTTTTGCAGTTCTTAGAAGAAGCTGGTGCAGCTGCAGCCACAACTTCCAGCGAACACTGGAGCTCATCTCTCAACCCAGATCGTACACAACTCATTGTCGACCTTGGCGCCTCTTCACTTTCTCTCTTCGTTATCTCCATGCGTGAAGGTCTCGCACATCTACTTGGCTCATCAACGACATCCGCCATCGGTGGTGACCAGATAGACGACAAGCTTGTTTCCTTTTTCGCGGCAGACTTTACCAAAAAGACGAAAACGCCACTTAAGGTTGTTCCTTCCGTCGATAACGCCGACAAGCGCGCTGAGGCTAAGTTACGTCTTGCTATCGAGCATACAAAACGTACCCTGAGTGCATCTCCCGGGGCCGCGACATGTTCAGTCGAGTCGTTAAAGGATGGCCTAGATTATACTGGTTCCATCAACCGAATTAGGTTCGATATGGTTGTGCGGTCGGTGTACACTGCAGTTGCTGCTGCTGTTGAGGAGCTCTTGAAGTCTCTTGACATTGATTCCTACCACGTTAACGAGATCGTTTATGTGGGTGGGACGACGTGTCTACCGGGCTTGAACGAACACCTCATCACCTCTTGTGGCTTCAATGATACCATCGACACGCCGTTTTCACTTGGAACTGTAGTAGGTGGCGGTATCGGCGACCCCACAACGATCCTAGCTCGGGGCAGTGCGGTGCAAGCAGCTTTGATCGCTTCCTTGCCTCATGACGAGGACTTTGCGGAGATTCGACAGACCTTTGAGAGGGCCTCCGTCACTGAGGCTCCTGTGACGACACGTTCTATCGGGTTGTACTTCCCTGGCGAAGGCGAGGAACAGAAGGCCGGGACATGGATAACTGTTCTGTGGAAAGACACGCCGCTTCCTGCGCGCCGGATCGTCTCCTTCGATGCTACTCTTACCGAAGAGTCGAAGAAGTTTGGGTTTGAGGTATGGGAGATAGAGGAGACAATCCGCATAGACAAAGTGAAGCTCGAGAAGCTCGACCTTTCCGATGCCGAAGAGGAGGAAGAGGAAGATGAATATGAGGAACAAAAGCATTCTCAGATAAAAAAAGCTGTTTTCCTTGGTGCAGAGCAGGCCGAAGCTCTGTTAGGAATCAAAACGAAGGGCAACGGGCCTGATGCCGGTAAATGGATGACTACATTGCAAGCTGTTTTCCAAGCATCCGAGGAAGGGGAATTGGAGATTCATATGCGTGAGATCGGCGAGAATGGCGTCCAGCTATCCTTCCGTGTCCCTCCGTCATGATACTTACGTATTCTGTATATCCTATGACTAGATTATGCAGTTGCCATTTCAATAAGAATGGACTGGGCAAATATTTCACTGATCCTCAGAGATCTGTTCAATCTATGTCCAAAACATTATGCGTATAAGAAGCCCCATCACACAACAGCAGTTATTGGTTATACTCTGACTTAGGTCTCCATTAGGCCGTCATCATTTCTAGTACAACCAAGAGGCGATAATTCGAAAGGAACTTCTAGTTACCCTAATAATGTCCAAATTCGAAACCTGAGTTGTAAACAGAGTCCGCTGACCTCGTACACTAATAAATGACAAAATTCCCGAAGCGATGGGCTTCCTGAATTCGGTAATTCCGTTCGCTCCCTTGGATATCCATTGCCAATGATCCTTGAAAGGCAATGACAGTATTCGGGTCCCACAAGAGAAAGTTGTGCTTGGCTCTGAATAACTTTGCTGCGAATCGAAGACCATCGGTTGAAGTGTCACTCGTGGAGGATGAACATGCAGAAGCTGTCGAATTGCAAACATACTAAAATGCATCGGTACGTCAATTGCGCGGAATCTACGGCTAGAAGACCTCAATTTCTACCGGTTGAAGACAGTTTAAGACTCAAGGAAAGATAAATAAACTTGCCTAACTATCCCGTTATTGCTTATTGCATCTCGTGATAAGCGTGACGCCGTTAGTCGTGCCAGTGGTTAGTAGCATCAGTGTACATGACAGAACCATAGGGGTTAAAATCCACCTGTTCAGGGAGATATTGTCGACTTCAAACGAGAGGATCAACACTTGTGAGATGTCGGCCTGGGATATTGTAACTTCACTCAGTGAGCCTTAAAAAAAAGTTTTAAACGACGCGGCGGCGATCGCGTCTGATCGGAAGTCACGTGATCAAAAGGAATTGAGTCAGCACTTGAGGGCCCCTATCTCATAACATTCCCCTTCGCAACTTCAGCACGGACCACCACAGCAACTTGCCTTGTCAATCTTTCCTATCTTTCCGTATCGTTTTATCAATTTTCGTAGTCTTAATGCATCTGAAAATGTAGCAAAGACTTGAAAATAAACAACACGGTGGGGCGTTCATCGGGTTGTATTCTAACTCATCTTTTGACCTTGAAGGTTCTTATCAGGTTCCGGAATTACAATCTTGCGGTCTCATCGATGAGGCTTGAAACGGTTCGCCTCGGCTGACAAGCTGCCGTACCTCGGTTACTATCGCTCGATATGTCCTAAGAAAATTTATTGCGGATCGCCGCTGTGAATATAAAACGGACCACATCCATGTTTGGCCTTGACCGTTCGTTTTTCCGTGTTCTAGTGGATGTGTGTTATTTTTTTATTTTGTACAATCACAGGAAAGCTGACATGTTCAAAAGATCTATACGTCGCTATGCTGTCCACGAACGCAGCCCTTCTTTCACTAGGCCAGAAGCACACTACGCACGGTTTAGGGCGTGTTGTTGATGACGCCATCATCGAAAGTGCTTCAGGATCATACATGACTTTTGATGATGGCCGTACGATGCTCGACTTCACCTGCGGTATCGGTGTGACTTCCTTGGGTACGTCGTGGTGATTGGCACAATAGTACTGGCTTAAACGGTTTCCTCAGGGCATTGTCATCCCCAGATTTCCAAAGCTGCCGCGGACCAATGCATGTCAGTAGTCCACGGACAGGTGCGTTCCTTTGGAATGTTAAGTTTATTACTATGACTCAGTCGTCACCCAGTGCTCCATAGCATTCCATACTCCATACGTGAGACTCATTGAGGAGCTCCTTCCCATGATGCCCGACCCTTCACTTGACTCCTTCTTCTTCTGGAACTCTGGATCGGAGGCTATCGAGGCTGCTCTCAAGATTGCACGTATCGCAACGGGCAGGCAAAACATCATCTGCATGCAAAGCGGATACCACGGTCGCACATTCGGCGCTATGGCTGTCACGCGCAGCAAGACTATCTACTCTGCAGGAGTCCACCCCATCATGCCTGGCGTTTTCCAGACGCCCTATCCGTACTTCCACCCCCTTGGTCTACCCAAAGAAACTTCTCCAGCCCAGCTATCCGAGTTCTGCCTCAAGCAGCTTGGCCTCGTTCTCACTAGTCAAACTGCTCCCGCTGACACGGCTGCCATCATCATTGAGCCCATTCTTGGTGAGGGAGGTTACGTCTCGACACCTGTCGAGTTCCTTCAAGGACTGCGCAGGATCTGTGACACCTATGGTATCATGCTGATAATCGACGAAGTGCAGAGTGGATTTTCACGGAGCGGTGACTACTTTGCCATTGAACAGAGTGGAGTCAGGCCGGATATCCTCGTCATTGCCAAGGGTCTCGCCAACGGTTTCCCTCTCAGTGGTGTTATCAGCCGGAAGGAACTCACCGACAAACTACCACCTGGTTCGATGGGTGGAACCTACGCTGGCAATGCCATCTCCTGTGCTGCCGCCGTCGAAGTCGCCAAAATTATGAAGGGCGGTGACATTCTCCCTAACGTTCGTGCTCGGTAAGTGTCAATGCATCAGTGTCAAATTCTTATTCAAGTCGTCTCCTACAGCTCCAAACAGGCGTTTGACGCATTGAACGCGCTCGCAGCCGACCCTGAAATCGGCAAGTACATCCTCGACGTCCGTGGCCGTGGCCTCATGATCGGCCTCGAGTTCAAGGCGCCTGCTGGACCTGCTGAAATCAAGTCGGGACTTGTATCGCAGGTTTACTCTGATATCCCCTCGGGTCTTGCAGCAAAAGTGATGAAACGATGCGTCAAGAAGGGCCTCCTCATTTTGACCACCAGTGCCTTTGAAGTTTTGCGTCTCATTCCTCCCCTCAATATTACTGAGGAAGATATGAAGAAAGGTATTGATATTATCGCCGAGGCAATCAGGGAGACTGTCAAGGAGAGCGCTAATTAATCATACCTTGCGACCCTCCCTAAACTTCGAGGGTTTGACGGGTAGTCCGAACGAAACAAAAATTACGCGCACAGATGAATTGTTGTTTGGCCCGTTGTATTATGTCGTGTATCCGTAGTGCATGGGCGGCGCTGCCGAAAGTAGAAGTCGTCCCATCTAATTCAGCCGAAATTCACCATCAATAGTTACGTCACATGGCACTAACGGAAAATTAAATTAAGCTTTTCGTTCCGAACCACGTTTTGCCTTTTCCTTTCCTTCATCTCTTTATAGGCTTTGGGGGAATACATCAACAGCCGCGATGAGATCGTAACTATCGGTAAAAAAAACATGTCAGGCAACGGCCACCGTGGGGCAAATGGAGTCGTTCTTGGCGAGGTACGTCTCAAGAATTGACTACGCAGGCTATATCTTATAATTTTGTGAGTTGCCAGCTTTTTACGAAGTTCCAGGAGAATCTTGGAATGTGTAGGCTGCAACATACACTAACAATGCCGGAATGCTACCAGAAAGGCGATTTGCAGCAGAGCGGATCATTGAATATAGGGACTGTCGCGGTGTACCCCGCCGGTCATTCTCTTCAATCCAAGGATACTTTAGCACGTTAGAGACGTGCCTTTTGTGCTCAAGTTTCCTTTCAAAACAAATCGTTGGACATATGGTACATTCCGATGGCCTAGCATAACTTGATCATAGTATGTGGCGAGTAGACTTTTGATACTATCAATTCCTCATAACCATCATTTACAGACTCACGCCAGCAGCATTGATACTTTCGCGTGCGCTATGACGAAAAAATTGAATCAGTTTGCTGTCCTCAGTTCAGCACGCTGGTCATACCCTTTCATGTTCTCCAACGCACTTGGCATGTCCCCATGTAGGCAAATGGTGTATGCTTCCTCCGGTATATGCGACAGTCCTCCTTTCGGTTGCTTTGCGAACAGGAAGGGCAGAGGTGCGCCAGTGTTGTCAATTCCTAGTAAAATCCACAAGAGGTTCGTCAATGTTGACTCTTCTTGATACAGTCTACCAGATACTAACCACACCCCGTTTCCGCTAGGCTCTGAATCCTCTCCTTTATCATTTCGGGGCTTACTAGATTGTCAAGGTCGACCGGTTGTAGTTGTCCCTCCGGACTGTAGTCAATGTCAACAAACGTTTCCTGCATGACAATGGAATCAGATTCGAGCAGCAGGTCACCATAAAGCGTACCGGATGGAAGGGGACGCCGTACTTGTTCGCGCTCGTTTCGTGCAACGTACCCGAGAGTCCAAACATGGGGACGTTGAAAGACTTAATGGCTCTAACGACGGCATCTGCGACGGTCTCTGATTTAGCCTGTGTAATCAAGTAAGTCCAGGAGTCGTCATCAGACTGAATGTACTGATATACCATCATGAAGTATAATTTCCCATGTGCTGGAGAAGGAGAAGTCAGCCATAATATTCAAAAGCGACGTGTCGTCAAAAGCACCTTTGACGTGGTGAAGAGACATTCCTTCTGCCTCCAGGATCGCCCTACATGCTCCTACCTGGTAAAGGATCTGGGCGTATAACTCCTCTGGCTTGACGTCGATTTCACGACGACCAAAACCCTTGATATCATCTAGTCCCGGATGCGCCCCAACCTTTACCCCATACTTCTTGGCAAGTCTTATGGTCTTCAGCATGATTGATGGGTCACCGGCATGGAACCCACATGCGACGTTCGCTGAAGAGGCATAGAAGCTTGATAAGTTGAGAACTAAATGCCAAGCTTACCATAGTCGATGAGCGGCATGAGCTCCTCGTCTGGCCCCAGCTTCCAGCGACCGAACGCCTCACCCATGTCACAATTGATTGATATCTTCATGGCGTTGAGCACGTCGAGAAGGGGTTATATGTGTCTGCTGATCGGTGAACGTAAATATGTGAGCAATTTGAATAGCATCTGCGTTATCTTGGTTTTAGCTGTTTTAATCTCAGTGCAGTTCCTGACCGGGTGTCTCTAACTCCGCCTGCCGGGGCCAGAGATATTTCGGGTATCAAAGATCAGCCTAATCGCGGCATTATCCGGATGTCAAATTTATTCTCAAATGCTGCATACCGCCCGCTCCGTATTCGACTTTCTAACAAACTATGGCCACCTTCAATGCTTCTGTCTTCGGTCTCAAAGATTCTTCTCTCATCAAAACCCAGGGACTTATTGATGGGAAATGGGTGAACGCGAAGGATGGATCCACGTTCCAGGTGACCAGTGAGTCCCCTGGCACTTTTCATAGCTATAAACTTATCGTTTTCACACCTAGACCCGGCAACTCTTGAAGAACTCGCGGCCGTGCCGGATATGGGTCTTGACGAGACCAAAGAAGCCATCGACGCTGCTGCAAGAGCTTTCCCTTCATGGAGTGCGACGACACCCAAAGTGAGCGGGCGTCGTTTGCATATAAAAAAGTGAACTTATTTTAATTTTTAGCACAAACAAGAATTGCTCCACAAGCTGCATAATCTCATGGTTGAGCACCACGATGATCTTTCTCGATTGATCACCGTTGAAAATGGCAAGGCTCTCTCTGACGCGATTGTGGGTGTGTTTTTGATCTTGATCGATGATATCAGTATCAATGATCATGTTCCATAGGGTGAGAATAGATACAGCGCGTCATTTCTCGATTGGTACGCGGCAGAGGCACTTCGTACCTACGGAGATCACATACCTTCAGTCGTCCCTGGACTCCGCAATGTTGTCATTAAGCAACCAGTCGGTGTCGTGGCCATCCTTACTCCCTGGAACTTCCCATCAGCCATGATCACCCGTAAGCTTGGTGCTGCCTTAGCCGCTGGATGCACGGCGGTCATTAAACCCGCACCTGAGACGCCTTTCAGCGCGCTTGCATTGGCAGAAGTAAGCCTCTGGTTTCGAATCTGACGATTCATTCTCACCATATCGCTAGCTTTGCAACCGGGCAGGCTTCCCTCCGGGTGTTGTCAACATTGTGACTACTCAAAAGAACGTGGTGTCAGTTGGTAAGGAGATGTGCGAGAGCAAGATTGTCAAAAAGGTCACCTTTACGGGTTCGACCAACGTAGCCAAACTGCTTTACAGCATGGCTGCAAGTACATTGAAAAAGTGGGTGATACCCTTCCTTCTCGAGGGTTCTTGGGTTTAATTTTCTGAAAACCTAGAATATCGATTGAAGCTGGCGGTAACGCACCCTTCATCGTGTTCGATGACGCAAACATCGACGAAGCCGTAGCTGCTGCGATAGCTTGCAAATTCCGTGGCGGTGGACAAACTTGCGTCTGCGCTAATCGTCTATACGTCCACACTTCTATCTATGATGAATTTGCGTCCAAGCTGGCGGCACAGGTGTCCGCGTTCAAGGTCGGCAATGGTGTCGCGGACGGAGTGTAAGCCTGCGTGTCGTTTGTTTCTTCTGAATCTTATGAGATGTGCAGCACGCATGGTCCTCTCATCCATCGTCGTGCCTTGGAAAAAGTACACTCGCACGTCGAGGACGCCGTAGCTCGTGGTGCTTCAGTTGTTATTGGGGGTAAACCCTTATCACCTAATGACCCCTCTTCCTCCTTCTACCACCCCACCATTCTCACCGACGTCCCTACTGATGCTCTGGTCAATAATGAAGAGACCTTCGGCCCCCTAGCATCTCTGACAAAGTTCGAAACAGAGGAGGAGGTCATTCATCTGGCAAACAACGTCGATGTCGGTCTTGCTGGCTACCTCTTTTCAAGAGATGTTGGCCGCGTCTGGCGTGTAGCGGAGAAACTCGAGGTGGGCATGGTGGGCACTAACGTGGGAATGATCACCCAGGCAGCGATACCGTTTGGTGGGATCAAGGAGAGTGGGATTGGACGTGAGGGTGGGCCTCGCGGTATTGACGAGTATATGAACGAGAAGCTTATTGTCTTTGGGGGCATTGGAGCCTAGACACGGGCGTGGGTGCAAAAGGCTGTTTGCAGTTGTAATTAATGTTGTAGCACATGATCTCGATTGAGCACGCTAAGCCAGGTGCAATGTATATTCGAATATCGAAGACCGGGGATAGACATGAGACTAAATCAGCTTTACTTGGAGTAGAGGCTTAAAGTCATCTGGCATTCCGTTTTGTGTGATACCTGATTAATCTAATGGATGCCATCACCTCGTCTTTACTTTGGTAATTTATACCGGTTATTCGTCATTGAACTATGAAAACAATGGTTTCGTCATGCAAAATTTACGAATTAGTACAGATGTATCATATAGACCTCGCACTATTTCGTCAACTTGTGTAGAATACGTTAACCGGGCACGTTTTCAACCCGTCAATCAAATATCGTTAGCCCAATAAAAATACGCCTTCAACCTCCATTCAGTTGCGTGAAGAGATACGCTTTATATCCTTCCACACTCCTCTGATGAAGCCGGCGATACCAAAGCGTCCTTCCCATAAGGGAAGAATACCAATAGTCAATGCAGCGTAAAACGCCCAAAGGAAAATCGTCACAACCCAGAAGGTGAAAAATCCTGTAAGTTCGACGTCAGCACAGTCATAAACTGACAAACGAGTGGTAGCTTACCTTTCGAAAATACGTAGTTAGTGAAATACATTGGAAGAGGAACCAAAACGCAGAAAATAAGGGTCATGGCGGACGCAGCCCAAAGGGCCTTCGCTCGTCCCGCTTTCAAGACGCGCTCGGCATGGTCGGACAAGTCAACCTCGACGAGTTCGTCTGATCCCTCCTTTGTCATCACGACGGTGGTGTTGATTTCGCCCTTCTCCTTGTCATCAGTTTCTTTTTCGTCAGTCGAATGTGTATGCTCGTGGTGATCCTCGCCGTGAGCTTTCACAGCTGTGATCTCGTGTTTAAGACGGTTCCAGTCGAAGTTTTGGTTTCCACCGATAAAAGTCCTAAGGGGATCGTGATTAGAACAGGACCTTTGTGGGAAAACTTCAAGATTTACAGCAAAGGCACGAAAATAAGGGGTGCAATGATGGAAATGCCATTTCCTAGAGCCAATGGTTTGAGAGTCGAGAGGGTGTCGATAGTGATCTCGCCAGAGTAGTGTTTTGTGGACACAAACCACGCCACAAGGGCAACAGAGGAACCGAGGACGGGAGCACCAACACATGCAAGGGTGTTCATCCGTGCCCAGGTGAGTGTACAAACCATAGGAATGACGGCACTGTGAAAATAGGTAAGACCAACGCCTAAGGACTCATGAAATTCGGAACTAACCTGTCGACAACGATACCAATGGCTGTGACGATGAAGTTGACGGAGAAACCAGCATGGAGGAAACCACAGGCAATGGCGCCGACTGAAAGACCGAAAATAATAACGGTGAGATGAGCGATAGCTTTCAGCTGTTTGTCGGAGGCCTAAGAATATTTTTACCGTTTGAGACCCTTCAAGTTATGATCGGAATCTCATGCAGCGCGCACCTTAGGGTTAATATAAGTTCGATAAATATCGTAAGTAACCAGTCCGGTGACAGCCATTGTTTCGGAGCTCATAGCACTTGTTGCCGCCATGAATAGCATTACCTGAATTCAAAGCTATCAGACTTTTCATCCAACGACAAGAATAAGGTACTTACAATGACGGCACCGGCACCACCCTTACCAAGAACTGTCAGGGCGGCCAATGGCATTGGCAATCCCTCCGATACCTGAGCCGCCGTCAAGCGGTCAGGATAAGAAGGCCATGAAGGGTGGCTTTCTAGAGCTGCAGCCGCGAGACCCCAAGTGCTAGCGAGACAGAAAGGGATAGCAAACCAAGCGGTTCCTCCCAGGAGGTATCCGCCGATGGTGCTCTCTGGGTTTGCGGCGATAGCCTGGAATGTAATTCAGTCAGTCAACATTGAACAATAATAAAATCAATGCTAGTGACCTTCTGGAACAGCTGCGAGTCCACGGCGGCGCTAGAGAGAAATTATGAATGTGCAAGGATGTCATGGAGAGGGCAGAGATCTTACGAGAATCCACTTCCTACGAACACGGCACCTAGGGAGATCTCAGAGTAAGCATAATGACCAGGACAAATCTTTAGAGCAGAGGCTTACCAACAAGACCACCAGAAAGGGATTTCATGGTCAGATATTCCCCGTCTTGATTGCCGTCAATGGGATGGGCCACCGCTGCTTTTCGAAGCAATTCGTACATGTCTCCCGGAGATCCTATCAAACTCGATGTGCCATATACGACGACCACAGATATCAGCAAGATGATGTAAATTATCAAAGTATGAACGTAGTCGGATAGGAAAGTAGATTTGATCCCTGTCATAGTGTTCAATTAAGCAATCTGCGCAAGAGGGAATGGACCTTACCTCCGAGCGCGGAATAGATAATCACACCAAGAGGTAAGAGCATACAAGCCGCATCGGCGCTGGATTATAATAACAAGGATTAACAGTAAATAAACGCGTTGAGTAAGAAGCCTACCTCATTCCCGTCAAAGTGGAGAAAATTGAGCCAGCGCCGACTAGCAAGTTGACCGAGGCGAATAACTGATATAAGAACGAGTAGAACGCCAGGGTGAAGTGCCCTGCTGGTCCAAAGCGAACTTTGACAACTTCGGCGAAAGTCTAAATGCTTGTTAGCTACTGAACATTGCAATTATGCCATATACTTACATGAGCAGCAGGAGCGCGACGCTTAAGCTCGATTGCGCACGCTGTGAACAAAAGAATTTGTACACAAGCACCAGCACCGTACCACCAACCACCAGAAACACCATAAGAGTATCCGTATGCAGTTGACGTAAGAAGAGTTGCTATCAAGAAGTGAGAAAGTCACTTTGTGTGAAATAAGGAATAACCGACCAGCAATAGTCCAGGACGAGACGACGGATGCAGCCAAAAGACCGGTACGTACTGACTTTTTAGCAGTCATTTGCATTTCCGAGTCTTGGGTTTCGCCGGCATACCGGCTGAGACCCCACGCGATGATACTCATGATGATGGCAAATGCTGCGCCTAACCCGATGACCTATATTTTACAGCCATGAGTAAAGGGACGCGTTACAGAAAGTATGACTTACGATTCCATAGCCGAAGCCGGGGGAGAATATGGGTTGAATCTGCATTGCTCAGGGAAGACCGAAATCAAGAAAGGCGGGCAGAGCACAGGCTGAGGACGGGCGAACTTGCATTCATCTGGAGTTCATCCCTGAAAGAAGTACTTCTTCGTTATCTGTATCTGTATTTCGACATTTGTTATCAGTGAAATTGCAGTTTAAAAAAAAAACAGAGATGATCAAAAATACCCAGCGGCACTTATCGCCGGCACGCTTGGGTGATTTCGGTAAATGGATGAAGAGAAACGCGGGATTCGAGTACATTGTACAATCCAGGGTCAAGACGCTGCGCTTTTCGTGCCGTTTTCCTTGGCGAGCACACCCTTATCCGCTATCTTCTATTACCGTCAATCAAATTGAACGGTACTTCGCGTTTGATGGGCGATGAAAAGAGGACTTTCAGGGCCTATTGTGGCGCATAACTTTAAAACTAAAATAGACTTTCAGGGATGGAGCCGTTATCTGGTCGGCAAAGAAAGTGGGTTCAATTCATGGGTCGTAATGTGTCGAAGCTATTTTCACTCTATCTTTTCGGAATTAATACTTTGAGAATGAGATAATATGACTTACTCAAAGCCGTGAAATTATAGCGTGGCTAAGCATGCGAATTATGCTCCTGAACCGACGACTTTGAGAACACATCAGTTATCACATTGTGACTAGGTTCCACGCTAGGATTTCACATGATGCTGAGTGATTTTCTAGGCGTCCCTACGATCGATCGGTTAGCGCTATTTCATAAAGATACGAGGGGAGGACAACAGGCACGCACAAGGCGGTGTGCTCAGTAGGTGACGGTTCAAATCCAAAGCGGTGATGTCTAAATCGGGAAGTGCGATTGTTCGCACCGGCTAAACAGGACTGGCTACCCAACGACACCCTGCTAATTCCGCCGTTGTGCCCTAAAGTTCACACACTCCATGCCTTGTGATAGGAGCTTATCAGCAAACCGATTGCAGAGGCTGAGTCAAGGCAGCGGCCAGTTCGTTTTCGCCCGGGCCAAAATTGTTGCTAGCTGCATGGTGTAACAGGGGAAAATCCAGCACCTCCCATTGGGCGTTTTTGTTGTGATTTCTTTCGCGCTACACCATGGACTGTAAACTTCTCGTCGCGAATCGTGGGGAAATTGCGGTCCGAATACTCAACAGCGCCAAAAAACTGTCCATACCAACCGTTGCCATTTACACCCATGCGGACGCGTCGGCAGCACACGTCGGCCTTGCAGATGAAGCTTACGTCGTTGGACACGGTCCTGATGGCGACGGTTCAAACCCCAGAGGATACCTTGAAATGGATGAAATTCTGGCTATCGCGAAGAAGTCAGGCGCAAATCTTCTTGCTCCTGGATATGGTTTTCTTTCTGAAAATCCGGTGAGTGCAGCCGGTCTCATCACATCTATTACTTGACGCGTCCCAACGTTATGACAAACGCGTTATCTGACTTCATTTAATCTTCTCGCTAACTTTCGGCCTCAGGACTTTGCAGAATTGTGTCAAAACGAAGGCATCACTTTCCTAGGACCCACCCCTGCCCAGATGACCAAGATGGGCCTGAAGCACGAAGCGCGCCAAGTTGCAATTGACGCCGGTGTGCCCATCGTCCCTGGCAGCGATGGTATTGTCGATACGCTTGAAGAAGCGCTGACTGCAGCACTACGGATAGGCTATCCCGTTATGCTCAAAGCGACCGGCGGAGGTGGAGGTATGGGTATGCAGATTTGTGAAGATTCTAGTGATCTTGAGAAGCATTTCGTTGCTACGCAGGCCAAGGGTGGTGTAAGTGGACCTTGGTTACCCTTTTGATGCCACGCTCTACTTGTTCACCTTCGTTCTTTCACGACAGGCTCTGTTCAAGAACTCTGCCGTTTTTTTAGAGAAATACGTCAGACACGCTAGGCACATAGAGATACAGTGCGTGTTTTCATTATGTCTAAACTTCATTTGCGTTCTCATCTTGTCTTCAGAGTCTTCGGCAACGGTGAGGGCTTTGTTACCCATTTCTCCGAGAGAGAATGTAGTGTACAGAGACGACATCAGGTTAGTAACATAATTCCATATTGATGCAGTCGACTGTCTGATTGCCTACAGAAAGTTATTGAAGAGGGTCCTAGTCCATTCTTGAGTGACGGACGTGCCGAAGTAAGGAAGTCGATGTGCGAAGCAGCTGTTCGCCTCTGCTCCAGCATCAATTACCGGTCAGCTGGCACCGTCGAGTTCGTTGTCGACGATGAAACTGGCGATTTCTACTTCCTCGAACTCAATGCGAGAATCCAGGTCGAGCACGCCGTCACGGAAATGATCAATCCCGGACTAGATCTCGTTGAACTCATGATAAAGCTCGGTCTCAAGCAGAGAGCCGGCTTATCGTTGGGTGCGCACGAGATACCGGTGCATTCAGGGCCTACAGGACATGCGATTGAGGCTCGGGTGTATTGTGAAAATCCTATGTATGGTCAATTCACGCCCTCTCCCGGGACGCTTCATCTTGTTCAGTGGCCAGAGCCCCGTCCATGGCTCCGCGTTGATACTTGGATAGCTACGGGAGTGCATGTTACCCCAAACTATGACCCAATGATCGCTAAACTCATTGTATCCGGTGCTAATCGCACAGAAGCTCTGAAGCGGATGGAAGAAGCGCTCGTAGAAACGTCTATCCTCGGTCCTCCGAATAACCTTGAGTACCTTGCTGAAATAGTACGGAGCGCACAGTTCCAGCTTGGTCAGGTAATTTTATCCTTACGTCTACTCCCTGATGTTGCTTCATTCTTTACCTAAGGTAACGACGACCTATTTGTCCACAATGGAATTTGTACCTCGCGTTATAGAGGTACTAGAAGGCGGTATCTTGACGACGATACAGGATCTTCCGGGACGACCGACAGTTGGCAATGGTATTCCCCTCGGTGGTGCGGCAGACATGCTTGCCGCGAAGGTCGCCAACATGTTGGTTGGAAACAAGCCAGAGACAGAGTTGCTTGAGGCAACGATGATGTGAGTAATTTGCATTGCCTTTCCATCCACCTAACCGGGTTTTCCGTGATGTTAGAGGTCCCACCCTCAAGTTTCACAGAACAGCGGCAGTTGCGGTTACTGGCGCTGCAAGTCCAGTAACACTGGATGGCGCGCCCGTAAAGATGTGGACACGGCTATCAATCAAAGCAGGAAGCGTCCTTAAAATTGGAATTGTATGTCTTATTTATATTGACCTATGTCTGCTTGGCTTAGAGGTGCATTCTATAGTCGACGCAGGGACTGCGCGCGTATATTGCTATTCTAGGCGGCCTGCCTAGTTCTGCTAGTTTCATGGGATCCAAGAGCACATTAATGTTAGTCGGAGTAGGAGGATATCAAGGCCGACAGCTCGTCAAAGGAGATATTCTCTCCCTCAGTCCGCATTGTGATCTTGTAGATGAAGCTGCTCCTTCCGTTCCGGAGCATCTTATTCCTCACTACCCCAACGAATGGGATATTGAGGTTCTACCGGCCGCGCAATGGGATCCCGAGTATTTGACCCCAGAGGGGCAGGAGATGCTCACATCAGCAAAATGGAAGGCGAGCCCATCAAGTGGACGCAGTGGCATTAGATTGGAAGGCCCTCGAATCAAGTGGGCGAGGAAGGATGGTGGAGAGGGTGGTTCCCATCCTTCTAACGTGGTTGACCAAGGTCTGTCTTGATATTCTTACAAAAAATATTTGGCCTGATCTTCATTTGTAGGCTGTAAGGACAGTCTACTGCTTTCTCATCAAGGCTCAACTTTAATGTTCGTGTGATTAGATTCGATTGGGGCTCTCAATGTGAACGGGGATACTCCCGTCTTATTTGGCGTCGATGCTCCTGATGCTGGCGGTTTTGCTAATGTCCTTAATGGTGAGATTCTCTTACTCTTTCAACATCGTCACGCCACTGACGACAATCTGACATATAGTACCCTCTGCTTCCCTTTGGAAGTTGGGTCAGATACGACCGGGGGATACTATCACCTTCAAGGGGATTAGCCGTAGTGACGCGCCTTGCCTACATCAACGTAACGATGCTTGGCTTGCTGCTGTCGAGGCGAGCATCAAGTCCGAACCCTCTGCTGCAACGCCTCCGGGCATACTGGAATGGATAGCGACCGGCCAGATACCTGAATCGTCCTTATGTGCACATATACCCGCCTCTCCTCTTCGCCCAGAAGCTAAGATACGCCAGGTCGGAGATTCCTTCCTCTTCTTGGAAGTCGGTCCGATGCGTCTTGACGTTGTTCTCTGTGCAAGACTGGAGTCGTTCCTACGCGAGTTCAATAAGCGGCAGGTCCCAGGAATATATACGACTCTTCTGTTGATTCGAAGCTTGATGATACATTTTGATGAGCGGGTTACTGATGCGGAGGCACTACTGAAGATAATGATTGAGATTGATGCTGATCTTCCTGATGCGATGCACATGCCGTCCCTCGAAGTAGATGTTTATCGAATGCCTCTGGTGAGTGATATTGACAGCTATTTCGTCTTATGGGGTGTTGATTGTTTTCAAGGTCCCCGACGACTCATGGTGTCAAGAGGCAGTGGATCGGTACATGAAAACAGTTCGATCTCAGGCAGTATACCTACCAAACAATGTGGTACGCCGGTTTATAAGAGGGATTTTTGTAAGCAGCTGATTGTCTGTTATAGGAATACATTGCACGCTGCAGTGGGATGAAGTCCAAGTCAGAGGTCGCCGATGCAATGCTGTCATCTCCGTGGTTGGTTTTTGGGACCGGATTCTGTACGTGCGGCCAAACATCGATCCAATTCGTCGACTCAATTATTCATTGATGCTCAGTTGTGGGGCTGCCTTTCATCTCTCCGGTACGCACAACTCAACTTTGGATGCGCAACTAGGTTTAAATAGCATTATGACTAGATGGATCCACGAAAACGTCTCTTGGGGCAAAAGTACAATCCCACTAGGTTAGGTCATCACTCTTTTGTAGCTAAAGTTAACGTGTCTCGCGATGCAGGCTTTATACACCCGAAGGTGCTGTCGGTCTGGCTGGAGTTGTCGGCTCCATATATCCACTGGAATCAGCAGGTGGATATCAACTACTCGGTCGGACGCTGAGTACCTGGAGTAAGTATGCATTTGTGGCCTGTCCAGTTTTCTGACTTCGGCCGTAGACACATGGAACGATTCTCATTTTATGATGAAGAGATTCGATCAGATTGAATGGTATCGGGTTTCAGAGGAAGAGTACCTCAAGGTATATCACTTTTGTTTACGAGTGGGGTTCATTATTCACAAGGACTAGATATCTCGGGCGTTCAAAGCGGGCAAGTTCAAGCCGGAAGTCAGGAAGGCGTTGTTTTCTTTGTCTGAGTACGTTGAACAGAACAAAGCTCACCAAGCTGAGGCGGATGCTATTATCAAGACGCAGAAGGCAATGAGCGCAGTGGAAGCTGCGAGGTATGACTACTGATTCTTCGTACCATTTGAGTTTTGCTGATATTCTGCGATAGGGAGGAAGAGCTGTTTAAGGAGTGGATGGTTGCCAAGGAAGCAGAGCAGTCTTCGGGGGGAAGAACCAGCACGTCAGATGACTCGGGTATTCCAGTACCAAGTCCGTTGTCGGCGAATGTGTGGAAGGCTGAAGTCAAGGTTGGGCACCAGATTAAATCGAGCACGGAAACTGCGATGATCCTCGAAGCAATGAAGACTGAGGTTGCTATCAACTTTGATGAGGAAGAGGTTGGGAAGACTGTCACCGCTATTGCAGTCCATCCCGGGGACTCTGTGAATGCTGGACAAGTGTTATATTATGTAGCCTAGCGTATGGTTCGGGCACAGATCAGTTTCTCTGGGCAATGGAGTTATTGTTTCTTCAGGTAAATATATGGCTTTTGACTCTTTGAAATTTGGTGCTGGTCTCCATTGCAAGGCTCTTTCTGAATTTGGGTAATGAATACGAAATAATATTTTTAGCCTGGCAAGTTCGGCGTCCGGGACGGACTCATACTTTGGGAGGGAAGCGTCATCGCATCACGTGCCCGAGATATGTGGATTTGGATCCTGGTACTCCACTTACTTTCATTCTTTCACCTACGCCATTTTCATGTCTTCCTGTTCTCACCTGGATCAGCTATTACGCCTTCAACCACCGCGATTATCTCAATCTGTCCATCGAGAAGAGTGTACGCAATGTTTTGACTCCCAGGTACGGTAGCATAACAGCATCGAGTGGCGGGAGATCTGACGCGATCCCAGGACGACTCGCAAGGAATTGAAGTTTGCTTGACCTGTTTCAATGGCGGCTGTCTTGATCCCGAACGACGCCATGCTCTTCTCCATGTCTCGAAGCATGGACATCCTTTCACTCTCAACGTGAAACGCAGGTTGAAACCATCTGCGAAACGCGTACGTCGCGGTCCGTTTGAACATTCAGTTTACTCACGAACTTTTAAGAATGAGGACGAGGAGCCTCCGGCGAAAATGACGAAGCTCTCAATAACGGAGGAACGCGAAGAGGACAAGTATGATTATCAGACTGTCGTGAAGTGCTGGCAATGCGATAGTAGTAACGGTGCGGAACTTCGAGAAACGACGAAGGACCCTCAGGTGTGTAGCATCTCTATCACATCCTCACCATCCTTCAATAGTAACCTTGTAGATCCAAGCACTGGTACAAGGCGTGATGCAATCCATGTCATCCGCCAGACAGTCCGAAGTCAAAGCCTGGGAAGAGGAGATTTTACCCTGTGAACATACCCTTACCCTGGAACAGTTGTCTAATGGTCCCATTCCTGCCTCCGGCCTGGCTCATTGTTCCTCTTGCGATTTAAAGGAGAATCTATGGTTGTGTTTGACCTGTGGCTCACTTGGCTGTGGTCGCCAGCAATTCGGAGGCGTGGGCGGTAACGGACATGGTTTGGCCCATTACGAAGCTACCCAACACCCAGTCAGTGTCAAGCTCGGAACAATTACTCCAGAAGGCGGCGCCGACGTCTACTGCTACCAATGCGATGATCCTAAGCTCGATCCTGAAATGGCTTCTCATCTAGCAACGTTCGGAATTAACATTCAGACACAGACGAAAACTGAGAAAAGCATGACAGAGCTCCAAATCGAGCAGAACCTAAACTACGACTTTTCACTTACTAGTGACGATGGAAAAGCCATTGAGCCAGTCTGTGGTCCTGGGTTGACAGGCTTATCCAACCTTGGAAACAGGTATAGCACTTAAACTTGAAACTAGGTCGCTCTCTGACGACGTTTGCTAGCTGCTATATGGCTTCAGTCCTTCAAACCATTTTCTCTCTTCCCGCGTTTCAACAGCGTTACGGTACCTTTGCTCAGCATCATGCTGCGGCATGTACAGAGCCTTTGCCGGCAGAATGTATTGAATGTCAGATGCACAAGATTGCGGATGGCCTTCTGAGTGGACGTTACTCCCGCCCGGCACATTATGTGCCCTCTCCCGGGTCAGATACGATGACGCCCGTGTTTCAGGCTGGCATCAAACCAAATGGTTTCAAAGCGCTCATTGGAAAAGGACATCAAGAGTTCTCGACTATGAAGCAACAGGATTCGGAAGAGTTCTTTACACACCTGGTTACTGCTTTACGACGAGACGGGCACAAACATAAAGATCGTGCCGAGCTGGGTTTGTTGTGACCTTTTTTCGAGAAAAGAAGATGCTAATGATTAGTATCCCAATAGACGCGACGTCAGTGTTTACTTACAGTATGGAGCAAAGATTGCAGTGCAAAGATTGCAAAAAGGTTAGGTATAGGGTTGATAACATGGATGTTGTCAGTGTGTCTGTTCCAGCTGCTGAGAAGGGTAAGGACGCCGATGGAAAGACACTCTATGAGGAGGTCCAGCTGTGGCAATGCTTAGAATCATTACTCGGTGTCGAGGCCCTTGAATACGCTTGTCCGTCTTGTCAAAAATCTGTTCATGCTTTCAGGTAAGTGCACAGTCCGTTTTTAAATGTACTGTCTGCTGAGATTACGTTTACAGACAGAGCAAATTTGCTTCTTTTCCAGATGTGCTTGTTGTTCATGCCAAAAAATTCCAACTGGTTAACTGGGTTCCTGCAAAACTTGACATACCTGTTCTACTACCTGTCGGAGACGAGCTCCAGTTCACGGACAATCAGCTGGGGCATGGATTGCAAGCCGACGAAGTCGCGTTACCCGAGAACGGACCTTGTAATGTTCTGCTTTCTATCGATTGTCTTATAACTAATTAGCACGGCAGCATCGGCAGCACTACCGCAATTCAACGAGGCTGCAATGGCGCAACTAGAAGCTATGGGCTTTCCGGTTGTTCGTTGTCAGAAAGCGTTGCTTGCTACTGGAAACAGTGACCCTGAAGCTGCCATGGAATGGTTGTTCGGGCACATGGAAGATCCAGGTGCGTATGCCACAAGCGACACTACCTCAGGTACTAACACTGCTCCAGACATCGATGATCCTATCCAGCCTATCTCATCTCCTACGGCCGCTTTTGAGCCATCTCCTGAGCAGATTAGCATGCTTTCTGATATGGGTTTTACTCCTGCACAGGCGAAGAAGGCTCTTCGGGAAACTGTACGCTCTCTTTCCATCAACTAGATGATATATATGAGATCTTAAATATCCTTATAGGCAGGCAATGCTGAACGAGCTGTAGAATGGTTGTTTAACCATCCAGACGACTCTGGCGAGGAAAACAGTGCGCCGGCAGCCACTGAAGCAGCGCAGCCAGTGATTGGAGGGTCAAAGACGGTACCAGCGATCTACAAACTGAAGGCGTTCGTCTCTCACAAGGGGCCATCTGTGCATTCCGGTCATTACGTAGCACATATCAAGGTCGGAGGGCAGTGGGTGCTGTTCAACGATGAGAAGGTCGTCAAAGCCGATGATGAAAGCGTGAATGATTTGAAGAAGCTGGCGTATATGTATATTTTTGAAAAAGTCTGATCCCATCAAGGGTTTGTGTGTACGATAGAAATGAAAGCAACTTATACAGAAACAAATTACAGTATATTGATAATGTGCAGATGGATCGCAATGCGTACAGTTCAATTTTCTTTAGCAGAGCTGTTAGTGTAAAATCTTTCTACTTTTTCATGACACATGCACCTCGGCCATCGCCCGACTTGCTTTGCTTAACGAATGCCGAAAGAATATTTTTCTTAGTATTGTATAACACATTTATGAAGATAATATTGAAAGACTCAAGGACATGGAACGCCTCATATGATGGCACAGAAGATCATCCACCTAAATTTTCGCATTTTTAACTACTGTCGGTAATCGGCTATCTTTGAATACCGGAGGCCCCTAGTCGAATATCAACGGTCACCATCATGCTCTCTGTTGAATTCCGATTCATCCCACCAACTCATGGCTTCTCGATTCTCCACGGAGTTCGTTCACGTTTCTGAGCCGTATCCCCATGTTTATCACGTCGAACTATCGAGGTAAAGGCTCCGTTTGTCTATGATAAGTATCTGTTGTAACTTTTTTTAATCAGAAAACCTGTGAACGCCTTTAATGTTGAGTGAGGAACCTACATTTAGGCTCTATATTTCCAGTGCTCATCTTACAAAAGATTCTGGACTCAATACGGGGAATTGTTTGAAAAATTGGCAGAAGAGGATGTTCGCGCTGTCGTCCTGTCATCGACCTTACCGAAGATTTTTACGGCCGGGATCGACTGTAAGTTTGAGTTTTCCGCACATTCAACTGGCTAATGATGCTCAAGTGTCTGATTTGGCGAGCTTGTCGTCTTCTGAATCTGACGACGACACCGCTAGGCTGGCCGTCAAGAACACGAAACATATCAAGAGGTTCCAGAATGCCATTGGTGCTCCAGCTCGTTGCCCATTCCCAGTCATCGCTGCAATACATGGTGCTGTCCTCGGCCTGGGTATTGATATTGTCTGTGCGTGCGATATCCGCTACGCAGCTTCGAATGCCACCTTTAGTGTCAAGGTACATGCTAAGCGTTTCCTAGAGGCCTGAAATTTATATTCTATAGGAAGCGGATGTGGGTCTGGCGGCTGACATAGGCACGCTCGCTTATCTGCCCAAAATCGCTGGCAATATCTCCCTCGTTAGAGAGCTCTGTTATACGTCGCAGACTTTTTCGGCTGCTGTGGCCGAAAAGATGGGTCTGCTGTCTTCGGTTATCGAAGGCGGCAGGGAAAACGTAGTTGGTGCAGCTCTAGAGTTGGCCAAGGTGATCGCTTCAAAGAGTCCTATCGCTGTCGCAGGCACAAAGCATATCATCAGTCATGCGTTAGATAACAGCATTGCTGCGAATCTTGACTATACGGCGGTTTGGAACGGGGGAGCTCTACAAACCAGGGTAGGTCGTGTTTTTATGTGCCTTCTTCTTTGTCCATTGAACCTTTTTTCTAATGCGTAGGATATCATTGAGAACGTGTCTGCTATGAAAGCGAGGCGCACGCCTACGTTCGCGCCGCTTCTTATCAAAGCGACCTCGAAGCTCTAGTATCATTCGCTCTTTGTTACTTCGGCGTCGTCGATTATTCCGGTCTCAGGGACGGACGGAAGCGAATGTGTGCTGCTCTGCTTACGATATGAATGTACAAATATAGTGTTACTACAATCACTTTGTGAGTGTGTTTTTGTGTGCTTCATCTGAACTGTACAGGAACCTCTGTTGTGGTCGATCAGGTCGCATGTGCCATAGCCGGTTCAGCTTCATAAGGTCGTCGTGCTCCATTGAACGTTTCTCTAACTACGACGGAATGGCAGTGCCCCGCTCATATCCGTCAACACATGCCACTTTTTTGCATACCATGCAGCCGTCAGTAGGTCTTCATCATACCAGACGGCGTCTGAAAAATGCTTCATAACCAAATTTCGGAACGACAACCGATGGCCTGTCCACTCTCTGTCATCTAACTCCAAAAAATCTACACCCCAAAAGGGCACAACGCGCGCCCCCGCCCATCCCAGGATACCAACAATCTTCGCTGGATTGCCAGGGTCGACAATGATATTCGATGGTTTGAAGCCGACATGTTCAAGTACAAGACTTGTGGGTGGGACCTGATCGTATTCTTTCAATGCATTGAGTACCCTCATCTGATTTTCTTCATGGCGTTCAGGTCGCTCCGGAACGTCTTCGTGGCCTTCTCTCTGTCGATTCATCACCGCCGATATCCAATCTTGCGCCGAAGAGAACGGACCGCAACCTTCGGGGTAGGGCAAGGCGGCAGTATCCGAGGGACGAAATGTCATGGATCCGACAGTGTAACTGTATTGGTGATTGCTGGTCTTCTCTCGTATGCTTCCTATTGCAGTAAACTCAGTGCCGACTGCTTGAAGTATTTTGATATACGCGTCCGCCAAGGCTGCCTGCAGGCCAAGTCGGTCCAAGGGTGTCAGGGAGCGCATCCTGTCAGCGAGCACGACTCCTTTGATCTACAATACGACAAACTTTAAGACGAAGCTATGAGCCCAATGATAATCTGACCCACGAATGACGTTACGCTCCACGCTCCGCCAACAAAGCCGTCGAGATCATCATCGTAGCAGATTGGTGTCGGAATAGGTATGGTAGGATCGTTGCACCTCAGGAATCGCAGCGTCGCCGCCTGTTGCTTCGGCGGTGAGTGCGATATTATCACAGAAATATATATATTACCTCAGCGCGAAGCATCTCACCTGGATTCTTGACACTCCCTCGGGCGTTCGTTGTTGTGGGCCAATAAACACGGACAACCACTTTCTTATGGATTTCCATAGTGGCAGTGTAGATCTGCGTGTAATTCGTGAGTGGCACACATATGGGCACAACGTCCACCCTATAATTACTCTGTAGTGTTCAGCTAACATCAGTTAGTATCCATGAAAGACGAGATATCGTGCAAGTGCTAACTTTGACCAGCGGGGAATAATGCTTCGCAGAGACATTGAGTCTTTCCCTCAAGTCTCTTTACAAGTGCTTCCAGGTCAATGTCCTTGGTACGAATATAGCCAGAATCTGAAGTGCCCAAAAGTTTACTGAAGCCGCGTGCAAGTCCCATTATAGACTATAGTCTAAAGAATCGAAATGTAGAGAATGGAGGAGGAACCAGCGTCACCAGGACGGAGAAGGGGAGAAAGAAATGCGAGTCCAATCAAGATGCTGCCACTTAAAATACTTTCCCGCACTTGCATAGCCATGCATCAAGGCAAGCACAAAGGCAAAGGTAAGCACAAAGGCATTGAAGGCATGGACAAAGGCGAAGGCATAGACAAAGACAATCCACCCGTAAATGGAATATGATGATTGGTTAGTCACTGGATTGATGCGCAAAAGGGTACGTGCTGGGTATCATGGCTAGCAGATTCGACTTCCTAAGCCTTCATAAGCAATACAAAGCCTGCATAGTCGAAATCCCAGTGACGCGCGCAAATTAGTGTAATTCGATCATGACTACCGAGACAAATTGGAATAAGTACTGTTTACGCTGATCCCGTCTTTGGCGGAAAATACGACAATTAAATTTGGGTCTAGTCCAATGAATACCCGAGGTGGAGGTGAAGTCGGCTCCAGGTCTGCTTCTTCAAGGGATTTGATATTTCCATCCGCGGGGCCTGCGGTACGGTGCCATGCCATTATATGCATAATAGAAGGATTCTGAATTGTAGGTCGCGATCTTCAAAATATCGGCCCAGCCATTGCGCGCACAGGCTACCATCGAATGAAGCGAATCCTAATGCTACTTCACTCTGTTGGCCGCTCACAGTGTCAGGAGTAATGGGCCTCCGGAACAACAATTTAGTATCAGCAAATCCGTGAAGGAAAGCGATCAAAATGATAATTGTATAATCAGAGGTTGATTGGAGAGGGGGAAGTTGTCGGCTTTGGCTTTACTCAGTATAGCTGGTACTTGGAGAGCTGGATGAAGTGTCGTACATCCTTTTGGCTAATGGTGGGGTGTACGTGTTTGAGGATTTATCATATACCATTCGTCATGACTTGTGGCTACAACAGAGAAATCTTCTACAAGAGAGGTATAATACAGAGGGATAAAAAACACAGTCATGCATAAATACACGTGTGTAGTGATTAAACGTCGACAGAGCAAAGCGGGGTATCTTGGCTCATTAATCCGTGATCATACGCTAAAAGAATTCAAAGCTCCGTGGGTTTAGGTATATCGGGCTTGTGGAAGAGCGAGATAAGTCATGCGAAAACGACGCGATGAGGCAACTCACAGAATTGCTACCATCTTCATCTTGGATAGTATCACTGGTTCTGGTGATATGAATATCGATATGTGGCTGGACCAGAATTAGCTAGCTCAAGGTTCGGAAAGAGAGGGGGCAGCACTATGCTTACAGCTCCGGAGACCCTTGAGGGATCACGCAAAGGTAACATATTTGCGTTGAAGTTGTTGATTCTCACAACATCATTTTCAGAGTTCTCGTAGTCCATATGTGTCCTCTTCGTAGGTTTCCGGGAATTCAATCTGGAATGAGTTCAGCCGACCTGATAAGGGTACTTAGCAATGAAAGGCGAACGTGGCAAGGAAGGAATTCGAATATACTGATCCATAGGTGAGCAAAAGCGTAGCGGTAAAAAAATGATCAAAGCTTACAATTTGCTACGACCTGGTAGAGAGACAGATAAACGAGATTGCCAGGGTAGACTCTATTCTGGGTAACGTCAATGTCAGCATATACGCGAATATGACAGATGTGATAAAGAAGACTCACGAAAATTATAACGAGGAGATCTGTTACACTGATATAAACGTCGTTAGACAAGTGTCGAGAAATAATTAAATACGCTACCCAGTAAGGAGTCCATTGTTGACGGTGTAAAATATGAGTTTATTGATTATGGTATCGGTGCTGGTGTTAATTGAATTGTGAGTCCCATTCGAAAGGGGTGAAAGATCATACATACCGTTTGATTCCCGTGCGACTGGTATGGAGATAATAGCAGAGCGATGCGGCGACGAAGAAGTCAGTGGCCAGATAAAGACACATCGCAGTCTTCAGGAGGTTCTGCGTATGGGGCATTGAGAATATATCAAGGTATCACTTTGCACCAACGGCGCTTACAGTCATAATTGGCGTTTCAAACAAAGCATATAACTTCAACTTCATACTATAGACGATTATGAGCCGAGGACTTTGAGATACGAGCCTAGCAGAACTAACCTATAACCAGCGACCGCTGTGGGTACAAGAAAGGAGTCAGTTATGATCCTTTATATCGGCTTCTTGGAACGTACCTGCACTAGTTGCTGAATGACGATGATGTCTCAGTGATAATGGGTGTAAGTACAGAATGAGGCACCTACCCAGTCGGCACACTGCGAGGAAGAGCTATTTCAAAGGTAACTTTCATTGTTGGATGAGACGGAGCAGGTAGATCTCACAAGGGTAGACATCAGAATAACGTTGCGGTTGGATACTGGGCACGATATGTCAATCCCTCGAAATCCGATAAAAGATCTGGCACTGACCAACAAACAGTTGCCGGGCATAAAATATATGAACCATCAAAGTGATAATACCCTACTCCTTTTCCAATTTAGTTCTGAAAGGTGTCAGGTAATGGGACCAAGTCACGTACCGTTATACACACGGTTAGCTTACGGAACAAGGATCAATAATGTTCGTGTGCACGAGGGGAGAACCTTACAGACGCTGACCTGGAAATCATTTAAGCGTCGGATTCCTGAAGATACGGAAACTTGCTTACCAGGTTGCTTCAGTTAGACCTTGTAAGTTCCCGTATTGCGTTACCACGTAAAAGTAGGCAGCGTGACATGTAAAGGCCGCATGTACAGCCTCAAGAGTCCTAATTATCGTGTCAGACTCGTCAATGAATGATTTGGTAGCCATACCAGACAATGCCAACCTGTAAGTGTATTAGTTGATTGCACAGAAGGTAGTTACAAGTTCTCACTAAAGCCTTGAGGAAGATGCCATCGGAGTAATGCATGTAATAGTACCATGTCTGCGTGCATGTGATACCAAATAACCTACAAGGGCGACGCGTCAGAATCAGAAGAGTATTACAATGAGTGTGTGATATGGACCATGCAGTAATTATAGCGCCTATGAGGAACGCACCAAAGGTGCTGTCGAGGGAGACTTGCGACATTTGGAAGGACTTGAAAATAAAGTCAAAATACGAGGTTCTTTTATATTATTATGCCGGTGCTTCTTGTTGGCGGGGAAAATTGCACGGCATGGATCAATTGAGACACCTGTGCTCGGAATCGTGATCTGTGCGATGTTATATCCTTCTATTTTAATGGGCTTCAAGTTCAGTATGTTTAGAAAAGTCGGGTGTCGTCTAGTATAGGCCCGGCAGGTTCATGAGCCGATAGTAGGATTGCGAACCGGACTGGATCTTGTAAATGTTTATGTTTTTAGTTACATGCTAGTCGCCTTCAGGAATTTAGCGGCTCCAACTTGATCGCAAGTATAAATGAAAGCAGATGATGGGCTTTGAAAGCGCCTTGAACAACATGAGACCGGAGCCGTTTGTCAAGCCCGAGATAAATTTCACTGGCAGGGAAACCCCGGACCTGATGCTCCTATCAAAATGAACGTGCCCGAGGCCGGCATTATGGAAGTTTGAATGTACTCCATGCTCGAAGTTTCAGATGCAGATGGCAGCAGAAGAAATGGGGTGTGCAAATGGTGTTCTATCAAAGTCAGCAGTGCCAAGCAGTGAGCGACACAGAGTTCCTTTGGAGCTGATGTATCAATTTATCAAACTCTGAAAGAGAGATCCACTGCTAGATTCCGACAGTTGTGCGACCAGAGGTTGTAGCTAAGGCCGCTGGAGGTTGAGAGAAACGATGAGGCGAATGCGCCGGCCAAGTCCGGCAAATACCACTAGTTATAGTAAACCGAACCGAGCCAAAATAATTGAACTGGACAGTGACTCTTCATCTTTCTCCGAGTCACGGTGTAACAGTACATCAACAATACATCATGTTCGGATAGTTGACTCTGTTAATAGAAGTGCATGATGCTTCCAGCGCTGTATACATGATTGCGTAACTTGCTTCTTTCCCCCTACCTTTGAACCCCCAGCCCATAACCCTTCCTTATCGACGGCTTAGAGTACTTTCAAATGGCTCGCTCAACTTCATTCTGGCTGGTAATATTGGCAATAAACTTGTCTAGCTTCCTCGCTTTGATGGAAGCGGTAATGTTGTTTTCATTATGTTGGGTTCTGGTGCACTCATGGTGTGTTTTATCCAGACGATCATATCGAATGCTCTCCCTACAATTGTTGACGCGCTGCATGGCGGTAACACCTACGTTTGGGTGGGATCCGCTTACAATATTGCCTGCGCTGCTTTGATGCCTGCCACAGGCGCGCTTGCCCAGGTATCTTACATTCTCATCTTTTCGGAAATTTAGCTGATGACTGGTATATACAGGCGTTTGGACGAAAATCAGTAACATTGGCATCTATTACTATATTTTCTCTAGGTTGCGTGCTGTGCGGTGCAGCTAAGAGCATGACCATGTTGATCGCTGGCCGAAGTAAATCTCAATCCTTAATTTGAGCTTCGTTAATTTTTTTTTACTACAGCCATACAGGGTCTCGGGGGAGCTGGAATATTCACTACGTCCGCCATTATTCTTTCCGACCTTGTCCCACTGAGCGAACGTGGACTTTTCAATGGATTATATCAATTGTATACTTCTCATTTTCTTTTATGTTTTGTCTTCGTTTTTGACTCTGAAGCATTTTAGAACGTGGTGCCTCGCTTCTGCTCTCGGGCCTATCGTCGGAGGTGCACTTTCTGAGACGGGCCAGTGGAGATGGGTATTCTGTGAGTTTCTTGACATTTATCGATTTTCTATTCATAGAGCGATATGCTCTAGATCTCAACCTTCCCTTTGCTCTCGTTACTGGTGCTCTGGTCTTGTTGTGTCTGCATCTCAAAACTCCAGGTAGGACTTGGGCAGAAATCATGAATCTCATGGACTGGACGTTCGTATAGATTCTAATTCGATTGTTGAGATAACTTCTTATTTCTTTTCTAGCGGAAACTTCCTGATCATATCTTGTTCGACATCCATTGCTATTGCGCTGACATGGGCGGGCTTGACGTATGCTTGGTCTTCTTGGCACGTTCTCGTACCTCTGTGCGTTGGAGGTGCTGGTTTGGTGGTATTCTTCATCCACGAAACGTTCGCCAAACAACCCTTAGTAAGTCTCCAGGAACCATTTTCTCTCTCCTAATTATCGCTTTTAGGTACCTGTAGCGCTTATGGGTGATCGCACAACTCTCAGCGGGTATGCCACTTCTATTCACCCCATGCCCCGCAGTTGATTAATCGCTGTTCAGGTATCTGCAGACATTCATTCTGCCCATACCCTTTCTTGCGCTTGTTTGTAAGGAATTGATGTTACCACCTCGTCGTTCATCTACTCATTTCATCCAAGATTACATGCCTCTCTACTTCCAGGTTTGCAAAGGATTTTCTCCTATCAAGTCTGGTCTGAAATTGTTTGGGCTCTGCTTTTCTGCACCCCCATTTGCTGTCATTGCGGGTATCTCTGTCAAAGTAACACAACGGTATCGCCCTCAAATTTGGCTTGGATGGATTACGGGAATCATCGGGATGGGCCTTCTTGGCTCTACAAGCAGCACAACCTCTGTTGGAACTGTCATCGGCTTCGAAATCATTGCAGGAGCAGGTTACGGGGCTATTTTTTCGAGCCTCTATTTTCCAGTCCTTGCACCGTTGCCCATATCTTCTAATGCCCTTGCTCTGGCCTTCTTCTCCTTCGTGAGGGTGTTTGCACAAGTAAGTTCGTCATATTCGTTCGTACGGTACGCGACTGACATACGCAGATATGGGGTATAACAATTGGTGGTGCTATCCTGCAGAATCAGCTCGTCAAGAAACTTCCCCAACAGTTATTGACACAATTCTCGCTGCAGACCGACGTCGTTTTCGATGTCATTCCACTTCTGCATGAACTTGAAGAGCCGCTTCTAGGAGAAGTCAGATCCGCATTCGCTTCTGGTCTCCGGCTCATATGGCAAGTCATGGCCGGTATCAGTGGCTTGGGACTCTTGATTTCGCTCTTCATGCGACATATGAGTCTCCATACTTCCGTTGACTCTGATTGGGGTGCCGTTGAGAAACAGGGTCAAAGGGACCCGGAACAAGAGCCAAAACCTGTGGATCCTGCCCCATTGACCAAGCAACTGGCGCAGCACTAGACCTAATCATCTTGCGCCATTTTGAAAAATATGGGTCTCTCCTTCATATGTCACCTTCCACCCTCCTCACCCTGACACCCATCGGTGCTGATTTGTGTATATATTTATTTGATTTGCCCTTTAGCTTTTGGACGTTCTTTGATCATGTTCAGGATCCCTTTATGAAACTGTTAGCACCCAAGAACCACTAACCAGAGCCATATCTAGGGGTGTACGATGTGCGCTCCAACATTTCAAGAAACAGCATACCATACTATACGCCTCGGCGGCTTCACTGAACTCAGAAGCGCGCTATTACATCACGATTGCCATCGAGGCTATGATGTACATCCGTAAGATTAAAAATTGCGAAGCCACAAGACGTAAAGACAAACCAATTGAGCGGTTCAACTAAGATCTCAATAGTCGGCCATGCCATTCCCGATCTTGCGCCTATAAGAATATCAATATTGAACTTTCATCACTTGATATTAAATATCCCCTCGGATGGAAGACGTACTACGACTCCACTCTCAATTCCGGACAGTAAGGGACCCTGCTAGCAATCAAGCGCCGAATAACTGGCTCACCCGAGGCTCGAGATACCCAAGTGTAATTAGCCAATGTCAAGGGAGATGGGATGAATAGACAAGTAGCCGGTGGGAATATACGTAGGATCATCACAGGCGGTCTTGTGGAAACTTCACAATAATAGGCACGGCAGAATGCTCTTACCGCTTCGAATGAATTCCCACCGAGTTCCTTCACTTTGATGTGATGCCTACCGTTCAATTCCTTCTAAATTTATCAGACTGCTGTGCATCCTCACGCTGTAGAGTAAACTATCTCATATCAAGACTCAAAATCATACATTGATACTTGTCATGTATCTAGGGTTCTCAAACACGCGGTTCGGCGCCAGTCTTTGTCCGCTCGTACAATGCAAATCTTCGGGTATCTTGCCAGGTGTTCCCGATCCCCCACCCGAAACCTGACGAGGGCCACTCGTATACTTAGAGCAACGATCAAGACGCAGAGCCAAGCTGATGGCGCCCATTGCATTCGTAACATCTGGTAGATCAGTATTGAAAACTGGTGGCAACTGAGTAGATCCCTTCCCGAACCATATTGGGCCGCGTACGTATGCACTCAAGTGTATTGAGTCGTACATGCGTGCAGAAAGTATCCGAGTAGCGATCCTGATCCTTGTTCAAGCGCTGCGGGATAATCATCCAAACTGTATTGCATCTCTTGAACTCGACAATTGACAATCCTGAGAAGTAATTGCAGTGAATTTATGGTAGCGTTTAGAATTGGCAGTTGTCCTATTTGGTATTCCCAGTAAACTTTGCTTCGTCCCACCACCGAAAGCGGTATTCATTATTATAATCAGGAATCTACAAGCAGCTCAGAGACGCTTTCAGAACGGGGCTGAATTCGACAGGTGAATGGATACGGATGGCTGCAGACTCTTTTCAATAGACATCCTATGCATAAGTGATAAATCAAACTGACCTAAACGCCCCACTTGTGTATCTAACTTCCGGAAGGATAGCCTTGCCTTCAGCGTCAACCTCAGGGGAAATGGTACATGTGGCCAAAGTCATCGCGACAGTTGTCCATATGGTATCGACTGCAAGGTAGGATCCCGGGCAAGATCTGCGGCCAAAACCAAAAGCTATGCTCGTAGGTTCAGGGATTTCAGACTCCTTGTCCCGATTCAAGTGTCGCTCCGGAATGAACGTTTCGGGGTCTGGAAACCAGCTTTCGTTTCGGGTCACAGCCCTGTATGACAAGCGATGTTAGAACACGGGGACACACGACGTACACGATACGATAGCTAACCACATATTTGCAGCAACCACAGTGCCTGCAGGAATAGCGAATCCACGGTAGACGTCAGGCACCAAAATGGCGCGACTCACTGGTACAGAAACACGGTGAAAAAGTGGTATGATACAAAAAAACCAACGCACCCGAAGGAACTGATGGGTTCCATCGAAATACTTCTTGAACAAGAGCATAAACATAGGGCAGAGATTCTCGGTCTGATAATTGAGGCAGCCGCTCGGTGCCGATGACTGCTGATATTTCCTCTTGTGCCCGTCGTTGAACGTCGGGATACAGGGTCATTGCCAAGAAAAATGACGTGATGAGGCTAACATTCTGCAGACATCTTTATTATTGAAAAGTAAGATGAATTAAATTTACAGACCGTGTCAGTTCCCGCTGTACATGTCAATTTACTGAATGTTTTGTCTAGCAGTAGAGATAGGACTACGCACCACCATAGACTTCCGCTCCAGCGTCTTTGAGGCGATTCAAATAGGTAGCATCCGACAGACTATTCTCGAGACCGTTTTCCTCAAGGGCGTTGGACAAAAGTGAAGGGAGAGCAGTTCCAGATTTCTACCGATACCCTATCAATAAGTGTAGATCATTTAGTATAAATACGTACCACTTGCTTCAATACGACCTCAAAAGGTTTTCGTAAGAAAAGATCGAACGTCTCGCGAGATCTGGCGGCCGTTTTCTGGAAAGAGGCACCAGGAATGAAGGCGGGTATGTGTCTTACTGTATGGGGAATCAGATGGAGGTAGAAGTGGCTAATATTTGATTCTGCTCACGGAATGGAAGCACATTGACGAAATATTTGTTGGGGGCTAGTGCTTCGCTGACATCACGCATTACCTGAGTTGCCAGAATTACCAGCTCATCCGCTTCCACCTCCTCAGCGACAACATATCCGTATGCGATACGCATGATATTTGCTACCGCCATTCTAGGTACGCCGTGAGTCATTGGGTCTGCATATGGGCAAAACAAAGCACCTTCGTATATTAATCCGAAATGCCTCTGGATGGTCAATATTCGCTCGACAAAGCCGTCGAGCATTCTCCGCCAGAATATGGCTGTGTCTCTTGACCGCACGAGGCCCAAACTCGCCGTTGAGAAGCTTCCTAGTCTCTCTGACATCATCACCATTGAGCCTCGTCGCTAAAATACGCCCAAAGCCACTCCTATCGGAGGATTCAGCACAGCAAGAAGATCGCTGTAAAGGTCAACTTGCAATTGGCCCATTACCCTTGGACTTTTGTCTGAGTAGATGGTTGACCTCTGTTCATACAAGTCTGTTATGGCTTCCAATGAATTGAGTACTAGGATGGATCGTCCAAAGACACGAAGATAGACCACGTCGCCTACAGTTAACTCAGCTACCTCGTCCTGAATTTAAAAAAATCCGCTCGTACCGTATTGCTTCCCCCACTCCGCAAACTGGCGCCAGGGGGTCTCGGTGGGAATGTGAAAGGCATTCCCAACTATTGGCCAACGAAAAGGACCAGGGGGATGACGATTGCCTCTAGTGGAGCGCCACAGAAAGTAGAGGACGGTGATGACAACTAGATAGACTGTAGCATTGTACATATTGGGAGACACGAAGACTGCTGGTGCGAAACTGGGGCACGAAAGCAACATTCTTAGTAGACTGATACTGATCACAATTGGCCCATGAGTATGCTGAATGAGTTCCCCGTGACAATATGGTGTCCTTCGGGCATCGTGATAGGTACGCGCAGTTCTAGTTATGGAGAAGCTTGGTTTGCTTGCGAGCCTGACTAGGTTTGGACTAGGTTCGGTTACAGGGTAGCCGATCAGCGGCAATTGCCGACCGAGCGAAGGTTTGATTCACAGCCTGAGGCGTGCCGTGCCGTACACTTATAGAGAGCTGCGATGATGCCTCCAAAAAGCCTTCCCATACAGGTGTCTTTAACACGGCGTGGGACATTCAATCAATTGCTCTCAAGATATGTCTTCAAGTGACCTCTTTATCACCAGTTTTACTCTCCAGACAAACACGGCCGGTGTTCCTCTCTGGGCAACTGTGAAGCGCTACAACAAGACAAACCCATCTCTTCAGAAGACACGACCAGGACGTGTGCTCATCTTTGCGCACGGAGCAGGTTTTCGTGAGTAATGCATTCTTTACCTTGCCACGATAAACACGAATATTTTACAGACAAAGAGCAATGGGAGCCGACTATAAGCCATCTGTTCAAGCTTGACACGGAAAATACTATTCGCGAAGCTTGGACTGTGGACTGCCAGAATCATGGCGAAGCAGCCATCCTCAACGAGAGGGTTCTCGTAGATCGTCCTGGGGTCTTATGTGAGCCCTTTGCTAGTATCCTCGCTTTGTCACTGAATTCCCATCACAGCTATCTACGACTACGCTGACGCTTTGGTTACTCTTCGCCGCGATCTCTTAGGAGATGGAAATCCAGATTACAGTCGACAGGACAGATTCATCCTCATTGGTCATTCTGCAGGCACTGTAGCTTGGTAAGGATCATCTTATTGAGGTCTAATTGTTGTCTGAATGATGGCTTTTCAGCGTGATGGCTCTGTCATTTTTCAATCCCCCCAGCAAGATCATGTTTGATTCGGTCATCCTTGTTGAGTCGCCGATTCATCATCGATCCGCAGAAGTACACCATACGGCGATGTTCAAAGCTTTTGAGGCAATCCAAAACCGTCACGATATTTGGCCTAGCCGCGAGGCTGCTAGGGCTTGGTTTGGCAAGCGTCTGCCCTGGAAAGCTTGGGACCCGGAGGTCTTGGATATCTATGCTGTGAGTATCTGATCATAATTCCCTTCTCTTCGTTGATCGTTCTCCAGAATCACGGTCTACGTCCATTGCCAACAGCCTTCTATCCCGACAAGACGGATGGAGTTACCCTAAGCACGACATGGGTGGACGAGAATGCCACGTACTCAAAAGACAGCGGGTCGGCGTTCACAGCACTCTACAACTTGAATACCCTCTGCAGTGTTTTACCGGTGCACCTGGTCTACGGTGCCAGGAACGATCTCATGTGTGTACATGTTCCATTCACAGCGTTATCACTCTCACGTTCCGCAGGGCGCGCGAAATTCAAGACTCGATCATCGATGCGAGTGAAGGAAGGACATTCGCTTCTGTGACTCGAGTTCCAGGAGTAGGTCATTGGGTGAGTTCATGAACCATAGGTATTCACGTAACGATTTCGATCTTATCAAACACAGGTGTTACAAGAATCACCGAAAAAAATGGCGGACGCGTTGTGGGCTATCATAGCCACCCCAGTTCCGCTCCACAGGCTGTAGCTGTTAAATGTTACTGGTTCCAAGTGTATATCATACTATTGAGATTACTTACAGTTGTTCTTGTATGGTTCAATCATAAATCTGTTCTCATCCGTTCTTGGTGTTCGTGACTACCTGTCGTCAGGTGTGACTCAATTCGTATACAATATATGTTTTCCTCGTGCAAAATCTGTACCAGCACCTTGCACAATTGAATTCAGATTGAAGAGAACGCAAATCATGCAGAATCGCCGAGGCAACAATGTTACATATGTAAAAAGCGATGATTTTATATCTATTTATATGTCGGGACATTCTTTCAGAATTTTTTGGAGCCCATTTTTAATTTTAGACAATGTTCTATTTGATAGTACAGATCACGGTCAAGCACGAAACAGTAAACAAGTAAAACATAACATGAACGTTTGCGTTCTCCCTTTCTTCAGATGTTCACGACTTTGGAAACATGGCCAGTCTGTACTTCGCATAAGCAACGACATTGTTCCAAGTCACTATAGAAGTACTCACAGAAGGGTTGCTCTCTATATCCCCCCTGGTGTCGACATTAGACGCGAGATTAATATCAACACGTTGCTATGAGATGTCGATTATGGATCAGCATGAGAACGAAAACAAGTAGGATCGCATTTGATTTACCGCATTCGCATTGGTACTGGTAATCCCCCGTCCATTGCCAAAGGTGGAGAGACTTAACATGTCGACCTCGGCTGTAAAGTTATCATATACCTGCTTAGAAGGTCTGCGAGCGTTCAATCTGAAGGAATTGTAAGGAGATGTCGTCTCAACGCAGAAACGTGAAACGGACGTAGCAAGCAAGGAGTTTGAATATACTAGGGAAATGGTGCGAATGTCAGCCTCGAGCACGAGGAATAGACGGTTTCCACGTACAGTTCGCGACAATTTGGTAGACAGCCAGGTATATAAGATTGCCAGGATAGGCTATGTTCTGAGAAGTTCCAACGTCAGCTTATGGCTACATGCGAGGATGATAGATTAACTCACGAAGGCCATGACAAGGATATCCGCAACCCTAGAGAGTAACCAGTTACTCAGATAATAACATAGTAATATAATGAGTTCCTACGCAGTTATAAGGCCATTATGAATTGCATAAACCATGAGTCCATTGATCATCGTGTCGGTGCTAAGTATAATGGTTTTTCTCAGTCCATCATTCCGGATGAGTTGCAATGTGAAATCTCATACCGTCTCACTCCCGTGCGACTAGTGTTAAGATAATAACAAAGTGACCCGGCGACCAGAAAGTCTGTCGCCACATGGATAGCCAGAGAAGCTCTGACGAGATCCTGCACAACAGAGACACATAAACGGAGCCGAAATCAGGTTTAGAAGATGCTCACAGCCACACTGGGGCGTTCAAACTCGACGAAATACTTGAGGCGTATGCTACATGTGACAATGAGACTGAGTTGTGTGAGAAGCACTGCCACTTCTTACCTATTCGCAGTGAGGCCTAAAGATACAAGCCATAAGTCTCATAATATCTTCCCTCACATGAACAGCGTAAATACGCACCAAGGCTAGTTCCTAGCGAGAGATATGTAATTTAAGTACAAAATCAGAAAAAAGTACGACACACTCACCGAGTCTAGAGATAGAAAGAAAGATCTGGTTCCAAAATGAGCGTATGCGAACGAGTTAACATAGAAATCTTACAATGACAGCCACTAGAGGAACGTTGTGATTTGACACTGTGTAAAATATATCAGAATGTGTTAATCGGAACCGAAGGAACTGTGCCGACAATAATATATCCGCCTGGCATAAAACAAGTACACAAGCACACCAGTAAGGCCCTTGTAGAATCACTCTCGTCAGAAACCCGTTGAACGAGGTACGAACAACGCAAAATTACGTACCGTTACACCAAGGCTAAGCTGTTAGCCGTATAAGAAGGAGCTCAAATAGACAGATACAAATACCCACGGATGCCGTCCTGACATACACTGAGTCCGGATACTGCACGAAAACACGACACTTACCAAGTAGCTTCAGCGAGAGCGGCTGGATCGCCATAATGTAGTATAACATAATGATAAATGGCATGACCAGGGAAAGCTACATGCAAAACTTCCAAAATCCTGTACAAACCCTTCGTGAGAGTTCGGCCTTCGGTTAGTAGCGACGAAAACCGACCATATGACCCCAACCTGTGGGTCTGTCAGTCATTAGCGGCCTGGAGGGGTGCTCATGCTCACCCATGCTTTGACAATCGTACTGTCAGAATAGCGTGTATAATAATACCAAGTTTGAGTGCATGTGACGCCAAACAAGCTGCATAAAAAGAAATAAGAACACAAAGACAAATGCATCTGAGGGTAAATTCACCATGCTGACGCGATGACACCAATGAGGTATGCTCCAACAGTACTGTTGAGTGAAGCTGCGACCATTTGAAGGTTAGGTGAGAAATTTGAGCAAAGTTAGCCTTTATATCACCACGAGGGACCTATCCGCTCGGATGATGGTATTCCGCATTGGGTGCACCACATTCATCAAGGACACAGCGCCTTGACCTATGAGAAAACTTCTGTCCTTCAAATCAACTTGCCTCTATCGATCTCAGTTCATCTAAGGAAGGAATCCTTTCTGTAGGACGTAGACCTCAGGTAACAATCTCGTAGCACAACATTAGGTCGTTGTTATTGGACAGATCAAAGCTAAACCAAATCGATAGATTCGCCTTTACCCGGGCTAAGAAGGTTCCTCTGGGAGTTTCGGGCGAGCCAATATCAGAATCGAGAATCTCCTATGCGCTGGAGCCCATCAAGAGATACGTGGATATCTTGAAAGCGTATCCGAGCCTACAAGTCCGCATAAGAAATGAGTTGGTTCGACGGTCCAAGGGGGACCTAAACGTGACGGAAAAAGATGGTGGGTCCGAATCAGTTGATTTAGTTCCTATCATCACGTGACCTGTATCATGCCATTCTGCCTAATATAGGGTTATTTGGCACATTTAAAAATAACACAAGCTTGAGTGCTCCAAAAATGCAGCTTAGGATGAAGTTGACAAAAACGCCCGGCGGCTAACGTTCCGCCTTCTATTTACCTCTCACCTATCCTTTCAAATTTTGATTATTTTCACATTTACGTACTGGTTAGAACCCATACCCAGAGCGTCATGGACAGCCGCGGAACGCTCTAAGACGTATTTTAAGCCACCTGCAAGCGCCGAAGATAACGTTATTATAACAGTTCAATATGAGCCTGTTGTCTCGGCTATAGACCGACCTCAAAAGTGGGATCTACTCGTGGCCTTCAGGGCTAATTTGATTGATATTCAAGTATTGATCAAAATGGTAACCAGGAAGGACTTGTGTGATTTTCATCGGAACGGTGACCGGCAGTAGTTCCCACGCGTGCCCATAGGCGCCCATACCTGACTGGCCGTTCAACCGATCCAGGCCAAGTCAACGAGTCACTCCTTCTCAACTAAGCTGATGCCTCAAGGCTATGTAACTGCCACAACGCCCAATACAACCACGGCACATGGAAGGGGCGGCAATTATTCAATGCACTGTAAAAGCACCAATCGAAGGTCTCCCCGAATGAGCGAGGTCACTCCAGCTAGCGCTCCATGATGTCTTCTCAGGTCAATTGATAATGTTGCGATGAATACGGGAAGTATAACCTACCAATTCTGCGATGCTTGGACCGTGTGCTTGGATGCTTATCCATTGAGTTCTTACTATAGCTCACAAGCATATTAGTGTCCCTTTTATACTTATAACTAAGTCAATGTGTCAAGTGAACAACAAGTGAATAGAAGTTGGATTGAATCGATGCAGCTGAATTTTAATATGATCAACAGAAAGCGTGTACTCAACTTGTGTGCTATGTTGAGCACAGACCTGAACACCTCGATATGTTCCAACCTCTCAGGATGCCATACGTACCTGTGGGATGGAACAATCGACTCAAACACCACCACAAGTGGTGACTTCCATAACGCCCGGACGAGGTGATAATTCTACGAAGAATGCCATATGAATAGCATCGGCTACACTCACCGAGAGGCCTTGCAAAGGCGAGAAGAGTTCGGCGGTGCTTCTGTGAATTGGTTTGGCTTACGAAACACCCGTGTTCCCAGGGAGGTCCTACATCAATTCTAAACAGACAAGTTACTTAATAACATTAGAGCCCTTGATTGCTTTGAGCGCGAATACAAGGGTAATAGTAGGTCGTGGAAGTTCTTTGAGTAACATCCGAACATCTTCCGAGGTGCTGGCATTCGTAACTATCATTTGCCCGACGTCTGCATTGGCAAGGCGGCGTTTCGTGGTATCTTCGGCATTCAATCAAGACACCGCTTCTTTCTTCTGCTCCACGGGCGGGCTCGCACCACCGCCAAGAAATGTCAGATGCTTTTCTGATCAGTTTTCTGAATCAGATTATTGTCAGTGCCTTATTCACTTTCACATTTCTGCATATCCGCGTACAAAAATAGATTTATCAACAACCTTGCTGCGTTCTCATTCATCAGGACCGATAGACCAATCACCTATGTCATCAGATCAAGCTACCCTGACCATTGGCCCGAAGCCCTTGGAGTACTGATGCGAACTAGGTCGTTCTTTATAGGAGGAACAGATTCTGCGGCAGTTAAACTTTTGTCCGAGCAGTCAGTATGGGCGAACAAGCAAGTCCCAGTCTACCAACGATGTACGCTGCCAAATCCAGAATTATGGCTATTGAACTCATGCACGACAGGAATTTTAATGAGCTCAAGGCAACAATACCTGCCCGTCTGTTCAAGTGTAGCAATGCGGCATCTTTGCGGTTGCTACTACGAGATATTGCTCTGTCTTTCATTCTTGCCTATGGTGTTTCACGGCTGGATACCCCCTTGTCATCCACGCATTGCGAGACAGCTGCTCGTCAGTTGCTAAAATATCTCTGTCTTTCTGTCCCTTGGATGGTATAGTAAGTGTTCTCATAATTAAATTCGTCTGGCACTTGGATTAAAACCCGTTTGCAAAGCTGGTGGTTCCAAGGGCTTGTCCTAACCGGCATCTGGGTCATCGGGCATGAGGTTCGAGTTTGCCATGTCCGTATGGGTCGTGCTGATGGTAGATATAGTGCGGCCATGGCTCGTTCTTCACGTCTCAACGTTTTTCCGATATGATTGGCTTTGTCAGTGACTACTTCGACATCTCGTGGGATGTGCCCTTATATTATTTCAGGTCTGTCATAGCGCTCTTTGGACCCCATACTTCAGTTGGAAAATCACGCATCACTCTCACCATTGTCACCACGCTTCAATGGAGAAAGATGAACAGTATGTTTCATAAAGAGCTCAGTGGACATGCTTCATCTAATTTATGGTAAAACGCAGCTGGGTCCCGCAAACGCGCTCCGAAGTCTTGACCGGAGAAACTATTTTTGAGGACACTCCTATAGTGACGGCCATGCTTCTGGTGGCACAGCAAATAGCAGGCTTTCCATTTTATCTAATATTCAACGTATCTGGTCAGAGAACATATCCCAAGGCCACGGGTCATTTCAATCGTACGCTTCCCGTCAGCGCTTGTATAATACCTCTCAGATTTATAGATAATCTACCAGCATTTGCAACTGCCCTCTTCCAACGGAATCAACGTTGGGCGGTGATCCTGTCCGACATTGGTATCCTTCTCACGGCGTTAATCATTCGCCGTGCTTGTCTTATGTTTGGAGGATGGCAGGTATTCCGTCTATATGGGATTCCTTGCCTAATGGTATCCCATTGGGTAACGATGATTGTATTTTTGCAACATACGGATCCAGAGCTCCCTCATTACCGACGAAGCTCCTGGAATTTTTCACGGGGAGCGCTCTCAACAATGGATCGGGATTTTCTTGGTTGGCAGGGCCGTTTTTTCTTGCACAATGTATGCATTTCACGTATTCCCGTATCCGCAGTCATAATGTCATCTCGTTTAGATTGCTCATTTCCATGTGGCCCATCATCTCTTCCCTAAGATGCCTCTGTGTTGAGTGTTGCGTATGCCGCGAACATATAACTTTCTTATGGTTTACCCTAGATCATACTCCCGAAGCCACAGTAATTTTAAAGGATTTATTGGGTGACCAATACCATGCGTCATCAGAGCCAGTATTCTCTGTCCTATGGCGAAATTACCACCTCTGTCAGTTTGTGGAGGACCATGGTCTGTGACAATGCATTCATAATTCAAAGAGGCTTATGCAAATATAGATGAAGTCGCTTATTACAAAGATAAGTTTGGCCAGAACCGGTTTCTGGGTGACTTCGTAGCGCGCTCCAGAGGGTCAATTGCGCAAGGGCAAGGGCGATCAACTTCAACCTTTAGTTGAACAGCTCGGGGAGACTTAGACATCTTTAAATTTATCTTGTCTATGCATATTTCTAAGTGTTATGGATATCAAGTATTATCGATCATTATCCAGTCTTCACTTTCCATTCTCTCTTTTCTCTAAAATTTCCACTAGTACGTTCTAGAGCAGATGTGTTTGTATTTAAATCTTACGAAAACACCTCAAAGGGCATCTGATATATTAGACCTCCCTACTCTGTGAGAACCTGATTATTTAGAGTTTGACTATGCCTAGCGGCCGCCGGGCCCCCTTGAGTCTCTTCGCAGATAATTGAAGTCTTTGATCTCCCCTTACACTCCATGATTTAGACTTGATTCAAATTTGACTTATTCGTACATTGTCTAGACTGAAGCCTGTTTTCAATGGACCTTCCTACCGCACAGTTCCAGTTCTGCATCATCCATAGCATTCACAGGAGCACAAGGAGTCGGTGATGCCCAATGTCCGATGTTATTGGATAAAAATCCAACATCAGAATAGTGATCTATCAATCAGTACTGCATTCTAACGGTGCCTACATGCGAATTTTTATAGTCTTGTGCACTATCCGTCAATTAGATGCAACAGAACATTTTCTCTACGCTGATATACCCACAGGACTGCGATCTCGCAATTAGCGAGATGCATAACACATCTCCGTACCCACTTCGTCCATCTGCGAGCCGGCTCGTATGACTACTTACTGCAAAGTTGATCATTACGTAAATTTTCATTGGTAACAACTTCTGTTAGGATTTGGTTTAACGTATTGATCTTCGGCAGTATAAATATTTCAGCCTCCATGAAACGTATCAACAATCTTCCATCTCCCATGGAAGAAACCAAACAGACAAAGGAGTACAACGAGAATGACCTACCTTTGTATACTCCCTTGACTTGGTATATTCTCTTGAAAATTTCAATTACTTTGTTTCTCACCTCGAATCCAGGTCACTAAAAGAAATACGAAACGCTATACCACCTCATCTCTTTGTTCGAAAATTGCACCTGGGCACTCTGTACCTTACCAGAGATGTTATGCTAGCCATAGCTCTAGGATGGTTCGCTAAACAGATCGATCCGTATTTTGAAGGACTGGCAACTTCCCAAGTCTTGAGCTCCTGGAACAAAGAAATTTTGCGATTCACTGTCTGGGCCGTCTAGTAAGTGAACTGCTATCTAGGCTGAAGCTATTATTTAAATTTCATTTGTCCCCAGCTGGTGGTATCAAGGTCTCGTTCTGACGGGTCTCTGGGTAATCGGACACGAGGTAATCTTTTTTTTACCCATAGTACTTCCACGATGTTTCTAGTTCATCATATTATATAGTGTGGTCATGGTGCATTTTCTAGCTACGGGATGCTGAATGACATCCTTGGATTCGTGAGTATTTCGTTGAAATCTTCATAGAACGATCACTTATACTACAACGTTAATCCAGCTAATCCATAGCTCATTATTCACGCCATATTTCAGCTGGAAAATATCTCATCATCTCCATCACGCCAACCACGCCTCTATGGAAAATGATGAAGTATATGTTCCCAAAACACGCAGCGATCTCAGCATACCCGACGAACATTCCAACGAAATAATCAACTACGAAGAAATATTCTCAGATACACCAATTTATACCTTGTTTATGCTGGTTCGCCAACAACTCTGTGCGTTTCCCGCGTACCTCTGTAAGTGTCGCTCGACCTGCGAATTGAGCGCTGTATGAATATCCACTATTCTTAGTGTATAATGTCTCTGGGCAGAAGCACTATCCAAAATGGACTAACCATTTTGACCGTATGTGTTTTGCATTGCTGGTTGAACGAATTTTCAACACCCTCATAAAACAGCCTCTTCCATCATCTTTACCAAGTCGCAGCGCAATGCGGTGATAATGTCCAATACTGGGATGGCTTCCATGGTTTTCATTACAGCAAGCATCTGCGCCAAATATGGGTTCTGGAATGTCTGGAAATATTACGGAATTCCGTGGTTAGAGGTGAATCATTGGTGTAAGTCAATCGCTATGTAGATTTCAAATTAACACTCTGACTGCGAGTTGCAAGTTGTCATGATCACATATCTTCACCACACCGACCCTATTCTACCCCATTATCGCAAGAAGAAGTGGAATTTTTCCCGAGGCGCTGCCGCCACCGTTGATAGAGATTTCTTGGGATGGCACGGACGCTTTTTCTTTCACGATGTAGCACACTTCCACGTTATTCACCATGTACGTGGACTACAACTCGAATCCTCCTTTTCCAGGCATACACTTATTTCACTAATTTCTTTACAGTTCTTTCCGAAGATACCATTTTGTGAGCCTTCTTTCCATTACTTCGCTATGATCGCTAATATTATCCCAGATAACGGCGAGGAAGCAACCCGGCATTTAAAAGATTTCATCGGTGAACACTACAACTTCTCGGATAAACCTGTATTCTGTACTCTCTGGGATAACTATAACACCTGCCAGTTTGTGGATAACGATGGTACGTTGCCATTTGGCTTGATAGCTAACTGTAGTTTGACCCTGATACCAATAGGTGATGTTCTGTTCTATAGGAACAAGCAAGGAAGAGCGGTGCGAAGAGCAGACTATCGCTGACACTGCATATTTCTCGGACCACTTTATTCCGGAAGATGCAATGTATGCACGTGTTCCGAGTCCTTGACTCGGTCTTAGTGGTGCAAAACCCCCATTTGAAATTTACCTAAAGTTGTAGATTGATAAGCAGTGTTTTTAGTATAGATAAGATAATAGATAACAGTTGATAAGGACTGCTGCTGGCTTGCTGATGACCTAATATAGAAATATATTTGATATGTATTTCCTTTTTCTGCTCCATGTGCATTTGCCAAGATATTGGTGAAGAATATATGTAAGAGCTAAAGGTAACTGTAAGTAAAGGTGGTGAACTTGTTGATAAGATAAATATCTCAGTTGGCACAGCATAGACAAAATGACTGAGGTATTTGGCTATCTATGGTGAGTATATATAAGTAATCAAAAGAAAGGAGGTATGTATATGTAAATGGAAGAAAAGTAGGTATGAGATAAAGTAAAACATATGGATATTTTCCAATACAAGATGCCAAACTCATTGGGGCACAAATAATTTCAAAGTGATTTCCTTTTTTTGCTTTAAAAAACATGGTATTTGCCATGTAAGTTGGTTTATGTCTTGCCAGTGTGCCAAGCTCATTGGTGCACAAATAATTTCAAAATGATTTCCTTTTATTGCTTTAAAAACTATGGTATTTGCCATATAATTTGATTATGTCTTGCTAATGTGCTGAACTCTATTAAGATAGAAAATCTGGCTGTATAATAGTGATAATCTTTGCATATGTTTCTTCTGTAACTTTATATTTATTGAGGCTTGAGGCTAGTGTGTTAAAAAATAATATAGCAAGAACAAGGAAAATATATATTTTGGAGAGCATGATGAGCTAGGCTAGTGACATGCTGCTGCAAACTTTCATAAACTGGTCAACTTGTCCTTCTCACAAGCATTGCATTCTGAGTCCTTGACTTGGTCTTAGTAGTGCAAACCCCCTCCCCCATGGGAACTTCCTAAAGTGAAAGATATTTTACAGATAAGATAAGATAATATTAATTTCTATATATGTATATAATTTTCAAATATCTTTCTATATCTGGTATATCTAATGACACATTGACTGATTGCCAATGTGCTGAGGTCACTGTATAAGGGTGAATTTCAAAAATATTTCCTTTTCTTGGTCTAAACTTGCAGCAATTGCCATTATAATTTGAATTAATATCTGCTGAATTACCAAGATCACTGTACAAGGGTGAATTTCAAAAATATTTCCTTTTCTCATTCTAAACTTGCAGCACATGCTGCTATAATTTGAATTGTCAAGCCTTCATTGAGTTTGATGGAGGTGCTGACAAAGCATTCATTGAGTTCCATAAAGCTGTTGACATAACCCCCCATTCTAGTTAGATGTTGCTAATTGTAGAGGATTAAAATGGCATACATCTGATATTATTTTCTTTTATATATATTTTCAATTTTCTGAGACATATATATATATACACCAAACATATATAGTCTTACCCTCTGTTAGACCCAACCTTCATGTGACTCCTAACAATGACAAACAACCAGTTACTTTGTGTTCGAGTATTCCTGGTGTGTCACTTGTTAGCATGAAGACAAGGCTACGATCTTAGTCTTGGCCTACTTTAGAGGTGGTTGGCAAATCTCAAGTAAGTTGGTATGAATTAACTTAGCTTGAGGCTGGGTTTTACCAGCAAGAGCTGTCCTACTTAAATATACAGTTCATGTACTACTGTTGTCTGTTATTTAGGTGCCAGTGTTTGACCAGCGAGAAGAGTCCAAGAGTCAGCTGGACCAGGCATATTGGTACATTCAAAGAGAGTCCTAAATCAAGCGATGATAAAAAGAGGACGGAATGGAGTTAGGCAAGGAGAGGGGACAAGGGGATGATTGTACGGCTGGGGTAGGAATAGGGGCTTTGCTAGGGTTAGGGTAAGGAAAAGGGGCTAAAATTGTAACACCCTCAGCCATTTCTATTATCATGTCTGAGGTTATATTTACAATGTATCTACACTAATGACATGTCATAAAATTGAGCCACTTGGGAAAGTATCAACTACACAGCCATTGACATGAGTTTTTGTGCATGCCTGTATGGTTTAGTGACAGTTACACTGTGTCTGATAACAGGTTGTTTACCATCTATGAAGGTGGCTTTGATGAAATTAATTGGAGTTGTGAATCAGATGACAGGACCCCTCACATATATGTATATGTATGTATCTTGCCCTGAATAGTGAATAGCATGGGCCTCCTATGGATATGAACTCTTGAACTGATACCCATATCAGCCACCCTTGACAGGTGTGGATTTTGCATATTAGCAATATCATCATTTATAATTACATGAGGAACAAAAGAATGACTACAAAAATATATTGTGTTCTCTACTTCCATCTAATTCAACTTGCTTCCCATTGAGTTCTGAGCCTGTATCTGTAAAATGTGGCTATGCAATCAAATTCAATAGGATGCTTACCCAGTATGATGTGGCTGTGCCTATTGAACTCAATGGGCTATCATGGCTGTGCTCATCAAGTTTAATGAAATGCTTTATCAGTAGTATGTGGCTGTGTTGAGAGAGCCTGAATGAGATACTAAGTCAACCACATATTTATTGAGCTAAATAGAGAAAAAATTGATTAAGATCATGTCAAGGTGCTTATAGTTTTTTTTAATAATCCCAGCAATAGGAGTACATCATTATAATGGATAATATATAATTATTTATTTCATTGGACTGGATTAAGGACTCAGAATATGCCATGGTCTGGTAGCCCACTTTTACTAGTGATTTATATTAACACAAACACAGTTGAACAGATTTAATAAATATTGGTTTTTTGATTTAGTGATGTCAATATTTCAAAAGATTTATGATGATACACAGCAATTATCTATCTGTCAATCTACATGGTCCTTGTTCATAAAGAGGCAGCCAATCATCTTGAGTGTAGTATAGGGCACATGTGGAGTTTAGCAAAAAACTAGGGCCCCCTATGCATTGGGGAATCCCAATGCATTTAGTGAGAATTACACTAATGAGACTGTAAGGAAACAAGGAGAGGATCATGGCTGGCTTACCTGGCAAGACTGCAAGGATGCATAGCAAAGAGGGGATAGCCCCTCTCTTTATCAGTCTGCCAGATAACACCAATCGTTGGGATCAGCAGAACACCTATTTGCAACCTAGAGATATAGGTGCATGAGTATGCAGTTCAGGACTGGCATAGGTTTGACTCACTCATCCTCAATCTTCTTTTGACCTTGAAGGTGAAGAGAGTTCGACTTCACTTGTGACCTGGGCAGGTGGAAGGTGAGGAACTTGGCATATGGCATGAGATGTGTACTCATATGATTATTCTCTCCTTGTGACCTCATTGTTGTGAGGTGGGAAGAATATGTATCCTGCTTACAGCCTGTGAGGAGGGAATACATAAGCTGCAGTATTCTGTTCTGATGTGCAGATACTCACTGGATGATTAACCTTGTGTAAACATTCTTTAAACCTGAGGGAAAAGATATATCAAACAAATCAATGATATATTCTGTTGAAATTGGATCAGTACATACCATTTGTCACCTACACCATTCCATATTAAGCACATCACCTGCTTTTGATGTCTGCAAAATCTTGTAGATTATTGCTTGATAACACAATTGCAAGACATTTGGGCACATAAGCTAGATGGTCATACAACAGACAGAGAGGTAGAGAGGAGGAAGAGGAGGCTAGCAAATCAGTGGCACTAGATGCTCCAGGTCATACTGCAACAAACATGAGAGTCAAAAGCAAGAAGTAAAAGCTTATATGATTGAATGTGACTGTTTAATATAGATGCAATTCAAACACTGCCAGATGCAACCATGAGCCCTTGTTTTAGTATAATATATAGTTATTTATTTCATTGATATGTATTAAGGACTCAGAATATGCCACAACCTGGCAGCCACTTCTACTAGTTCATAGTACCATCTGAGACCCAATGTTTAGAGTGTGCTAGGGCTATTATAGTGATTGGTTCCTGTAGAACATATCAGTTAACTTTCTTCATAAGCATCAATCATGACTGCTCTCACAAACTGGTGAAGCAATTGGTATCAGCACATGGTTCCAATGAAGAATGATATTTCAAGTCCTTGACTCAGTCTTAGTGGTGTAAAACCCCATTTGAAATTTACCTAAAGTTGTAGATTGATAAGTGGGGTTTTTAGTATAGATAACAGTTGATAAGGACTGATGCTTGTTTACTGATAACTTTATATAGAAATATATTTGATATATATTTCCTTTTATGCT